>CM024247.1:37321093-37857973 GCA_013421045.1 Propylea japonica
AAATTCTAGACCCGTATTGCAATCCGGATGCACCCAAACAATAACATTTGACGAAATCACATCAGCAGCTTACAGAATCAAATCTGGTGTCGTACATACAGAATGCACCAAATCAGAGCATCTCACGAACTTGACAGGCATGGAAATTACTAAAGAAAGAGTATCTGCAAGCCACTGGAAGTTTCAAAGAAGGGGAGCTAGGTGATTGTACATTCCTAGAAAACATTCTTATTTTGATAACTTAACATGTTTCTGACGATTATTTTCATGTTCTTTTAGTCAAGGATCCTTCTTTATTTCTGGATTATAAAACAAAAACCAGTATTGAACTTCTCGAGTCGCTTTGTTGTTTTTCGGAATATCTATACACTTCTCTTGTTGTTTATTTTGTGAATCGATGAAGATTCTTTCGAAGTTTGGTTTTCTACTGCGGTGTAGCAGTTTTTTCCTTTTCTATTTCCGACATACAAAGACGATAAACTGCCTTTCTTTGGTACAAGGTATTGGTAAAAGATTCATATAAGAACTTTTAATTTTCATCTCCCAAAATTGATGGTAGTTATCAGTACTCTACAACAGAATGAACAAATGTTCGAGTTTCTCACGAACTTGACAGGCATGGAAATACCTATACATAAAGAAAGAGTATCTTCAAGCCACTGGAAGTTTCAAAGAAAGGGGAGCTAGGTGATGTACATTCCTAGAAAACATTCTTACTTTGATAACTTCACAATGTTTAGACCATGTTTCTGACGATTATTTTCATGTTCTGTTATTCGAAGATCCTTTTTTATTTGGGGATTATAAAACAAAAACGAATATTAAACTTCGAGAAATGCTTTGTTGTTTTTCGAATATCTATATACTCCCTTGTTGTTTATTTTGTGAATCAATTAGATTCTTTCCAATTTGATTGCCTACTTTAAGTTCATTTCGTCTGATGTTGATAAGAACAAATTCTATGGAATATGTAGCGGTTTTTTTTCTTGTATATTTTCGATATACAGGAACGATAATTTGGTAAATATCTAGTTTAACGCCAGTTACCGATTTTTATAATATTTGGGATATTGTTTCCTTATGATGTTGTGATGCCACAGTTTCAATTTGAGCACTGGCAAATCAATATTTCCCGAGAAAATCGAAAAATAATATCTATAAATTGTTCATAATTCAGGTTGAAATTTTTTTTTTGTTGAAAAATGAGTTTTTTTTTGGGTGATTCACACTCTCAAAATATCTTGGCACTGTTCCTATCTTAGCTAACCTACCTAACCTTATGTAACCTAGCTTTAGCTAAGATAGGAACAGTGGCAACTACTGATATGTCGGTTGGTTGGTCAGGTTAGGTTGGTAGGTTAGCTAAGATAGGAACAGTGCCAAGTATTTTTTAGAGTGTGATCACCTAAAAAACACTTATTTTCCCACTAAAAAAAATTTCACACTTGAATTATGAACGATTTATAGATATTATTTTTCGATTTTCTCGGAAATATTGATTTGCCAATGCTCAAATTGAAACTGTGGCATCACAACATCATAAGGAACGATATGCCAAATAATTTTGAAAATCGGTAACTGGGCGTTAAACTAGATATTTACCGATAATTTGCCTTTTCTCTGATACAAGGTATTGGTAGCAGATTCATCGTAGGAATTTTAATTTTTATCTCCCAAGGTAGTTATCAGTACTCTATACAACATAATTAAGGAAAGTTTGAGTTTCTTGTTGTATTAATAATATTCATTTTTTCATTGAAACATAAATATTATGTAGGTATAAGTGGATTCCCAGAAAAAATATTCGATACCCAAATGAAATTATTTTTTTGTACAAACTGTCAAAAAAACTTGACGTTCTTCATCACTATGGATGCGTAAAATATTACTTTTTTTCACCGTTAAAAAAGTCTTTTTTTCACCGTTAAAAAAAGTCTTTTTTTTCCACTGCTGATAACTAAAATTAGAACAACTTAAAAATAATGAATATTTTAATTACAACTAATTTCACACAATTATGATTGTATCTGTACCTTATAAAGTAAATAAGTTTCGTCATCAGCATCTCTGAGAAATTTATTGATATTATCGCTCCATAACACTTTAGATTTCTTCCTCGGTATCCGACGCTTTTGTTCTTAATAAGCGGGACCAAATTTGAAAAATTCCTTATATCAATATTTCCTGACATTTCGATGTTTTTTTTAACATTGAGCTCCATAACTTGAAGGTTTTAAAAAATTTTTTATTTTTCCTCGAAATAGCATGTGAGCACATTTTCAGAAACCTTTTTACGTTGTTTTGTTGCGCCATTCGCGAAATTGGTTATATGTTTTCTCAGATTATTAGCTTTGATTTGGCTGGTAACATATAAGATACAATTGGATTCGTTCTCCAGCCATATCTGCGGGGGTATCACTACCACTATCATGTTCAACATTCATCTTCTTTAAAATAATTCGAAATTGAAACAAAACGAGCAAATACTTTCAAAGATTCAAACAATTTCAAACAACTGTTTCTATAGTTACGACCAGAAAGATCACTGGATTCATTTAAATATTGTACTGAAAGCATTATCTTCAATGATTATACGTATTTAGGACGATTAAATTCACATTCACAGTTGTACAAAAATGTTGTTTGTATTCGTGCGTATAAAATTCGTGTTTTCATGGCACTTCGAGTGAATTTTTGGCCTCGACCTGCGGTCTCGGCCAAAATTGACACTTTCATGTGCCATGAAAAAAATCACTCATTTTACGCACTAATACAAAAAACTATTTTAAATTAATTCTCACAAAGATTTGAACTTAACACAAACCTCTGATGCACATCTATTTCAGGGGCATATATGAAATATTTCGATTTTATATGACTTTGTTATGACTTCTTTAAAATACAGGGCAAGAAAGTGGGTTTCTGGTCTGATTGATTTCATCTTCATATCTTGTCGAAAAAAGTTAAGAAAAAATATGGTCATCATTTTGATTTTTTTTTTATGAATCAATTGAAATAATCAATTAGAATCGTACTGAGACACCCTCATCTGAAAATTATCAGTCGAATGAAACAGCTTTAATGGTAGATTTCGTTCAACATCGAATGAATGGTAACTTTTTCTGTAATAAAGGCAATTGGTACTTGCATAAGATATTTTGCTCAGAGCTAAGAAATAAAATTACAATGTTTCGATGATTCTGTTCAATATTGGAATTCTGTGTGCTGTATAAATCAATGGTTCGGATTCAATATCACTGCTGCAAAACTTTACAATGCGAAACTTGGTCTTTAGTTGGTAATGTCACATTCTCTTTGGAATAAAATGGAAATTCCAGTTCAAATATAAAAAAATAGTATGTTCGAAATTCGTTTTAACAACGAAGTCAAATTATGAGATTTAAATTAATTCTAAGACAGAAAAATCGATTGAAGCTTTGTCTTCAGACCAAATATCCGAAATATTTTGCCTATAATAATATCTGAATTGCTCAGCTCATGTATTATGTGTTTTCGGTCATACATTATTCATTAAAACAATCAGACAGAATCATGAATGAATAATTTGAAAAGCAAATTTTTAGGAATTATTCCAAATGGATCAGAAATAAAATGAAATCAATATAGCCAAACCTGGAAAACTTCACAGAATACTACATTTTAACCATCAATATATTATCAGATAAAGTCATACCGATTTCCTCAACTCACAGAATGCAGGTGTAGCGTATGGTAAACCAATCAAATTCTTCATCCTCTTGTGGTTGTAGGTATCCATGATGATGATGTCCCCGGATATGAGAAAAAAGGCATTGTGGCTGCTTCGGCAGGAAACCATGCTCAGGCTTGCTGCTACCATGGACTGTCATTAGGAATACCAGTGACTGTAGTGATGCCAGAAACAGCACCTTTAATGAAGATTGAAAAATGCAGAAATTACAAGGGAAACGTTATAGTGCAGGGCAAGAATTTAACTGAATCGAAAAAAATTGCTTTGGCCTACGCCAGAGACCACGGCATGATGTATCTGAATGGATACGACCATCCACAAGTGCTTGCAGGACAAGGTTCATTCAAAATATTGATTTATTTGTCCATTTATTTGTTGACAATATTTATCGTTCTGAGTTCACATATTCGTAATCTACATCGAAAATTCAATTTATCCACCACTATTGTATAATCCAACCATTATACTTCTGTTTGCTCGGCCATAACACCCATTAATCACTAGTGAATAATGAGTCATTTTTCACTTCTGTCAGACGCTTCGTGCATGTTCATTAAATTGATTTTCTTCAGTATTCTAAAGTCCACCAACTAAAATAATATTAATATGGGTATACCTAGTCAATCGAGGACCAAATTCACTTTTATTACTTCAATTAAATCAACTTTTATTGTAAAATATACAATGTTAAGTTCCCCAAAAGATTTCTATGTGTCAACTTGATTTTTTCCTCACTTTTAGATAATAGAAGCATCTAGTCATGGTCGCCAAATGTTAAAATCTTTAACAAAATATACTCAGTCGTCGTGGATGAAGTATAGTAGGTATGCTACTCGCGTATAATGGTCGTTATTCATTCAGTGATTTGGACCACTTGCTTACGGCTTTTTTTCCAATTTTTTCTAATCAACAAACTCAATCGGTTACTAATTTAAATTTTCAGTTCTTTAAAAATTTTAATTTGGAAACAGAAATTTGGAAATTCAATAACTGGCAAACAGATAGAATCAAGGGTGACTAGATATTTTTAACATAATAAGAGGATGGGCAGAAATGATCTTGTTCACAGATGTATCACAATGCAGATGTATTGAAGAATTCAAATTTTTCATCAATAGATCTAATTTGAGATCATACCTTAGTACAATAACATTAAATATTCGAATTTATAAATTGCAAAAAAATAAGATAAAAAATGAAAATGATCAAAATATATCGGGCTGTAGAAATGTTTGTTGATTTATTTGCGTTTCAACTTTTCATGTGATATTCGAATCTTATTTCACTTGGCAGTTAGACCATATTATGCTTGAATTTTCATCAATAGGTATTTCTATATACAGGGTGTCCCGAAAACAATGGATAAGCCTGCAACTATAGATAGACCTGTCGAGGTCTAACTTATTTCAAATTTTTACCTTAGGTAATGAAAATTCCACGGTTTCCGAGATATTTATGGTTTTCGTATTTTTAGAAAATTTCCAAGTGCGATTAGTTTTTCTAGTGCCATTTATACAAATGAAGATGTATTTCGATATGTTTTTTTCATTTCACATGAGATGGTTCAGCTATCGGAAACAAAGAATTAAATTAATCAAACTAGTGTAAAAAGTTAAAAACTCGTGATTTACAAAGAAAAATTGAAAACTAAATGAAATTTCCTTCAAGTTTGATGAGCTACAGTGTAAAAAAAATTTAGGACGCCCCTGGTACACATCATCTTAAAAACTTGCTCAGTTATTGCAGATTCCAAAAAGGTATCATAAGCCTAGGCATTCTGTAGTTTTTCATTCTCGTAACTACTTGATTACCAAATAGTCGAAAATTTTCGAAAAACTGTTTTTGTTGTAATCGTTATTCTGAGCTCATGTGTTAAAGTCCGGGGCCATTTTTGTTGGAATCTAGTGGAAAATTACGAAAATTATTTTTATTTTGAAAAAAGCAGTAGCGTATCGTTTTTCTGGTTGAATAGAAATATGGCATTATTTGCATTCAACACCCTTATCTCGAAAACCTTACCGGGCCTAATTGTATTTGACATAATTTCTTATTTTCTTACATTCTGTACAGTGTTATAAGGAAAATATCAACTTAAATATACCCTGTGTTGCTACAATAGATGTAAGTGGAATATTCATTACAAATAAAATAAAACGAATTATTACCAAATTACTATTCGATGGAAAAAATAAAACGAATTAGTGCCAATTACTTATTGATAAAGAATTCGAAATGAAACAATGAGTTCAGTCATTCTTAGCATAAATTTATTCATAATAATAATAACACTTTTGTGGACACTCGTTCACAGTCAGTAACCTAGGTAATTTTAATTTTATTAACTTCTAATGACAATAGTTTGAAACTGACTGTGAACGAATTTTCATGAAAGTATTGTTATTGTTCTAGTGTTCTACTGGTACTTTTTCAATTTTTTTTTACTGTTAAATTTGAATTGACTAGATTTATGATTTGGATATTGTAATAATAAATTGTTTACTGACTGTGAATGAGTGTCCACAAAAGTGTTATTATTGTTCTATGCAAGCAGGGTTTCATTTTTTATGAATGAATTTAAGCTATGAATGACTGAACTCATTGTTTGATTTCGAATTCTTTATTCATTTCCAATGAATAAGTAATTGGCACTTATTCGTTTTATTTTTTCCATCGAATAGTAATTTGGTAATAATTCGTTTTATTTTATTTGTAATGAATATTCCACTTACATCTATTGTAGCAACACAGGGTATATTTAAGTTGATATTTTCCTTATAACACAGTACAGAATGTAAGAAAATAAGAAATTATGTCAAATACAATTAGGTCCGGTAAGGTTTTCGAGATAAGGGTGTTGAATGCAAATAATGCCATATTTCTATTCAACCAGAAAAACGATACGCTACTGCTTTTTTCAAAATAAAAATAATTTTCGTAATTTTCCACTAGATTCCAACAAAAATGGCCTCCGGACTTTAACACATGAGCTCAGAATAACGATTACAACAAAAACAGTTTTTCGAAAATTTTCGACTATTTGGTAATCAAGTAGTTACGAGAATGAAAAATTACAGAATGCCTAGGCTTATGATACCTTTTTGGAATCTGCAATAACTGAGCAAGTTTTTAAGATGATGTGTACCAGGGGCGTCCTGAATTTTTTTTAAACTGTAGCTCATCAAACTTGAAGTAAATTTCATTTAGTTTTCAATTTTTCTTTGTAAATCACGAGTTTTTAACTTTTTACACTAGTTTGATTAATTTAATTCTTTGTTTCCGATAGCTGAACCATCTCATGTGAAATTGAAAAAAAAACATATCGAAATACATCTTCATTTGTATAAATGGCACTAGAAAAACTAATCGCACTTGGAAATTTTCTAAAAATACGAAAACCATAAATATCTCGGAAACCGTGGAATTTTCATTAAGGTAAAAATTTGAAATAAGTTAGACCTCGACAGGGTCTATCTATAGTTGCAGGCTTATCCATTGTTTTCGGGACACCCTGTATATATTCTTTTGAAATCAAGAGCTAACTCAATACAATACATAAAACAAAATGAAAATCCCTAACTGAGGTTAGTGCAAAACGGGGTACCATACCATTTTTTCGTATGATACCAGAGCTCAGGGAAAAACCTCAGTAGAAAAAACCCTGTCTTGCCGCTCTTACAAAAATAAACTTAAAGACTCTTTGAATATTGAAATATGTTTTCTCTATTGAGTCCAGCAAAATATACGATAATCCTCTCCAAGATGCCTCCGAAATTTCGAATTTGAAACAAAAAAATAATAATATTGAAATATTGAATAACCATTAGACGAAACTTATACTGTATTAAGAATATTTTGCTTTACTAGAATCTAAATTGGATTTGGCTATTAACCGAGATTTTGATTTCCATTTGACAATGAAAAGTTTTTTTTTTTCAAGGAACAATTGGATTAGAAATTTGGGAGCAAGTTCCAGGTCTGCAAGCTGTTATAGTTCCAGTTGGTGGTGGAGGGTAATTGCAGGTATTACTGTTGCCATTAAAGCATTAAATAAAAATATAACAGTAATTGGAGTCGAGCCAGAAAGAGCGGCATGTTTGACAGGAGCTTTCAAAGCAGGGAAACCAGTAGACATATTGCTTGAAAGTACTTTAGCCGATGGTGAGGAACTCTCATTGTTCAAACAAATAGCTGCACTCAAATTAAGCGAGGGATTCCTCATCGAAAAAATGAAAAGGTCTTTTATATGAACATTTTTTTGATCCCCTTCTGCTCAGCTTCTGCCACTGAAGATAGAGCAGATTGAACATTCCTTTTATGCAGAGAAGGCCCTCTAAGAAAGTTTTGTCCGTTGTCCACTATGATTGCAGGAGGTTGATGAAGCCTTCCGTAAGCTTTGTTATGCTAAAAAGTTTTTTGGATATTCTTATTTTACAATAAGAAATTTCATTCGGATAGCTGATCGATTCTTAACAAATAAGGTCATGCTAGGTCAGATAGTCCAACTACGACGGCGTATTAGTGCCACTACGATGAAAAAACACACAATTCCGAAGATTTTACAAGTTTGTCTGAAGAAGGTGTCTGATATAGAAACCGAAACGTTACATTATCCTTTTCATTTATTTCCTTTTTCAGTTTTACTCTTAGGCAACAATTTTTTCAAAACCAATTTGCTCCTGACGAATAAGTGCAAAGATTTTCGCAGGAACCATCTTAATTAATTTTTTAAAATTATTTCTGTTTCAGAGATTGGGAGTGAAAACCTAGAAAGTTTTTCAGAGATGTTTTTTTTCATTGCAGTGGCACTAATCTTAGTTCAACAATGACTTGATAAATTTTCCTCTTTTCGAGTTAATAACATTTCACTTCAATTTCATCAACCAGAATGACGATATTCATTAGTCGATTTTGTAAATCTTCTCGAATGAAAACATTGAAAACAATAAATCAATACGAAATAATTGCAACGGTGCGAAAAAATGCTTCAACGAAATCTCGAATTTTTTCAATAGACTTCGAATCTAAAATATGATTTTTGATAACAATCACTTGGTGATTTATTCTCCCATAGACATTGAATGAAAAGAAGACCATCTGGCTCTAATCTTTTCAATATGAATTTGTAGGATTGGCCGTCGGAAAAATTGGAGTGAATTCTTTCGAGATTGTGAGAAGAATTTTAGACAAATGTGTCACTGTCAAGGAACAATATGTCGCTCTGGGTATTCTGAGATTAGTTGAATACGAAAAATGTGTAGTAGAGGGAGCTGGAGCTAGTCCTTTGGCGGCTATTTTGCAAGGTTTGGTTCCAGAGTTGAGAGGAAAAAAAGTTGTTTTGATTCTGAGCGGAGGAAACATAGATACCACAGTTTTAGGCAGAGCTTTAGAAAGAGGTCTCGCTGCAGATGGTCGTTTAGTTAAGGTGAAAGTTTGTATATCTGATAGAGTTGGAGGCATAGAAGATCTAACAGCTACTATCGGAAGTTTAGGTAAGTTCAAACTGTTCCAGTAGTCGATCGATGAACTTTCACCATTGATAAATAGATTATCATATTCATTTCAGCCTACAAATAATACTTTTTCGCATATTAATATTCAATAAACAAGCAATCAAGATACGAAAATACAATATGATACAAAACAATGTCACATTCATATATATCTATATATGATTATTCATCTGGTAATTTACAGGTTTAGGGCTATTTAGAGGGACACATCAAAGATACCGAAAAACACTAGAGAGCCTCCGTTCATCTCCTATGGTAGTCCCCCTCTTAATAATTTTAACCCTGTAGAACCTGAATAGTACATATGAGATACTGTGATACAGTTACTACTTATGGTCTGTTCACCAAAGTCTGTTGGCCATGGAAATTTGGCATATTCCTCTGCGTATATTAAAATTTTAGGTTATGTTGTTTATTATCTTGTTAGATTGATACGCGATGTTGTCAATATTGCATAAAGTTCTGTGATAACTGGGAAGATCGTCGGACGAGGCCGAGTACATTCGGCAACGTTGACTTTATTTTACGTTATGACAGCAAATACTGCCAACTTCAGATAAATAAACAAACGCCTACTATGCGCTCAAACTTTCGTGAACGGACTATACATGGTTAGTCGAAGCATTGCTTAAAGTATATTCGTATACAGAGGCACACTATCTGCATACTATGCAACATTGGGACTCAATTTTGGAAACAACTACCTCAGATACTACTAGTTACCAAAATCGGTGTAGGCTGCGTAAGCTTTGCTTTCATGATACCTTAGATATAGAACTGCTATTTGTTGAGCTGGGAAAATTCCTTCTCTCACTCGAATAATTTCCATATTGTGGTTCACTCAAACCTCGTCGAGAGATGCCTGGCAAGTTCGAAATATGGGTAGTGTTAAAGTTTTTCACATATCTTACTCTGATATTGAATGAATAGTTTTTATTTTGCAAAAATTGGTGTATTCATTACATGATCATTATCTTGCTGTTGAATATACGATGTTAAAAGTACCTATCGTCCTAAAATTTGTCAGTAAATTGCAAAAACAATATTAATGCAAATTAAACTCTATGAAAGTTCAATGGTCGAAGTGTGGGACAGCTTCTGTTTAACTCAGCTTTTTCTGAAATCTTTGAAATTTTAGGGGTCCACATTAAGGATATGCAACACGAGCGAGCTTGGGTTGTACAAGATGTGTTCAAAGTTGAGGTTAAAGTTATTTGTGAATGCAGAGATAGAGAGCATAGTTTGAGTCTAAGAGATGCTTTAGCGAAAAAATACGGATTTATCTTTTTCAATGGTCATATTTACCCTGATGATAACATGAGTGGGACTACAGGAATTTACGCTGGTCAACCTTCTGCCCAGCCTCAAATACCAGGAATACCAAGTGGGGCAATACAACAAAACATGCAAGATCTCCAAGGTGGAACTGGAGAGCGGGAATATCAGCAGCTGCATCCCATGCATCTGCACCTCCACAAGGAGTAACTTCTTTCCCTCAACCTTTAGGTGGAGGTTATCCCCAATACATGCAACCAACTGTACCATCTTCGGCATCCCAGGAGCCACATAAAAGAATGGAGGGTGAGCCTTGTGAACCATGTAATTCCGAACATATGGGAGGATCAATGCATCCTTCCTGTGAGCCATGCATAGTTGATCAAACCGCTTCAGCTCGAGATAAACCCCCGCAACAGGGTGCAGGTTCATTCACGCCTTCACAAGGGGCAGCCGCACAGTATCCACCAGGGGCTGTTCCTCAACAAGCATCTGGGATTGGAGAAAAACCCTCGCAGCAAGTTGGGGCTTCATTAACTCCTTCACAAGCAGCAAACGCACAATATTCACCAGGGGCTCCTCAGCCAGCATCTGCGATTGGGGAAAAACCCTCGCAGCAAGTTGGGGCTTCATTAACTCCTTCACAAGCAGCTAACGCACAATATTCACCAGGGGCTCCTCAGCCAGCATCTGCGATTGGGGAAAAACCCTCGCAGCAAGTTGGGGCTTCATTAACTCCTTCACAAGCAGCAAACGCACAATATTCACCAGGGGCTCCTCAGCCAGCATTCGCAGTTGGAGGGACCTTCGTTCCCCAGCAATCGGGCAACGTTTTACCTAATCAACAATATCCTACAAAAGAAGAGCCAGTCATTCCACAGGCCGGATCTCAGGTGGGATCTGCTCATCCGTCACAGCAGGCTGCTGCTCAAGTTGGTCAATCTCCATCTAATGCTCCACCATTGGCAGATGAAAGGACATCCCAGGCTGGAACACAAATGGGATCGAGTCATCCATCTAAACAAGCGAGGCCACAAAGCGGTCCTCCAGATGTAACACCATTGGGAGATCAGAAAATTTCTCAGAGTGGACCGCCACAATTAGTTAAAAACGATGTGGGTCTGATGAAGGCCTTCTCCAATTGTGCTTGCAAGAGGCGCGGTGCACCAGGAGATTATAAGAAGTAGCCAATGACTATTCATGTTGTGATGGGTGTTTGAATAAACGTCGAATACTTCGTCATATGGCAAGTTGATAAATGAAACTGTTATGGATAAGAACTTTTTTGTAAACTACTTCACATACGTCCTATTGGCAATCAGTTTTGTTATTTGCTGTGTTCTTGTACTTCATAACTTTGGCGAGCCAGAAACAATATCGAAAATACGACACAGTTACCGAGGAATAAGGAATATATAAGAAAGAGCCTGAGGAATCTACTACTCAACTCCATGAGAAATACTTTATTTAAGTGAGTAATGTGAAACATTTTTGTTATGTGAGGTAATATGCGATGCTTATTATTTCAGTGAAATATTTCATATGTGGTGGACCGCCACAATTATTTAAAAATGATGTGGGTCTGATGAAAGCCTTCTCCAATTGTGCTTGCAAGAGGCGCGGTGCTCCAGGAGATTATAAGAAGTAGCCAATGAATGTTCATGTTGTGATGGTGTTTTGAATAAACGTCGAATACTTTGACATCTGGCAAGTTGATAAATCAAACTGTTATGAATTGGAATTATTTTGTAAACTTCTTCACATACGTCCTATTGGCAATCAGTTTTGTTATTTGCTGTGTTCCTGTACTTCATAACTTTGACGAGCCAGAAACAATATCGAAAATACGACACAGTTACTGAGGATGGAGGAATATATAAGAAAAAGGCTGAGGAATCTACCAATCAACTCCATGAGAAATACTTAAGGTGAGTAATGTGAAACATTATTGTTATTTGAGGTAATATGCTATGCTTATTGTTTCAGTGAAATATTTCATTTGACACAGCAGTTCAGAGATTGCAGCCTTGACAATATCATGATTTACAAGTCCGCAGAGTTTTATGGAGAATTTATTCTGTCCTGTTATGGTAGAAAAATATATGACATAGGTATTTAATGAACAATAAATGAAAATTCTTGCGTGTAAGAGTAAGACTGTCATGATATAAACAATATTAAACCCATACTTCGGAACTGATCCCGTCAACGCACAAAGAACATGCATAGTGGTAATATCAAACAGAGCATCCACAGTTACCTATTTCGCCCTATTTGGGTTAAATATTTGTTGATTTTATATCAATTAATATCATTCTCCGCTTTCATTGTTTATTGAAATGAACGTCAGATAACGATTCTTCTTCAATAGTGTTGAAGATACGTTTAAAATTCTCGAGATGTGAGGGGTACCACTACAGCATAATTAAGTGTTTTCAAAATTTATTTTTCAGCACCAACTGATCTATTCCTGGTAAGAGATGGGATACTGGAAAATACATCAACGATTTTGGTCGTCTTCATTATTCAAAGCTCCAAATATGCTTTGTCGTGATGATAATTCAGTAAATCAACTTTTAATTTGAAAGGTTTGTTCATGAATCAGAAGAATTTTTTTGTAGCTTTCAATTCTTTAACGTTTATATGGAACTTCGTTTGGATTTTTTTTGGAATCCCAATAAAATAAAAATTTGAGAAAAGCCCCGAGCAGGTTCTTTTGTGCACTCGTTCATTGGTGGAGCAATCACCTCATAATTTTGTATGGGACTTGAGATAGATGATGAGTATATGGAAGCAAAATCTCAGCACGATCGGAATCTTTTTATAGAAATCATTCAAAAAATGAAATATGTAAGAAATCGATAATTAGAAAAATTAAATTATATGATTTTGATGACGCTCTTGAAATTTTGCATGAACATCCATCAGTATATCAATCTCCATTCACAAAATGAATTTCACTCGAAGAGGATATCTTGTTATGTTTTCCTCATAAAATCTAGATAAAAGAATTGAGAATTACTCGAAAAGGTATTATAAACTTGGAGTAAAAATGTAACGAAAAAGTTTCCTGTTTCGTTAGCTTTACAAAAAGGTACATACCTTGATATCTTGATAACTCGAAAAAGTCTGTTACCTGCTTGGTTTTCGTCCATAGTTTTTGCTACCTTTTCGGAGAGCTAACGAAACAGGAAAATTTTCCGTTATATTTGTACACCAAATTCATTATACTTTTTTCGATTAATTCTCAATTCTTTTATCTATATGGTATGAGGAAAACACGTGCAGCTATTTACGACCCTGTATATCTCGGGTTATGAGAATTTTTAGTGAATAAATTTTGGCAAGAAATTTGTATCATTTGAATTGCATTGAAAAAATTATTCATTGAATATTCAGATTTGAGTAATTTTCACAAAAATAATTATATTCGATAACGAAGCAAAAAATTTCAAAAAAGTTGAAAAACTGCCATTTCTTCGTAAGCATAGATTTTAAGATCATGCTTCACATGTTCTTTTATGCACCTGTCTTCTCACAGAAAATATTTGACACTGTCACTTTGACCTTCAAAAATTTATATCTATTAAATTAATTTTTTTCTCATCAAAATTCAAAATTATCAGTGAAGATGGAAGAACCAGAGATACCAGATCCATATTGCAATCCAGATGCCCCTGTAACAATAACATTTGACGAAATCACAGCAGCAGCTTACAGAATCAAATCGGCTATCGTACGCACAGAATGCACCAAATCGGAGCATCTCACGAACTTGACAGGCATGGAAATTTACATAAAGAAGGAGTTTCTGCAAGCCACTGGAAGTTTCAAAGAAAGGGGAGCTAGGTGATGTAGATTCCTAGAAAAAATTCTTCTTGAGTCTTCTTGATAACTTAACTATGTTAAGTCTATGTTTCTGACGATTATTTTCATGTTCTGTTATTCGAAGATCCTTCTTTATTTCTGAATTATACAGGGTCTTTATACATGATTGTAACATCCTAGGTTGCTTTGAAGAGGTTTTCATCTTTTGGTTTCCTATGCAAAGTTTATAAAATTCATAATCCTAGTCACATTATTCAATTTCTTTCGGAATGACCAGCATAAATCTCACAGTATCGTTTTGTTTTATTAAAGTTTACATCAGAATATTAATATTTATAATAGTCCAACGCCAACTTCGTGTTAGAACAAAAACGAATATTAAACTTCAAGAATCGCTTCGTTGTTTTTTCGGAATATGTATACACTTCTCTTGTTGTTTATTTTGTGAATTAATGAAGATTCTTTCGAAGTTTGAGTGCCTACTTTATTCATTTCGTCGTTCGATGTTGATGAGAATAATTCTATAAAACGTCTAGCATTTTTTTTCTTTTCTATTTTCAATATATAAAGACGATAATCTGCTTTCTCTGGTACAAGGTATTGTTAAAAGATTCATTTTAGGAATTTTAATTTTCATCTCCCAAAATTGATGGTAGTTATCAGTACTCTACAACAGAATGAACGAATGTTAGAGTTTTTTGTTGTATTCAATCACATTTCGAAGTTTTTTCATTGAAACATAAATATTATGTAGATCTTGGGATCCCCAGAAAAAAATTATTCGATACCCAAATGAAAAATTTTTTTTTCAAATTTAATTCTCAATGATGAGTTGAAGTTAGCACAACATCCGATGCACATCTATTTCAGGTGCATATATGGAATATTTCGATTTATATGACTTTCTTATAAACTTCTTTAAAATACTTGCAAGAAAGTGGGTCTCTGGTCTGATTGATTTCATCTTCATACCTTGTCAGAAAAGAAGTTAAGAAAAAAAATATATATAAAGAAGGAGTCTCTGCAAGCTACTGGAAGTTTCAAAGAAAAAGGGAGTAAGGTAGAATACACGCCCAGATAAATTCTTATTCTAATCATCATGTTCTATGTTGATGAAAGGCTAATGTTCTTCATATACAGGGTTTTGCATAATATTATGTCACAAATTGAGGGGGTGAATCTACATTTAATTTTAAGAAAAATTTTTTTTTTAAAACATGGGTCCGAGAAGCTTCGTTACGGAGCTACAGGGTGTTGAAATTTTCGAAAAAAAATGGTTTTTTCTCCATAACTCCTGCAGTTTTTGAGGTATTCAGTCCGAATTTGGAATGCGAGCTATTCCCAACAGTCTCCATCATTGCACGTCCTGAATCTTAACTAGATTCTACAGGGTGCAAATGGTTGCAAAAACTACAACCAATTTCAGAAGACAATTATTACAAGGTTGAGCAATTTATTAAAAGAGGTGAAGAAAAGGTTTCTGTGAATTCACCCCCAATCTGGTCTGAAAAGGGATGATTAACCTTTTCTGCACCGGCTTTGTGGTAATCACTTCGCTGTTCGAGTTTCACACACTCGAAATTCCTTAATCAGTTTTTAGCAGAAGAACAGATGGAATTGAAATAGATGAAGATGATAGATGAATTTTCTGAATTATCAAAAACTTAAGTTTGGTCACTTTTCGAATATAAGCTTACAGTTCGATACTTGGAGAAAATATTATTATTTATGACGATCTTGTTTTACCGATTGGGTTCATACCACTGCCGCAGGTGGCGCCAGCAATCGGGACAATTTTCTCCAAGAGCTGTAGGGTACATTCACGACTGAACAGGTTATTTCCTTTTCCTTAGCCACGTCTGCTTTTCCCTCTCAAACTCTTTTGCGGTACGCCCCTGATCAGCGTAAATCAGTTTTTTTGATATCTTCGTTCAGTTTAAAAACTTTTTTGACGCCTGTAATTTTTCGTATTTCTTATCGTTTTCGAGTGAAAAAATATTGAACGATTGTATGTTGATATTGAATAAGCTTAAGTTGAGTCTCAGATGACGAGCTATCAAGTAAATAAAATTTTGGGCATACCGATCGTATTTCTATTATTTTTTTTATTTAGCGTATGACATATGACCTTTCAATTATTTTTCATTCGGAAACGATTAGAGAGACGAAAAAATTAAAGGAGTCAAACAATTTTCTAACTTGAACGAAGATATCAAAAATTGATTTTACGCTGGCCTATCGCAAAAAAGTTTGAGAGGGAAAAGGAGACATGGATCGGAAAAGAAAACACCCTGCAGATTCTAGTTAAGATTCAGGACGTGCAATGATGGAGACTGTTGGAATAGCTCGCATTCCAAATTTGGATTGAATATCTCAAAACTGCAGGAGTTATGGAGAAAAACAATTTTTTTTGAAATTTCAACACCCTGTAGCTCCGTAACGAAGCTTTTTGTGGACCTGTTTATATACACTTTTTTTTCATGAAATTATACCTAGATTCGATTGAATATATATTCTGGGAGGATTCTGCATTTCTTAGAAACTTATAGGTTTCACTCCCAGTCTCTGAAACATAAATAATTAAAAAATGTTTGATTAAGGTGAAGTGCTCCTGCGAAAATCTTTGCACTTATTTGTCAGGAGCAAATTGGTCTTGAAAAAAATTGTTGCCTAACAGTAAAACTGAAAAATGAAACAAATTAAAAGGATATTGTAACGTTTCGGTGGCTATATCAGACACCTTCTTCAGACAAACTTCAAAATCCTTCAGAATTGTGTATTTTATCATTTGTAATCTGATTGACATTGATAGTTGTCAATCTATAGAGATGTTGATTTATTTGATTTTTAAATTTCCTGATGTCACTATCCTTCCTCAATAAATCAATCCAAATACGATCTATTCCAATAGAACAATTGGCCAAATTATTTACTTCATCTAACAAAATACATGTAGATTCCTTAATTTTCCTTTTATAATTATCAGGTTCCGTCATGAGGATCTTTGTGTGGTTCCAGTTCATCATATGATCTCCGCTATTTGAACATATATGATCAGCAATTTGTGATCTTGTGATGTCTCTATTTTTGATGTTATTCTTATGTTCCCGTTTTCTTATTTCTAAAGGTCTTGATGTTTCAGAGACTGGGAGTGAAAACCTATAAAGTTTCTAAGATATACGTAGATTCGTCTCCTTAAGTTGTGACATACTATTATGTAACACCCTGTAGATCCTGTGAATTGTAGAATTTCTTTCGAGAAGATCAATTGTTATGTTTTTTCTTTGTTGCTTTCATCAAAAAATGTTTTATCTCTTTGGATAATGTTTTAGTGCATTTTAGTGTACTTTTGGAAATAACTACACAATGATATGTGTGTAGTTATTTTAATACTTGACTCTATGAGACAAATGAATTCAAGCCAAACTTGAGGAGCTTAGTGGGACACCTTATTTTGGACATCGATTGTTTTCTTCAAAACACAAAATTCTACTGCATGTGTAATGTGAAGTCAACAAAATCTTGAGCGTTTTGACTTG
The DNA here is from genome assembly GCA_013421045.1 of Propylea japonica. Lineage (NCBI taxonomy): Eukaryota > Metazoa > Arthropoda > Insecta > Coleoptera > Coccinellidae > Propylea > Propylea japonica. The sequence continues at coordinate 37,338,976 of CM024247.1, forward strand.
TAGGTATTGCATGATGATGATGTCACCCGAAATGAAAAGCAAGGGCGTTGTTGCCGCTTCTGCTGGAAATCATGCTCAGGCTTGTTGTTTCCATGGATACTCATTAGGAATACCTGTGACTGTTGTGATGCCAGAAACTGCACCTTTAATGAAAATTGAAAAATGCAAAAATTACAAGGGAAACGTTATAGTGCAGGGCAAGAATCTCACTGAATCGAAAAAAATTGCTTTGAGATATGCTAGAGACCACGGCATGATGTATCTGAATGGATACGATAATCCACAAGTGCTACGAGGACAAGGTTCATTCAAAATATTGATTTTAATCCTAATTTATCTTAACAATATTTTTCTCATTCGATAAACGAATATCAATTTAAATCAAAGATCTTAATCGAAATATTAACAATCCGAAGTAACATAGCAACTTTCAGTTTTTTGGAAACAGAAAATTCAGTCCTTAAATCTTTAATTGTTTATCTTTGCATAGTGAAATGACTTTGAAAAAACTAAAAGTTACAGTTCAGTTCAGTTCGAGATGTGAATCCTTCCAATTGTTTTGGATTGAAATTCTTTTATTTGGTCTGAACATGAATTTCGGATTTCAAAATGATAATAACTGTTTACGAAAGGTAAATTTGAAAACAAGGTTGTAGGTTTAACTTTGCTCAAAGTAGAACTTGTTGATTCAAACGATCGGTATTTTGGTTTTCTACATCAAATGTTGAATGAATAAAATTTCGAAAGTGATTCTTCCGTTTACAACTTCACAAAAGTCTGTAGAAAATTGAACGGAACATTCTCTATCCAAAAACCAAATTTTCACTTCAGATTCACCATCAATTCGTCTAACAACTTTTAAAAAAAATTCAACGGATAAACTGAAATCTAAACTTAAGGACTGAAAAACATAACATTTTTTAATAAAATAATAAACCTTTTTTATAAAGGAAAACTCACCAAGAAGACATTTTTTATAGATTTCTGGTTAGCAAACATGTTTTTCTGTTTTTGATTTACTTTGAATTTCGACTTGCTGGTTAAAGTTGAATCATAGTTCATTTCGCAATTAAACCATTTGCTCATTGTTATATGTAGATAGATATATCAAATAGTTACATTAGTTTTTTAGGGATTTCAATTCTAAATAATTCTTTTTCAAGGAACTGTGGGTTTAGAAATTTGGGAGCAAGTTCCAGGTCTACAAGCTGTTATAGTACCAGTTGGTGGTGGAAGTTTACTTGCAGGTACTGGTGTTGCCGTTAAAGCATTAAATAAAGACATAACAGTAATTGGAGTAGAGCCAGATAGAGCAGCATGCTTGACAGGGGCAATTAAAGCAGGGAAACCAGTAGACATAACACTTGAGAGCACTTTAGCTGATGGTAAGAGGTATATCATTGGAGTAAGAGTTTCACCGTTGTTGAAAAATAAAAATTTGGTTTAGATGATTCATTTCCCCAATGACAACGCTTTAGTCTGGGTATATGATAATTTTTGTGGCACTGATACGAACACGACACTCCGACTATTACAGGGTACGGTATTCGAAGTGTAATAAACTTATTACACTATGCCCTTTTTCATGTCTTCATTCGATCTTTTTTGAGGGCTATTTGTTGAGTGAATTTTCCTCAAAGGAGTGGCACTATTACACCATGCCTTTTCAAGGATTATTTCAAGGGGTTTCAGGTAGTAATTTTAAAATTACAAACATTGAAGAAACTGATATTTAACTCAAGCTTGTGTTCCATTGAATTTTAGAAAGAATAAGATGGTATCTGTTTTGATATAAAAAATCATGATGCGAACAATAGAAGATGAAATTAAATTTGAAAAAATCACATAACTGTTATGTCAACTGTAGATAACTGTTATTCTGAAAAATAACAAAAAACGGGTTTTACAGGAGATGGAACGTGAAGCCTTGGATGAACTAAAAATCAGGCAATAAAAGCCATGAATCATTAGCCTAATTTCAAATATAACTAAAAAAGGTACATAGCTTCATTTATTTGTCCATTATAATCTGCCCAATCATTAAATCTTTGAACATTTAAAGATAAAAAGTAATGATCATATTTATTATTGAGCAATTCAAAAAAAAAGAATATATCAGGTTACGCCAAGATGTCAAATTAGACAGAAAATTGTTGTGTTATTGGACCCCACTCGACATTTCTACAAAAAGGCTCGAAATACCCACGTTTCAGGAGTGAAAGATAGAACCGGTTCTATTTTTTGCAAGCCTGAAATAGGCACCAAATAGTCCCAAGCGCATGCGCATTCCGTTGAAATTTCGGGCGGAATCGGTCAGGGGCCTATTGCACCAAAATACTTTGCAACTTTTCACTTCGCACTTTACATTCAATTTTAAAAATGGAAAATTAGTTACGTCGCACAACATTTCTCCCAACATTTAATTTCTACGTAGTTCTTTTCACTATGCACTTGACTTTTCACGTTGTATTTTTCAATAGTGAATGCGTTTGGTGCAACTTAATTCATTTGAAAAGTGAAAAGTGCAAAGTGAAAAGTTGCAAGGTTTTTGGTGCAATTACAAAAAGGCATGGTCTAATAGGGGACAGTGGTATAACCAGTTTCAAGCCACAGTAACATAATCTATTTAAAAATTTGATGAGTGACAGTTATAAGTATTGTTCATAATCGTGCGGAAGCATTTTGCTAAAAGTTAAGGGAAAAAAAGTTATAAATAAGACTCGAGAGAGCGAAGAATTTGCTTTGTTTGGCCGAACGCGGCGAATTTTCGAACATCGCGTTTTCTGACGAAAACATTTTTTGCTTTAACCACAGATGGGCGCTCCCGAATCGTTTTCATTGAGCCTGTCGTCAAACTTAATGCGACATATTTTCAGGAAAGTGTTCTTGAGGCTGCTCTGATGCCCGGAGTAGAAGAATGTTTCGTTCTAACAAGACTCTGGTTCCGTATTCTCGACAAATGATCTTTTAAAGCGAATACGAACTTCATTGCGCGTTGTGCATTTTAGCAGGTAAAAGAGGGGCCCGCGCAATGAAATTCATATACGCATCGAAAGATCACTTGTCCAGAATACGGGCCCTGCTATGCTATGGTTCACAAAGCGCGAGTGAACCAAGAATGGTTGAAAAACAACGATTCATTTCGACCACACACTTTTTGAATGGGTTACACTTCGAGTGCCGTACCCTGTACATTATCGATAACGTTTGGCTTATTTTTTTACGGGTATATTGTTCATATCAAGTTACCTACCTAAGAACTTTATACTCCGAATCAATCCGCACATTTTTCTGTATTGAAGAATAATAATTCTCCTCAAAAATTTTTAGGATTGGCAGTTGGTAAAATTGGCTATAATTCTTTCGAGGTTATCAAAAAAATATTAGACAAATGTGTTACTGTTAATGAACAATCAGTCGCTCTGGGTATCTTGAGATTTGTCGAATACGAAAAATGTGTAGTCGAGGGAGCTGGAGCCAGTCCTTTGGCGGCCATTTTGCAAGGTTTGGTTCCAGAGTTAAGAGGAAAAAAAGTTTGTTTGATTTTGAGCGGAGGAAACATAGATACCACAGTTTTAGGCAGAGCTTTAGAAAGAGGTCTCGCTGCAGATGGTCGTTTAGTTAAGGTAAAAGTTAGTATATCTGACAGAGTTGGAGGCATAGAAGATCTAACAGCCACTATCGGAGGTTTAGGTGAGTTTGAATATCTCACTAGTCGACCGATGAACTTTTATGATTAAATTTATTTCACTATTTTAATAAATGCTGAAACCAAAAAATATAAGAATGAGACAGAAGCAATCAACAGATGGAAATAGAGTACATTAAGCATGTTATATTAATGTTCCATAGATGAGTATATTTTGAAATATGTTTTGAGAAGTGAAGAAATTTGACTTAGACTTACCAACTTTTCTCTACTTGTATTATGTAAGTGGTAGCAATAAATAGTGTGTTCAGTGTGCCTTTCTCTTATGGTTTCACGATATGTTTTCATGTTATGAATTTTAAGCTGTCTCGAAACAGCGTCTGTCTCCATTCCGAGATACATCTCTGCTGAACAGTAAGATTTATTTGCATCTTACCACCTTCTGTCTGCATACTAAACTAAGCAATATTTTGATTTTTCCTACCTCTATCGCACTTACCCCTGTAACCTGACTATGAATCTCAGCATGTAGTGCTAGGGCTCAATTCTTGTAAAGGGTTTTCCAACAAGAAGTGTTATTTGAATAGCCCGCTATTTCGGTAGATGTCATGTTTACAGCTGTCATTTTTTGACATTTGACAAGTAGAAACTTCGCCATTGATAAATATGGAACGATACACGCTTCAAGAACGCATTGAAATCAGTAAAATTCACTATAAAAATGGTGAAAATTTGGCAGAGACGGTTCGTAAAACTCGAATATTTTTGGGTCGTCGTGAAGCACCTTGTCGAACCGAAATAAAGAAATTGGTGGAAAAATTCGAGCTGCTGGGACAAGTTAATGATGTGAAGAATAAAACCCGTGCACGTCGCTCAAGAACGGCCGAGAATATTGCTGCTGTAGCCGAAAGTGTTGAAGAAAACCCAGGTTTGTCCATTCCTCATCGTTCTTTGGAATTAGACATTCCACAAGCGTCATTACACCGTATTGTGCAAAAGATTTGGGTTTTAAGGCTCATAAAGTTCAGTTAACACAAGAACTCAAGCCGGTCAATCATCAACAACGTCGTGTCTTTGCTGATTGGGTCGTTGAAATGCATGACCATGTTATCTTTCGAAGAGGTAATCACAATTGGCCACCGAGATTTTGTGATTTAACACCTTGCGACTTTTTCCTTTGGGGCCACGTGAAAGAGAAGGTCTACGCCAATAGCCCAGCGTCGATTCAAGACCTCAAAGATGGAATTCGGAGGCTATCGAGGACATAGGGCAGCCACTTTGTGATTTGGTTATGACAAATTTCATTAAAAGGATATGGTCCTGTAAGCGTGGTCGTGGTGGTCATTTTCCTGATGTTATTTATTTTTCTTTATAATGAAATAAGCATCCGATCAATTTATATTGAGAAATTACATTTCTCTTTGAATATCGAAATAACACCTCTCATTGGAAAACCCTTTATATGCGTCGAAAAGCAGAAAATATGTGTAATAGTAGGTTTACATATCTAAATTCAATTTAACAAAGAAAACTAATGAAAAGATACTTTTTTGCATATTTATTATATATTATAATATATTTCAATCATGATGGTTCATCGGCCGAAATGTGAGACAGATGTAGTTAAACTCAGCATTCCCTTCAATGTTGCAATTTCAGGAGTTCACATAAAGGATATGCAACACGAGCGAGCTTGGGTTGTACAAGACGTTTTCAAAGTAGATGTCAAAGTTATTTGTGAATGTAGAGATAGAGAACATAGTTTGAATCTCAGAGATGCTTTGGCGAAAAAATACGGCTCTATCTTCTTCAACGGCCACCTATATCCTGATGATAATATGAGTGGAACTACAGGAATTTACGCAGGTCAACCTCCTGCACATCAGCAAATACCAGGAATAGCAAGTGGGGCAATACAACAAAACATAAAAGATCTCCAGGGTGGAAGTGAGAGAGGGGGAATATCAGCACCTGCATCCCATGCATCTGCACCTCCACAAGGAGCAACTTCTTTCCCTCAACCTTTAGGTGGAGGTTATCCCCAATACATGCAACCAACTCTACCATCTTCGGTCGCAGGTCAACCTACTGTACAACAGCAAAGTTCATTCTCTCCTCAGCAAGTGGCTTACGTTTTACCTAACCAACATCAGTCGCAGCAAGCTGCTGCGCAAATTAGTCAGTTTTCGTCAAATGCTCCACCTTTAGGGGGTAAAAAGACATCCCAAACTGGAACACAAATAGGATCAAGTCTTCCATCACAACAAGCAAGGCCACAAAGCGGCCCTCAAAATCAACAATCACTTAAGACCGATATGTGTCCTGTGAAAGCCTATTCTAACTGCGCTTGCAAGAAGCGTGGTGCACCAAGAAATTAAGGGAAGTAACCAAGGAATATTCATTTCCTGACAGATGTCTGAACGAATGACGGAAAAATTGTCATCTGACACTGCTGAACTTCAAACTGTTATGGATTTGAACTTTTTTGTAGACAACTTTACATACGTCCTATTGGTGATCATTATTCTCATATGTTGTATTTGTGTACTTTATAACTCTAACGATCCAGCAGCAATATCCAAACATAATACAGTGGCCGAGGAAGGAAAAATATTTAAGAAAGCAGCTGTGGCTTCAACCAGTCAGTTCCATGAAGAGTACGTTACGTAAGTAGGGCTCAACATTACTGTTATAGGAGAAAACGGTAACTATGTGGTTTACAGCCCATTCGTTTGTGTTTTTCGGATTTCGAAATTTTTAAGTGAAGTATTTTTGGGTGCTTCCTAATATTTTGCAAAAGAGTCAAATTAGTATTTATCCTGAATTTTCCCGGATAGGGAGTGAATAGCAGTGGAGCATTGGCATTGTTTCTTTCGGAGATAACCTAACGTAAACTAACTTAAGCTAACTTAACCCAATCTAACCTAACCTAACCTTTTTGTTGTGCCCAGGAGGTAGGGGGAAATCTTATCAGACTTCCTGACAGCGGGCAGTGCAATGCTGTCAGTTCGTGTGGGGATTTCACCCACTAAAACCACCTCCGCCAGTGCAATATCAGAGTGGGGGGACACCAGTTATGATTATTACACTTTGTTGTGTGGGCACTACTGGATCTCAAGTCTCACTTGAATTCTTCAGTTTGTGACATAGGTAACCGACCGATATCTCCTCCCCTAGGATTTGTTGGGTGATAGCAGGAGAATGCCCGCTCTACTTTAGGTCACGCCGCTATCTCACTTTGTGAGGACTTGCGAGACTGTAGCTAACCTTAGTTCCGAAGTTTCACCTGGCTTATTTCACGAAACTATAACAACAGGTATAGATCCCCGGGGGACCTTGGTACACAAGTTGAACCTCATGCAATTCGTCAACGTACCCTGGTCTGTAAGGACCTTTTCTGTCTGAGAAGGATTTGTGAGGAGTGGGTTGGGGTTACACGTTGCTCCCTGGGTCTACCTCTATCCGTCCTGAGGTTCGAGGGGCCAGTTGAGTCATATTACTGCATGCATCTTTTCGCTTTTCCGGGTGTTTGCCTGGATCTAGGTCACGCGAAGTGCCAACTTTGTTCACTAGGTCTACCCCGAGCCCGTTTCCGGGTGTGAGTGGCTGGTAAAGCCATAGTCACTTCGGGCGTTTTTTGCGCTTGTTACCTTTGTTCCTATAACCTAACCAAAAGAGACCAATAGACTTGCGCACGAATGCCACTCATTGGCCCAGAACCCCTCTGTAGTCTGTGGTATAGGTAAATGTACCTATAAGAAGGAGTTTCTGGAGGAGGAGAAAGCCGAAAGAAAAACTCTGGCGAAATCTCCTAGGGATAGATAACTTCACTAAGTTCTTTCGGAACTTTGAAAGAGCAAGATCCAAAAGGTATCTGGATCTTGGTAAGAAACCATTACACCTCCTCACTGGCTTTTTGACAGCACCAGTTGAGGATGGGATTTTCGGACACTGACGATTGTGGGTTCTATGGGGAGGAGGAAGAAACCCCCGTTCACCTAGTCACGGAATGCTTCGCCATTGCGAGCGTAAGGAAATAATGCCTTGCGCGAGAAACTTGTAGGACTGAGGAATTAGCCTCGTTGAAGCCTTCACAGATATTAACTTTTATACGTATTACAACTGACGTATTACGGCAGTATTAGCATTATCAGGCTCGTATTGATAGATGAGGCACTTGAATGGAATTATTTACTGAGTTACTGGGCGGTTAATTAGATAATAACCGAGAAAACAGCTGATGATACTCATTATTTCAGAGAAATTCTCCGCAAGGGAGGATCCGCAGCAGATGCAGCCATTGTAGCCTTGACAGTACAAGGTGTTTTGAGCCCACAGAGTTTGGGAGTTGGTGGGGGATTCCTTCTGCTCTATTACGATAGAAAAATACACAGATGCATGTTTTGAATGCTCGAGATATTCTTCTCCACTCAACACTGCTGCAGACATGTTCAAAAACTCTAAATGTAAGGCATTGTTCCCCAACGTAAGTTTTTGAGCAATCGTTCTATTCCAACGAGTGTTATATCGTTCGAATACTAAGCCGAAATTATCTCAAAACGTTAAAATTACCCTGGGTTTCACAGAGCTTGATTGGGCAATGAAATCATTGATTTTGGTTTAAGTCGATGGTTTATGTCAAAAATGAATTGAAAATTGAACAGAAATGACGACATTTCAATAATAGACTACAGGCCCATGTTGAAAAATTATGGGTCATTTGAAGCACCAGGTGACCTATCTAGAACGATATTAGGGCATAAAATAATAAGATTCAGCACTATGCCGTCACTTGTAAGCTGTCCAACTGAGTGCAGGTGAGAATTCGAAAGTACAGGTAGAGTGGATACATTTTGGTCACATATTTTTTTACGGCATTTTAACTATCGATAGATCCGTGAAAAATAATAAGAAAACGCGTAGCGCCGTGAAAAAATGTGGAGCCACAAAGTCGAAATTTTTTTTATTTTCCGACAATTACCAGGATTTTGGTCATTTGATTTTGTACGGCATCTGTGTCACACTATTTCAATACTGCTTTTAATCCATTATTCCGCAACGCCGTACAAAAATCATGCGACAAGCGTTGCAATCCCCTCTCTATCCGTAGTCCAGGGGGTGATTTGACACAACATGAAATAAATTTATTTTGAAAGTATTTTATGAAAAGATTATATTTTTTTATATGCCGTACATTTTCGTTGGTTCAAGGAGGAAAATAAATCCATTTATTCGTCCTAATTTTCATAGTCTTTTCGTGATTCTAGGTTCATAGTTAGAAACTATGTTGAATATGGGTTTGTATTCTATCCATTCATACCAAAATATAGACATGTTGTCACTGAAAATTCCAAAATACAACATATTTTTGAGAAGTACTCATGACACTGTAGTTAGCAGACCCCCTTGACGCATGATTTTGTACTGCAAACTTCAGTGTCATGAGTACTTCTCAAAAATATGTTGTATTTTGGAATTTTCAGTGACAACATGTCTATATTTTGGTATAAATGGATAGAATACAAACCCATATTCAACATAGTTTCTAACTATGAACTTAGAATCACGAAAAGACTATGAAAATTAAGACAAATAAATGGATTTTTTCTTTTTTCCTCTTTGAACCAACGAAAATTTACGGCATATGAAAAAATATTATCTTTTCATGAAATACTTTCCAAATAAATTTATTTCATGTTGTGTCAAATCACCCCCTGGACTACGGATAGAGAGGGGATTGCAACCCTTGATTTTTTCCCCTTGTCGCATGATTTTTGTACGGCGTTGCGGAATAATGGATTAAAAGCAGTATTGAAATAGTGTGACACAGATGCCGTACAAAATCAAATGACCAAATTTATCCTAGTAATTGTCGGAAAATAAAAAAAAATTTCGACTTTGTGCTCCACATTTTTTTACGGCGCTACGCGCTTTCTTATTATTTTTCACGGATCTATCGATAGTTAAAATGCCGTAAAAATATGTGACCAAAATGTATCCACTCTACCTGTACTTTCGAATTCTCACCTGCACTCAGTTGGACAGCTTACAAGTGACGGCATAGTGCTGAATCTTATTATTTTATGCCCTAATATCGTTCTAGATAGGTCACCTGGTGGTTCAAAAGACCCGTAATTTTTTCAACACGGGCCTGTAGTCTATAATCAAGCTGATTGGAGTTTGGTGAAACCCGGCTTTAGACTCACTGATGAGTTGATGACGAATACGTGGTCAATTCATTATTTGTCCGTGGGGCAAAATGGGGAAATTTTCTGTGTGGGTTCGTTAACCAGCAAAATCAAACAGGGTATTCCATAAAGCATGGCCATTTAACAAAACAACTGATCAAAATAAAATGTGCGACCATATGCAAGATATTCCTAAAAAGCTGCATACAACATTTTGTGGCCATAGTATTAACAGAACCATATAAAATTCAATAGATTTTCGAAAACAAAAATCCTTATATTTCCACAAGAAAATATCCTATGAGAGTGAAATTTATTTTGAGGGAAAATATTCTTATACTGAATGTTCATGAAAAACTTTAAGAAGATCGCACAATCAGAACCATAAATCTCATCTAAATTATCCATTTCTAGAATAATTCAGAATTTGTTCGTGCTGAAATTATGCAACACCTAACATGTTCAAAACAGAAAGCTAAAATTTGTGAGATTTGCGTTAATACAACCATAGAAAAGTATATCGTTATACCGAAAAAATTCATATTCTCTTGAAAAAACTGAAATGGAGTGTGAAGATGTGAATTTCTGAAGTGAATGATCATGCATAGAATAACTAAACGGAGAATAGATGAGACGCTAGTAGAACAAGCTTCAACGACTACTTTCTTTGTACAACATTACTAATTCGTGAAAAAAGCTCAATTGAAAATGGAAGCTGTATCGTAAAGCTGCCTCAAAAAGAATTCTGTAGTGCACCTTTTGAATAGGTAGGTACACCCATATACAAGGTGCAAAAAGTTTTTTGAAATTCAATTTCCAAAAGGAAATCAGAAATGGATTCGTGCAAGTTATCGATTAGTGAGGAAATTTATTTTCATGAAAATAATACCTGCAACGAACTTTCATCTGATTTTCTTTTGGAATCGAGAAGTGAGGATCAATAATCAAATTCTGGATAGAATAAAAATTTATTAACTGAAATAGATATCACCAATTGAAAAAACAGATTTATTTCATAAATATCTAATCAATAAACTAATAATTGCATTGAAGACATTTTCAAAAACTAACAATAATGAATTCAATAATACAAATATGAGTATTTACCTACTAAACTTATTCAATACATGAAAAACTTTTTTGAAAACTATCTTAATTCTTATATGTAACAGAATGTATATAATATATATTTGAAATTACCTTTTTGCATCTCGATTTTCACATCCAATAACACAACACATCTTCACTCTTGCAGGCATATCGAAATTCATGATATTTCAAAAAGAACGTGTCAAACCACTCCTTGTGTGTCAGTTGACAATTCAAAGGTTTTTTGATAATAACGATTTTACATACTTACTATTTTCTCGATAGGATTTCCATGAATGCAACGACATCTAACTATCAAATTGAGAATAATTTTTTCGTGTATTAGTATCCTCCGACAGGTGGCGCGACATATACGAGTGGCTCATCTATTATTTTAGTTTGTCTATGTGATCATGCAAAGAGGAAGAAGAAGAAAGGATTGTGAAATCAGAACCATAGAATTTCGATATTTTTAGTTCTCTTATGTCCTATACAAAATTTTAAGGTAGAGTTATTGCTCCACCAAAGAACGAGCGCTCAAAAGCACCTGCTCGGGAATTTTCTTAAATTCTTATAATTTGCTTTCTCAGCACCAACATGGGGTGGATTATCCTCCGCTATTCCTGGTGAGCTGATGGGATACTGGGAATTACATCAACGATTTGGCAAACTTCCCTGGGCATCCTTATTCGAACCAGCTATCAAGCTATGTCGTGATGGTATTCCAGTCACGAAGGTCACTGGAGACATGCTTCTTAAACTGAGAAAATTTATCATTAACTCCCCAACACTCAAGTTAATAGGTTTGCTCCAAAAATCAGAAGAAGTCATTTGGTTCTGATCGATTCCTTACAGTTTATATTGAATTTCAGGGAAATTTTTTGGAATCCCACGACCGAGGATGTTTATAAAGACGGGGAATTGATGAAACGACCTGAACTAGCTAAAACATTTGAGATTATAGCGAAAGATGGTGTTGAAGCTTTTTATAACGGTAGTTTGACACAGGGTTTCGTTGAAGATGTGCAACAGAATGGGGGAGTAATGACTGTGCAGGATCTGAATAATTACAAGTGAGTTTTTCAAGTATCCTTTTTCAAAGTGAAATAAGTGTAATATTTCAAGGGCTAAATGGACACAACCTATCAGTCTGGACTTACCAGGAAATAGAAAAATTTACACTTCACCTTGTCCAGGATCTGGTCAAGTTTTCCTGGCTATTTTGGATGTTATTTTTTCTCTGGGCAAAAGCGATTCTCCACCTGTTAACTGGTTCCGCATAGTTGAAGCTTGGAAACATGCATTTGGTCATCGGAGTATAATGGATGGTAACTAAAGGGTGTTCCAATAAGAGATGTTATTTTGAATAGCCCGCTATTTCTGTGGATGTCACGTTTGAAGCTGTCATTTTTTGACATTTGACAAGTAGAAACTACGCCAGTTATAAAAATGGAACGATTCACGCTTCAAGAACTCATTGAAATTCACTATAAAAATGGTGAAACTTTGAAAGAGACGGTTCGTAAAATTCAAACATTTTTGAGTCGTCGTGAAGCACGTTGTCGGACCGCAATAAAGAAATTGGTGAAAAAATTTGAGCCTTTAGGACAAGTTAGTGATGTGGAGAATAAAACGTCGCTCAAGAACAGCCGAAAATATTGCTGCTGCAGCCGATATTGTTGAAGCAACAGTAACGGAGAATGGATTTCGCTATCGTGAGATGATGAATGATTTTTATGGCCGAAATTGGATAGTATTGATCTGGACAACGTTTACTTTCAACAAGACGGCCCTGCGTGCCACACGCAATGAAACCATTGATCTTTTGCGGGAAAAATTTCCGGACCGTGTTATCTCTCGAAGAGGTGATCACAATTGGCCAACGAGATCTTGTTATTTAACACCTTGCGACTTATTCCTTTGGGACCACGTGAAAGAGAAGGTTTGCGCCAATAGCCCAGCGTCGATCCAAGACCTCAAAGATGGAATTCGTGAGGCTATCGAGGACATAGGGCAGTCACTTTGCGATTTCTATATGGAAAATTTCATTAAAAGGATATGGTCCTGTAAGCGTGGTCATGGTGGTCATTTGCCTGATGTTATTTTCCACTATTAACAGGATAGCTTCTTCTTTATAATGAAATAAACATCCGATCGTTTATATTGAAAAATGGCATTTTTCTTTGAATATCAAAATAAAACCTCTTATTGGAAAACCCTGTATATAAGGCGTTAAAATATCTTGACCATTATGCCCGATTGCACCGTTCGTCTAAGCAACGTTTAAGCCCTTAAGTGACGTTTATTCCATTGATGAAACGTCATTTCAGGGCTTAAACGTTGTTTAGACGAACGGTGCAATCGGGCATAAGTCTTTAATAACCTAGTTGATTAAATAACTATTAATGTCGGATAGATATTCGAAAATTTCAGACGAGTCCTTTTATTCACTTTTGTAGGACCACTGTTGAGCGAGGAACTCAAAAAGGAAAAATATGATCCTTCGATGGCTAAAATGATTGCAAAAATTATCCAAAAAGACTCAACTACCTCAGCAGACGTTAGACATTACGCTACCGATTTTGAGAAATTGTATAAAGAGGGAGGAACTTGCCACATAAGTATTTTGGCTCCTAATGGAGATGCCGTATCAGTTACATCATCTGTGAATTATGCGTAAGTTACATTTAGTCATTTTGCAGGTTTTTTTCTTCTTCCTTCTGAGTGTCTAAGACTTCTTCAACCTTTTAGACAAACGTATATGGCGGCATACTGATTCATCTATAATTTTTTCGGGTATCGAGGCTGTTCATTGTCGAATACAACAGAATCAGAAACAGAAACAGAATTAAGTACATTTGCAGAACAATTTGGACCGAATTCAATTATGGTTTCACAAGCGGAGAATCAAGATTAATGGGACCAAATATGTTCAAGTAAATTTCACACTCAGAAAGGGACAATGTCCCCTAGTATAGGTATATAAACCAAGTCCAAATTCCCGAATCTCCTGCAGTTGAATATGTGGTATGCATGTGGGTAGGAAACTAACCTGGCAAGAACATGTTATCAAGAAACGCAAACAAATTAACCTCAAAGTAAAGGAATTGCACTGGCTCATCGGTAGGGATCAAAACTATCATTAGAAAACAAATTCTCATTTATAAAACTGTAATAAAACCAATCTGGACCTATGGAACTGAACTCAGGGAATGCACTAGCAAATCAAACATTTCATTTATTCAAAGAACTCAGTTCAAAATCCTTAGGATGATAGCAGACGCACCATGGTACGTCTCAAATCAAACGCTACATTTGAAGACTTGAAAATACTCTACGTGAAGGACGTCATCAAGAAGGAAAGTGGAAAACACCACATAAGGCTTGAGGGCCACATGAATATTCTCCTTCAACCACTCACTGAATTGCAAAATTCCCGGCGTCTCAAGCAGAAATGGCAAGCTGATCTAAAAGAGATTTGAAGAGGACCAACAAATGAGCTTTATAGAATTAAATGTCCTGATTGCTTGTACTATTCAATAAAAAAGGTATATTTGCGACAAAAATGATTCACTTTCTGTCGCAAATGTCTGAATTATGTTCCTGTCTCTGTTTCTGTTCTATGCAAAAACCGGGCTCAAGAAAAGCCCTGATTGTCGATTGCTAAGTCAAAGCGTCAGTCGATATTCCAGAAGGTCAAATTTATTAATACTTAAAAACAAACAAAATTTTTTCATGGAATGCTTCAACATTATACTTTGTTTCAGCATTGGAGCAATGTATGCTTCCAGAAGCACTGGAATAATTATGAACAATCATATGATGGACTTTGCCATACCAGACTATATGGACAAATTCTATGTCAGCAACCAGTTGGAGCCAGAAAAGCAACCGGTTTCTTGTATGGTACCATCGATAATAATTAATTCGAAAACTAAAGATGTAAAGATGGTCGTCGGAGCAGCTGGAGGATTTAAGATTATCACCACAGCTTCCCAATTGATACTAGAAACATTATTTTTCGGCATCCCTCAAAATTTAGCTATAGCTCATAGAAGATTACACCACCAGCTGGTTCCAATGGTGCTGTTTTATGAAGATGATTTTCCGAAGGATATTTTGGATGAATTGAGGAAATGTGGACATCATGTGGAAAGGATACTGCCTGGTTCTAGTGGTGCTATTATAACCGTTAATAAGATGGAATTAGAGCTAATGGGGATCCAAGAAGAAGGGGAAGTTCTGGTGGATTTTGAAATTTGGATGAAATAAAAATATACGCTGATGCTTAGGTGTTTCATTTTTGTATGATATATGAGTTCTGTGGTATAGGTTAATGAACCTATTGAAAGGAGTTTCTGAAGAGGAGAAAGCCGACGGGGAAAAACTCTGGCAGAATCTCCTATGGATAGATCATTCCACTAAGTTCCTTCGGAACTTTTAAAGAGCACGAAAATAAGGAAATAAAAAGCAAACATGTTAAGCAAGAAGGATACGGGAAAAATAATAAGAAGTTGTTAAACAATTTGTCTGTTTTGATCGTATCAATACAAAGATTAGAGGGTGATATTTTGATAAGAGCTTAAGTAGTCGACATTCCGACACTCTCCCCTATACTTGATGTTAAAACCATTTGTATACATCTTTTCCCTAGAAATAACCGCACAAAAATACAGGGTGACTGGTGACGTATGGGACAACGGCTAACTGGAGATAGAGGACCTCAAACTGAATGAGGATTGGGGGTTTAAATGTCCTATAAGGCTATTAGTTTCAGAGATACAGGGTGTTTTTTGCAAAGTGCTTAAAATATAAACTCCCATATCTTCGTCAATATGGCAAATTTTTCGCTGATATTTGGCAAGCTTGTTAATATACATATTCTCCATCAAATCGACAAGAAAAAATTCCCAAAAATTGCAGGTCCGTATTCAAAAATTTCAATTTCCGTGTCAGTTGAGAAATATCACTCGGTATATGAAATAAAAAAATTGAATTGGGAAATTGGAATCTGCAAAAAACACTGAGTAAAAATCTGTTTTTTAGTTTTGATGGCACAAATTTTTTGAAGTTTTTATGATATGTTGAAAGTCGAATATTACAATTTTTTCATATTGAATTCAAGCAACACACTATTCCTGAAAGAAAAAACACTGAATTTTAGATGCTCAAATAATCCTGACGCATTTTGAATATTCCTTCACATCTTGAAATACTTTTTCATTAAATTTTCTATCAATATTATAAGAAAAACTCAAAAAACAATACAACACAAAAAGATTAACAGTAGCACATATGGTTCATAAAAAAATCAAATAAACAAATGCTTGATATGCGAGAGCCATTCTCCTCACACACTTATTTGCTCTTTTGAACAATTGAAGTACGTTTCATATCACAAGATGAAAAATTACTCTTGATAGAACAGTAACACTAGATTTCAGCTCGAGAAAAGTTGGACTTTCTTCTCAGAACGCCTGAACAATAATCCATCTGATACTTATTCTTTCAACAAAATTTATTATTTTATTAAATAATGCAATGATTCATGAGAAAACATCTAAGCAAATGCTCGAAATCAGAGCAATTTGCTTCAACGCATTTATTGGCTCTCTTGAACTCTAATGATTTCATTCTCTTTTGAGATGAGGATTATTCTGAGATCAAATATTATATCCGTTCATTTTGCGCAATTCAAAAACAAGTATCATCTACATATTCTTCATTCGTGAATATTGAAGGCATTTTCAGTAGATAAACAAACGACACAATTCCCAAATACACAATCAATGAATGTATAAATATAAACGTCATTTTTTGAAATAAGCCTACTCTGTGTAGTAGGATGTATTTTATTTATAATGAATAATAAACCTCTTATTCTAAAAAATCACTTGTTTCCCTAATATTCTGTTTGCATTAAAGAAATTCATATGCTTCTCAAAAGAATATGAAGGTGCAATACCTAAGTACATATTAGAGGAAAGTAAGTCCTCAAAATTCATACATTATTTCATTGAAGAATAAATTTTGTTGAAATCATAAGTACCAGATTGATTATTGTTCAGGGGTTCTGAGAAGAAAGTCAAACTTTTCTCGAGTGTTTCTGTTCTATCAAGAGTATAATTTTTCATCTTGTGGATATGAAAAGTACTTCAATTGTTCAAAAGTTGTTTCTTTTAAGATCGATAAAAAATTTAATGAAAAAGTATTTCAAGATGGAAAGAAATATTCAAAATGCGTCAGGATTATTTAGCATCTCAAATTCATTGTTTTTTGTATCAGGAATAGTATGTTTCTTGAATTCAATATGAATAAATTGTAATATTCGACTTTCAACATATCATAAAAACTATGAAAAATTTGTGCCATTCAAACTGAAAACAGATTTTTACTCAGTGTTTCTTGAAGATTCCAATTTTCCAATTCAATTTTTTTTATCTCATATACCGAGTGATATTTTTAACCTGACACGGAAATTGAAATTTTTGAATACGGACCTGCAATTTTTGGGAATTTTTTCTTGTCGATCTGATGGAGAATATGTATATTAACAAGCTTGCCAAATATCAGCGAAAAATTTGCCATATCGACGAAGATATGGGAGTTTATAGTTTTAGCACTTTTGCAAAAAACACCCTGTATCTCTGAAACTAATAGCCTTATAGGACATTTAAACCCCCAATCCTCATTCAGTTTGAGGTCCTCTATCTCCAGTTAGCCGTTGTCCCTTACGTCACCAGTCACCCTGTATAATTACGAACACGGGCAGAAAGACGCAAGTCGTTAGCCATTTGCCAAGCAATAATATACTTTCTCTCTTCTCTCTCTCTATAATTACGGCATATTTATATCAAATCGCTATTGTAACACATCAAACCATAAATTATTGGAAACAACTGGAATGAAACCTGAAAGGTAACGATTTCATGAAAATTAAACATTCATTTCTGATCTTAAACCATCGTAATGTGACTCTTATCAATACCCACAGCATCCAAGAAAATTATGTTCGAAATAGCTAGTTATTATAATGATTATAAGGTAATTGAATGATTGAATACTAAGAATAACTCAATAGTTTAGGGGATATATCTAATGAATTACTTTTCCTCTGCTTTTTAAAACATAGGTTCAATTATATCCACATGAGATAATCTTTGTACTGAATTAGTAAAGCAATTTGCTCTTTCCGCAAATAATGATGATGGAAAATCCGCAAAGTCGCCAAGTGAGAATGAATTGGAAGTTTTTTATTCCATTGTATTGTTAACTTCGAATGAGAAGTGAGTTGATAATTGAGAAAAATGCATGTTGTGGAATTCAGGCATTTGGAATATATTTCAGAATTATTGCACGCGATATTATGAACAGTGCCAGAATGTGAGTTGTATTTTACATAAATATTTTTTCAAATGATTGTAATTTCGGATTCAACTTCGACTCTCAAAATTGTCCATGTTTGTCCGAATATACATTCCGAAAGAAATAACATCATGTCATTCATCATAAGTGATCTGCGTACTGAATATAAAAAGCTGGAACATTTCTAAAACCTGACTTACCATAAACTGAAACTGAAGAAATCATTCATTTACAAGAATTTTAAAAAGTATTGACAATCGACAAACTGCACTCAACAACTATACTGAATATTTAATAGCAGGAGAAGGAATTATTTCATTATAACTGTATTGTTTTTATTGTTTTTATTATCGTGGTAACTTCTATATTCTTTTCACATTTTTTTTCGTCGATTGTACCTGACTTTTTTCCTCATTTCTTAAGTTTTATCATTTAATTTTCTTGTGAATTATCTTAGCCTTAAGGACCAATAATACAGTGAAACTTCGCTATAACGACCGTTTGTATAACGAATTTCGTACAAGACATTGTACCTCGAATCCATATTCCATGTTAAAAACACCCTCTAAATCGTAGTAAATTCTCTATGTGACGAAATATTCAAAGAACATCACTCTTTGAATGGGTATTGATAAGAAGGTAACAGGGTGGTTTTTTTCCGAAATTTGTCTGGACGTACGTAATAAATCCCGACCTTAAACTAAATCGTTACG
The DNA here is from genome assembly GCA_013421045.1 of Propylea japonica. Taxonomy (NCBI): domain Eukaryota; kingdom Metazoa; phylum Arthropoda; class Insecta; order Coleoptera; family Coccinellidae; genus Propylea; species Propylea japonica. Next base: position 37,357,980 of record CM024247.1, read on the forward strand.
GCAGGCAGAGAGATCCTTCTGAAACAGTTTCAAATACACCCCTGGCTGTTTGTTTTGAAAGTTGTGCGAAAATGTCTAAAAGAAAATGCTGAAGTTTGAATGATAAACTTAAATTTATCAGTGAAGTCGACCGCGATATTGCCGGCTGTAGAAACAAATTTTCTGTATAACGGAATTTTTTTGCGGATTTAGCGCTTTCGTCATAAGGAAGTTCCACTGTAGTTATTTTTGCATCAACAAGCTTATGACAGCGATTAATGGTCGCTCAGCTCATACACAGAAATCAAGCAATAAAATAGGTCATTTATCAATTTCTTATAAGTAAAACCCACTTTTTATTCTGAAGTCGACAGAGAATATTATTGATATTAGCTACATAATTTAATACTTGTATAATCTATTCATTTGTATTTATTTGTTTTTAACTTTGTTTATTTGTATTAACTTTAAAACCTTATTCTTTGAAAACGAAACGTTTGTTGTTCAGAGTGTAAGAATTATTTTCTTAGGATAATCCAGTTGCGTTCGTATGTAATTTGACCTTAATATTTTGACAGATACTGATGGTACGCCACAGAGTTTTCCTGAAATAAAAATTATCTTTGAAATTCCCAATCATTTCTCAATGAAGTTTATTTCCTGACTTTTTTCACTCCAATGCACGGTTTCCGCTTAGAAAAATAAAAAACGTTTGTCTGTATGATCATAGCAATATCGTTAATAAACACATATGACAATATCACCATGCAGAATACTGATTTATTTTTTTTATTTTAACAAAAGCCAGTTGCTTAATAATATTTGGAGCTATGTTAATTGGATCGGCAGTGGTTTACTTTACCATCCTGTAACTAAAAAGGGAAGACGTTTAGGACATATGTTTATATAAAGTTTTTTTTTTGAAATGGTCCCAGAAATCACCCCCATAAATATTGACATTCAAGTAAGAAACACCCTGTAAATCGCCAAATTCTAAGCAATGAATAACTGCATCAAAATTCTTCAATTGCCGAAATCAACTGGCAGCAACCCACAAACCAAGATTTGAAGCCTTAATAACAAAATTGTCGCAGCTCCTCTAGAGACAAGTCTAGATTTAGCCAAGATTGGAAGAGGAAATTATAGGCAATCATCCAATCTGCGGTTCAACACATGTCTTCTCTGCTGATTTTCGAGCCGCTTCTCGAAAATGATTTGGTGCCGAAGTCGTTCATTTTTCGAAAGAATATTCCCGATTTTGAAATGGTCCAAGGATTACAGTGTGGACAAAGGTGTTTCCGACCTTCTGACCGGTATAACTGTGGGGATGACGCTGATTCCTCAGAGTATGGCCTATGCTTCTTTGGCAGAACTTGGTCCTGAGGTGAGTAGTAGATGTATTTTGAACATTCACTAGAACGAGCTGAATTTTGTGACTTGATTCATAGTTTTCAATTCTGATTATTTATTACCTAAATTAGCAGACTCTGGCGCTTATAACGAACGCGTGAATGCATATTCAATTTGAATGAGTTTTTGCTTGGTGAGGGTTTCACGATGATTTCAAGTTTCACAAATTATCATTAGATCTTTCGATTGTTATCAACTTTTCAATGTACCGGGTGTCCTAAAATAGCAGTTTCAATAGACAATAGACTGCGAATTTTGAATGAGTTAAAACAAAATGTAGGTAATAGAAAAATTTGATAACTTCAATGAATTCTATTGAAAAAAGGGCCTACATAATTTTTTAGTTTCATATTAACAACTTCAGTAATAAAGAAACTATGAGAACTTTTCATTTGACGTAATTTTCCAATAATTTGACTTAAGAGGTTGCGGTTTTCATCAAATGAATTCTCTCAAAAAACGAGCACAAAAATGTGCCATTTATTTTGTTTTAGCTCATCGGGTTCATGAGATCCCCTAGACAACGAATTTAGGACAGCAGGGTGTCAACTATTCTCGGGATCACTCGCTCACGAACGTATACGTTCGTGAGTGAGTAAAACCGAAGAAATAGTTCAAAACAAGTTGATTCCTGAGCATATCGTCAACTAATCGTTCGGACGAAAGTGTACATTCATTTTGAACGGATAAATTATTACAATTTCAAGAAATCTACTCTCAAAATGTCACGAAAGTATCGTTCGTCGAACGAGTCCCGAGAATTGACACCCCGTTACAGTGGCCGAAAGCGAAAAGTGCACGATTCTACAGAGCATATTTGGCTTTTTTTAGTTGATTGAATCCGGCTTTGTCATAGAATAGTTATATTCTGTGTATTTATTTTGAAGTTTGTTGTCAACGACTGCGTGATAACGTGCGTTCAAAAAAATTCGTGGTCAAGTAAGCTGTGGATTCTATTTTTCCTAACAGTCTATGAGGGGAAAAATAGATTCCACAGCTACTTGACCACGAATTTTGCTGAACGCGCGATATAAGCATTAATATACATAAAAGATTAATGAAGCCCAAATTAAAAAAAAAAAATCGTTCACTTTCACTTGCCGCCACTGTACATCAATGACATTTTGAAGTAATATTCATCGATATTTCTTCAGTTTTTCCTTGACTCTTTTGAGCATTTTCTTCTAAATACACAATACATAACACACAAAATAATTGAGCAATCAAAAGAACGATTGATGAAACATATACAGTCGAACTTCGATAACTCTAACCATGATCTGCCAAAAAAAACACTTAACTTAAAAGATTTATTAAAAATATTTGCTCTTTCGTCAAGCTATTTGATTGGAGTTTTCAAAAATTCGATTTATCGTAGTTCGACTGTAGGTATAATAGAAATTTGATACATATTATTACATTTGTATTATATCTCTTTTTTATTGATCATTTCTTCAATAAAACTTTATATTAATTTCATTCACATAAAAACATAACCTAACGCAAAATCTCAGCACGTTAGGTATTACTACATTCTGGAAATTATTCAAAAAATTAAATGTACGTAAAATTATAATTAGAAAAATTGAATGCTATTGTTCAGATGATGCGATAGTGAAATATTGCATGGATATGTATGTTAATCTTCATTCACAAAATGAATTTCACTCGAATCGGATATTTTCTTATGGAAATAAAGATTTTCCTTTCCAATATTCTAATTGAATTTTATATGGTTCCGTTGTCACTTTGGCCACAAAATATCGCATGAGGCTTATTATGAGCATTTTGCATGTGGCCGCAAAAGTTAATTTCAATTATTGGTTTCTTTTGTCTGAGATATTGAGGAACAAATATTTTGAATGACCTTATTTTATGGAACACCCTGTACGATTGGGCTGGTTAACGAACTTAACCGCGGCATTTGGGAACCGAACTCATCCTGAAAATTTCAAGTCCTATAGGACGTGTTGACGGTAGGCCGGCTCCACGGTCAGTATTGAATTTGACCACGAATTTGTCATCAGGAAGTCGAACCCTATCGTTTGAGATCATTTTCGGCTCGAAATTCGAAAATTTCGGGCAAAACGATATTGCGCTAGTTTGAGTAGAACGAGCGCTCAAAAACAGTGAAACTTGAACTAGAGAGAGAAGAGAGAGAGAAAGTATATTTATTGCTTGGCAAATGGCTAACGACTTGCGTCTTTCTGCCCGTGTGAATTACATTTTGTGTACATTATTACAAATGGAAAAATAATTAAGATATTCTGATTTGACAAAAAAAACGGAATACATGTGTTTACAGAAAAAAGTAATTATATATGTTAGTATCTACGGCATTTCTGAGAGATCCTTTATTACATCCATTAGTGGCTTAGTTGGATACTTTCGTCTGTGTTGTCTGCTGTCATTTTCCTGTATCGTGGTGCATTGTAGGATTTGTAGGTTGTGGGGGTTGTTTGCAAATTTTTTCCCTAAAGTTCTGAATCTATTTAATATTGGTTCTATCTTCATTTTTTCATACAGTAGGGTATTAGGTGGGTTGAAGAGTGGGTTTTCTGGATGACGTATCTTGCTCAATGCTCTCATGCTACTGCGTTCTGCCACTTCGATGTTGTTCAGGGTGGGTCTTCTAGCGTTGCTATACAAAAGATGTCCATATTCAAGTATTGGTCTACATATAGTCTTATATTTTTGAGGCTGTTTCGGTGTTTATGCCACGGTTTTTATATGTGAGAGACCTAAAGTGCTTTGATCTAGCAATTATTTCTTTCTTTTTCTTGTGGGAATGTGTTTTGAGGTTTATTTTATTATCTATAGTGATTCCTAGGTACTTAGCATGTTGTACTGGTTTAATATTTTGTTGGAGCATATTTATCGTTGGTGATGTGTTAGATAGTTTGTGGCCAATATATTATAAGTTTGGATTTCTCAGGGTTTGGCAGGATTCTCCATTTTTTCATCCACATCATGATTTTGTCACAAAGATCTTGTAGGTTTTTTATAGCTTCCATTAGGTTTTTGTTGTTTGCGATGATTGCTGTATCATCTTGAACTAGGCTCTTGTGTTTTACCGTTTTTCCCATTTATCAAATAAACCAAAAACTCAATAACAGTACAAATGCTGACAAAATCAAAAATCACTACGTCGAAATTCCTCTGAAATTTTCAAATTTTGTCAATACATAGTCCCTCAACCTGTCACGATTAGTTTTTTCCCTTCGTATTCATTATTACTAAGGAGGCTCTAATATGGTTTGGGCATTTTGAACCCACAATCAAATTAAATTCTTTATCTAACTATTTTTTTGCCACAACTTGTTTGGAATGAGAAGTAGGTACCGGGGTTTTCACTATAATTTTATCCCTCCCTTTAACTTTGTTACTAAAGGAGATCCAAAAAATGTTTTGTATAAAAGTTTCACGTAATCAACTGAGGTTTTTTGAATGAGCCCAGAAACTGAAATATATACAGGGTGGCTGACATATTGATGGCAACTTCATTTTTTCTAATGGAACGCCCTGTATAATTTTCCATGTTTGGCTAGTTCTTTTTTCCCAGATTTCGAACATGTAACATATGTTGGTCTATCGCTTTTATTCTGAAAACCACAGAGTTTCAGATTTTAAGAACCACCTGCCGAGATCTGTAATCATTTTACAAGTGGCAGAGTGCGTTCCCTGAAAATGCTAATTTTCGGAGTTATAATAACGTCAAAGAGAAGATATACAGGGTGAACAACATTGAATGCAACTATATTTTTTCAAATGGGACACTCTGTCCTGTATATTCTCTTTTTTTTTAATAGGCTATTTCCTCCTGATCTCGAATGTAAATGCGTATGTGGATGAGTCTGTTTATTTTTCAGAGTTTCAAAGTTTTGAAATGATGACACCGAATAAAAAAATATGTGAAATACCTACGAAATTCTCCATATCCAAACAATCTACTTAAAAGTATTATTTTAACATCAACTTAAGAAGTTGATCAAAATGACCACCTTCATTCAATACACATAGTTCATAAAGTTGTCTCAAGTTGTTAAGACTATTTTTGATAGCATTATTATGGCTCTGATTCAAGTCAGAAATTAAAGCTTCAAAATTTGTTTCTAATCATTACAATATTATCATTATTCTTTGTGCGTTGACGGGATTAGTTCCGAATTATGGGTTTATATTGGTTAATTTTATCTCATTATATTATTTTTCGCTTTCATTGATTGCCATTATTGCTGAAGTAAATTTTTTCCTTCAGGAATGGCTATAAAAACGTGTCCAATGGTGTTCAATCGGGACTATTTGGTGGCCATAAAATGGGTGCGCCATTACCAATCCAAAGATTGAATTGGCCACTTAAATATTCACGAACTTCCAAAACGCTATGTTAGATGGTAATTGAAATTTTAAACTCTGTGGTGCTCAAAATAAGAAAGATAGACCAACATATATTACATATTTGAAATCAGGGGAAAAGAGTTAACCAAATATGGAAAAATATACAGGGTGTTCCATTTGAAAAAATGAAGTTGCCATCAATATGTTGACCACCCTGTATATTTTTCATTTTCTGGACTCGTATCAAAAAACCTCAGTTGATTTCGTGAAACTTTTATACGAAACATTTTTTTTATCTCCTTCAGTAAAAAGTTAAAGGGGGAGTCAAATTATAGTGAAAAACCCGGTACCTACATAATGAAATGAGATGAGAAACGAGAAATTTCATTACGTTTTCTCTAATTATCTAGTGCTAAGCTCCAATATTTCATTATTCACTCGAATTTGACTGTTTAGTACCATTTTGAAACCTGCATGAGAGGCGCTTACCTTAGTCTTAGTTGACCCTTCAGATGTTCTCACATTCTCATAACTTTCGAATACTCCTCACAAGTCAGATATTTTTCCAGAAAAATTCATAAAGTTATTCATAGGATTATCTGCATATTTATCGCAATATTGATGAAGATTATTTTACCATGAAAAAACAGTTAGGGTTTGATCAATCAGAAATCACATCTTTGTAAGGTAGAAATAATATTTTAATATATGTTCACTAAATGGAGTTCTTTGTTTTTTCCGAACGACAAAACCTTGTTTCCACCGGAGATTTTTAAATTTTTTTTTCTATCTTCAACAAGCTCACCTTTACAGCTTCTAAAAACTCACCCTTACATCATTCTGGATCATATTCGAAATTTTTTCCAAAAATTCGTAGGTACCTACTAGTTGCTGGTATGAAAAGTTCAGTACAGCCATTAACCGATATTTTTTTCCCACGGATCATTAGGAAATATATGAATATAATATAATATTCGTGTTGCCGTATGTGTTACAAAATCTGAAAATATAATAAAATGATATAGGATTTGCCAATATAATAAAAAGCAAAATAACTTATTCTTGGAGAATTGTTCCTTTTAAAACTCAAAATCGAAAATCCTTAAAAAAATTACATCTGAGTAGAATAATTTCTAATCATTTTCCCGTCTTAAATGAGTTCGGTATTAACGAATGTAATGTAATGATAAATAATAGCGACTTCCGTCAGACATGAAGGTTGTTAATTAATTGAACAGAAATCAACCTATGGAGGTGTTGTTAGTTAGTTTGATAGTTATTATTCTTGGAAATCAAACGGAAATGGAACAATTTTGAGTCATTAGATAAGGCATTTAATGATTGACAAAACTCAAATTGGATGATTGTTATTTCAATGGATCTAATGTTTATGTCTTCTAATTTATTCGAAAAAATTAATTTATTAAAGAACTTGAATCATTTCGACTTTCGAAGTACTTGAGGAGACTTTTGTGGGGAAAGGTCCATTGAAAAGATTTATCAAAATAATTTTGAAATATTTCTCACTCATGTACCGAACAAAAAGAGATGAATAGTAATTATTAAGTAAAATTTTCACCATGAATTTGTTTCGAAAAAACATAAAGGTGACATCTACCCCCAACAATTTAAAGATTAGACTATTAAAGATAAGTCTAGTTTTAATTTATCGATTGAAATATATTCTTAGAGGATGCTGCATTTCTTAGAAACTATAGGTTTTCACTCCCAGTCTCTGAAACATAAATAATTAAAAAATGTTTGATTAAGGTGAATTGCTCCTGCGGGAATCTTTGCACCTATTCGTCAGGAGCAAATTGGTCTCGAAAAAAATTGTTGCCTAACAGTAAAACTGAAAAATGAAACAAATTAAGAGGATATTGTAATGTTTCGGTGGCTATATCAGACACCTTCTTCAGACAAACTCTTGAAATCTTCAGAATTGTGTATTTTTTCATTTCAGTTTTACTGTTAGGCAACAATTTTTTTCGAGACCAATTTGCTCCTGACAAATAAGTGCAAAGATTCTCGCAGGAGCAATTCACCTCAATCAAACATTTTTTAATTATTTATGTTTCAGAGACTGGGAGTGAAAACCTATAAAGTTTTTAAGAAATAGTATTAATTTGTTTGAAATGTTCCATTTTTTGTGTATTGTTTGTATTCACGAAATGAGTTGATAATAATAGAACTCACCGTTTAACAGTGATGTTCAACAGAGAATTGAATCCTCAAACTCAAGATCCTTAGAGTTTCAAAGAATCCAAAAACAATTTTCAAGTTCTGTATTTGTCAGAAAGAATTCATATGGGGACCATGTTCTGAAAAACATCTAAGGAATGGCAAAAACTCCAATTTTTTCAATGAGAAATTGCACTTTTGTGATTCTCCATGTATGAGTCTTAAAATGATACAAATTGAAAATGAAGAGTAATAGTCTGTGAATCTTGTCTTCATTATTTGTAGATTTTTTAAACCGTGCCATCGCTAATAAAAAAATATCAATCGAAAAGTGCGGAGATGAATGAGAAGATTTTGCCCTTTGGTTCAAATTGGAAAAAACATTAGTCAAATTCCAAGAACAAAAGTTGGATTGTATTATCTACTATTCCCTAATTCTTAAATCTTGAGACTCAATGTAGGTAATTTTCAAATTCGTTGAAACATTCTTCTGGGTTCGAAGCAACTTCAAAAAAACCTTAACAAAAATTCAATTTGCTCTTTTTCAGTATGGACTTTATTCTTCAATATGTGGTGGATTCATTTACCTATTCTTTGGAACAATTTCAGAGCTTCACATTGCTCCGACTGCCTTATTATCACTATTCACTTATTCTCATACTTTACACGCAACTTTTGGTAAGCACAATGCGGTGGTGTTCCTATGTTTACTCTCTGGTATGGTAGAGCTTCTCTGTGGCATTCTTCACCTAGGTGAGTACTGATATATCAAAGCAAGTTGAAACGGAATAATAGAGAGTTATCGAAACTCAAATTGACTTAAATAAAGTTTCCTTTATTTTGACATCTGCTCATGAGCATCAAAGAAAGATCTTAAGGTGACCTTTAATAAAATACAGGCTTCCCTTACTTAACTTAAATAGGGGTCGAACCTATCTGCACAAAAAAATTAACGCACATTCTGAAAATTTAAATTTTAATGAAAGTAAACTCTACATTGACTTTATAACTTATTTTTTATGTTCGCTCGGGAAGGTTTTGAACGAAACAACACACATTAAATGGAAGAAAAATTCACCGAATATTATATGACAGAAGAGGAATAAACAATTTTCAAAATACTGGAATGTGATAAGTGATTTAATACTTGGTATTTCCTTCTCTTGCGTTAATTACAGCTCGGCAACGACGGTTAATACTCAAAATGAGTGATCTTAAAATGTTCTGATCTAATCCTTCCCAGATTTCTCTGAGTGGGATTCCTAAGTGATTAAGAGTAGCTGGATGATTTTCTGAACTTCTCAGCCTTCTAGTGAGGTCCCAAACCTGCTCAATCGGATTGAGATCTGGACTTTTGCTGGCCATTCCATTCGAGAGACCTCTTCAAGGCACTCCTGAACGATGCGCGCACGATGAGGTCTGGCATTATCGTCCAAAAAAATGAAATTTTGACCAATGTATGGGGCAAATGGCACAACATGCTCTTCAAGAGTTCCTATATACCCATCAGCATTCATAGCTCCATTATCAAGGGCCACTAGGTCTGTGCGAGCAGTCAAAGATATTCTACCCCATACCACAATCGATCCTCCCCCGAAACCAGTAGTATTCAGGAAATTGCAATGAGCATATTTTTCATGTGGATGTCTGTATACAAGGGAACGTCGATCACAATGGTCGAGGCAGAATCTAGACTCATCTGTGAAGAGAACTATTTCCCAATCAGCCTCTTCCCAATGGATATGCTTTCTCGCAAAATTCAAACGCGCCCTTCTATGCGCTGGGGTATGAGCTGGGCCTCTTGCCGCGACACGAGACCTTGAATCATATTCTTTGAAGCGATTCCTTATTGTCTGAGTGCTAATTTGCACCCGATGAGTTTGCTCAAGCTGATTTTGAAGGAAGCGAGCGGTTGCGAAACGTTGTCTCAACGAAGAAACTCTCAAATAACGTTCTTGAATGGCAGTTGTTACCCGTGGTCTACCCTGTCCTGGTCTTCGGACATTCATACCTGTCTCCCTGATTCGCTGCAAACTTTCTGGACACACTTGTGTGGGAAACTCCAAATCTTTCTGCAATTCTTGTGTATGTCCACCCTTCTTCTCGCAAAACTACAGCTTGGGCTCTTTCCTCTTGGGTCAAAATGTGTGTTTCGCGTTGCATAGCGATCGAGTGTAGAAAATCAAACGAAAGCAAAACTATTGATCACTAGAATTTATCGAGAACAACTGATTTCAGAATGCAGCCAATACATTCAAAATCTGATAATCTCATCTTTTTTTATTCCTGCTGGGAAAAAACATCTGTTACAAGAAGAACGTTGAAAGTGGATAACATATGCATGCATTATTCTGATAAAAATAATTAATAATAATAATTGAGAACACCTTCAGTTGTAGAATAAATTTGAGATTTCCATAATGTGCGTTCATTTTTTTGCGCAGTGTAAATAAAAGTTCATTTATTTTGACAGTTCTCTCATTTGATGTCAGGTACCAAGTATGTACTCTGGTCAGGTACTACTTTTATTTTTGTGCCATGATCAATTTGAAATTTGTTAGTAGTGGAAAGTCAGTAGAGCATTTGATATCGTATATTGTGAAACTTTTGTGGAGAAATTTAATAGCGAGATTGAAAATAAATGTCTCAAATTCATTTATGAGGACGTAGTAATAATGATTGGGGAAGTGTTGACGAAGAATTCCTTCAAGAGTGCTGAAATATGGGAATAAGTGAGAAATGGACAATTTTATTCAATGAGAATTATTTTTCGGCACCCGCCCTTCTTCTTCGAGAATTTTGCGTTTCCTGGTCTAGTCCAGGAAGTACGTGCCAGGACTCGACCGGGAGTATGATTTTAAAAAATGTAATTGATCAATACCATAGCAATAAACTAACGGCTAACAATTCATATGAAATTAGTTATAAAAAGTTTGCATATTATACGCAACACGCCCGAAAATAGTTTTATCGGACTCGCAGACTTTTGTAAATTTGTCTTTTGGTCCGAATAATTCTATTTCCGGATATTTCAATAAAGTATCTTCGGCAACACATGAATTGTGTCGAAAAAAAAGGAAATGCTCCAATAAAGTTAATAGAAAATAAGTCGTTTCGATAGCTCAAATGCCAGACCAACGTTAAAGGATATCTTATTACAGGATCCTAACGAAGTTAGGCCTCTATTCTGGTTTCGATAACTCTCTATTATTTTCGAATATGTTTTTTTTAAGGATTCTTGGTTGATTTTGTATCAACGCCAGTAGTGGCAGCATTTACATCTGCGGGAGCCATCACTATAGCTACATCTCAAGTGAAGAACCTGCTGGGTATACATTTTTCAGCAGAAACTTTCCTCAGTTGCTGGTATAAAATTTTTGAGCATATTCACGAAACGAAAAAATGGGATGCTGTACTGGGTACATCATGTTTTATAGTTCTTCTAGGAATGAGGGTAAGTTGGCTTTTCTTTTCATTTGATGTAGCGGACACCATTTATAGCTGTGTCAACAATTAGCAGTGGAGTAGTGCTCTGATTTTATATCTGAATTATTCGAAATATTCATTTCCAAACTTCTCTGAAATGATTCTAATCATCACATGTCTCGAATGAGCAATTCATTTTGGTTCTATCATTCATTCTCCTCCTAAAGGGTTTTCCAATAAGAGATGTTATTTTGAATAGCCCGCTCTTTCGGTGGATGTCACATTTGAAGCCGTAATTTTTTCACATTCGACAAGTATAAACTACGCCATTAATGAAAATGGAACGATACACGCTTCAAGACCGCATTAAAATGATAGAAATTCAATAAAAAAATGGCGAAAATTCGGCAGAGACGGTTCGTAAAACTCAAACACTTTTAGGTCGTCGTGAAGCACTATGTCGGACCGCAATAAAGAAATTGCTTGTTGGAAAGCCTGTCTATCCTCAACGTGTGACTGTTTGGTGCGTTTTATGGTCCGACGGAGTCATTGGACCTTACTGTTTCGAAAATGAGGATGGAGAAACAGTAACGGTGAATGGATTGCGTTATCGAGAGATAAGTAATGATTTTTTATGGCCGAAATTGAATAGTATTGATCTGGACTACGTTAACTTTCAACAAGACGGCGCTACGTGACACATAAGCAACGAAACCATTGATCTTTTGCGGGAAAAGTTTCCAAACCGTGTTATCTTTCGAAGAGGTGATCACAATTGGCCACAGAGATCTTGTGATTTAACACCTTGTGACTTCTTTCTTTGGGGTCACGTAAAAGAGAATGTCTACGCCAATAGCCCTGCGTCGATTCAAGAACTCAAAGATGGAATTCATGTGGCTATCGAGGACCTAGTCCAGCCACTTTGCGATTTGGTTATGGAACATTTCGAATTTCGATAAAAGGATATGGTCCTGTAAGCATGGTCGTAGGGGTCATTTGCCCTTATGTTATTTTCTACTATTAACGGTATAGCTTCTTCTTTATAATTAAATAAACAAAGAATCATTTATATTGAAAAGGGCATTTTTTTCGAATATCAAAAGAACACCTCTCATTGGAAAACCCTTTACTATATTGTTTTGAATCCCGAAATAAGATCTACAATACGAGGCCAGTTTATTGTGAACTTTATCTTCCTGAAGCCATTTTAAGAAAGAATAAACGGGTTGTTTGTTACATTCATGAATTCAAGAAAGAAACTGTCCTCTCTTTCTTCAAATTGCTTCGAAATAACAAGTTTGTAACAAACTGTTCTCATATCGCTGACCGCATTTTGGAATCGGAAAAAGTTAGTAAAACTAAAATAAATAAACTGATTCTACAACATATGTGAATAGAGTCATTTCAGAGGAGTTCGAAATTGTCAACATCACGTTAAATTTGAATATCTCCAGAAAAGGGTTAATTTTCGAATTACCTAATTTAGACCTGAAATTTCACAAATCGAATAAAAATGTGATTCTAAACAACCTTTTACATATTCACTTTGTTATCGGCTTTTTTCCAAAACAGCTTTGTACCAGATCGTCGGATAGTTCTTTATGGTTCATAATAATTTACCATGTAGAACTTTTCTGCAGAATTTTTTCTCGATGATTTCAATGATGAAGAAAAGTGCCCTTCCATGCGGGCATTGATTGTGTGCGGTAAATATCCCCAGGGTTATATTTAATAGCTATAATTAGCACTGAATTACTCTTGAGTTTTTCAAGTGAAATCACAAATCTGCATTTATAATCATGAATTTCGGTAAATTCAGATAGAAAACACCAAATTGATACATTTTAGGCTCTCAGAACAGCAACCTGTGTGTCAAAAACTGATCAAATATTTGGAAAGTGCTCAATAGATTTGCCTAAACTACCGTGCTATTTTTTCATTATTCAATAAAGTTGGAAAAATATTCTTTTGAAAATTCAAGCATACTCAAATGGACTTGGACCAAACTAGAATGAAGCGGCAGTGCTTTTTGGTACAATAGTGTAACAATGATTGTTCCATAAAGAACAATCATTGTCTGCATTCTTAAGTGAGTGAAGATGACCGGGATTTTTCCACGTGCATCAATTTCACTAATTATTTGCTCTTATTGAATAATTCGAACGGATGAATCTACGAAATACATATTATTGACATACACTAACTTGTAAAACTGACAGTTAACTTAAAATTTTTACAAGTTAGTAGTATTATTTACATTGACAGTTGTCAAGTACTTGCTTCTAATTCATTCATCCTTCTAATTTCAGAGTTCCTGGAACAAATGTATACCTCAATAAACGTTCTCAAACTATTCAAAAACGATATTCGTACCTTTTTTTATTCGTATCTATTTGTTTTCCATTTAAAAATTGCAAATATCCTAGAGGTCTTTTGACCTGTAAACTCACTGACAGTTGTCAGTGTACTACTTGCTTCTAATTTCATTCATCCTTCTAATTTGATCGTTCCTGGAACAAATATTTTCAGTAATAAACGTTATAAAAGTATTAAAAAACGATATTCATACCTTGTTTCATTTTGATCTGACCTTTTTCGTCAGAAATGAGCAAATATTCTCGAAGGACTTCTGTCTCGTAAAGCCACTGACAGTTGTCATAATTTTCCGATGTCATAAATAGCTTACGACATTTGCGACAAATTATTGAGATTTTTCACAAATGAGAAACAAATAAAATATAAAACAATACACGCAAGGTAACGGGTTTTACTGGCTCAAGGAGGTAACTGACTCGCCTGCGGCTCGTCAATTATATCCTCCATTCGCCAGTAAAAACACTGTTACCTTGCTAGTAATGTTATATACTATAACCAACTAACACAACTAAAATTCTTTGAGTAACTTCCATATCCATCCAAACAGTTCCTTGATCTTATTATAATATTCCTTTTTGATTTTCGAATCATACTTACCCGATTATTTTTGATTTACAAGTTAATTTTATTATCTGCCTTAGCTCTTTCATGGTATTCATTTCGAAAGAACACTTTAAACTCAAGAAATCCAAGAAGTGAAAACCCATATTTTGAAATTTTTGTGTTAATCCTTACCAGAATTTTCTGGGTTACTTAGATCGATAGAAATAGAAGAATGTGTTTACCAAATATCATGATTGTGTGTAATTCGTGAATTATTACGACTAGATAAGATCAGCAAAACTCATAAGATTCTGAAACTTGCAAAGGCCATAAAATATTTTATATTCAAGATCATACTGTTTATCTTTCGTCGACTTTTTTCGTTTAGGTACTATTGAAACACACTCCTTTGTCCTTTGCAACATTTACAAAGTACTCAATTTACGTGAAAGTTGGTTCGTAGTAGCTGAAAGGCCAATTATACATTAACCGGCAAAATAACCGATGCACTCGAAAAATCGATGAAGCTAGTTAATTCACAAATATGTTATTTCAAATCCGATTCGATTGAATTTTTTGTTCAATTGTAGGTATGTTCTTCTTTAATCAATCATCAGTTTTGAATTTCAAGAAAATTGGAGTATGTAATTTTATACAGGGTGAAACAAAATCTGTTTTTTTACCCAAACTTTAGAACCATCCCTGGTGAGTTCAAATTGTTCTACAGTGTGACTTCTTATTTCATCATCAAGACATGTCATCTCTTGCTTATTTAATTCATAACAAAAGCTCAATTTCTGTTGAAGATATAGGGTTTTCAGAGCAACATTATACTACACAATTTCACTATGGCAATGAAAGTACTTTCACAGATCCAAACGTTATAAAAATAATTGAAAACTGAGTGGAAACATAAAACAAGAGAAGTTTTAGCGCGACATGTTGTTCCGTATGCACCGTTCATTAGAGAAGATTTCGTGCTAATACTTCATAATGCCGAACGCATCAACCGCATGTGGCTAGGATTGACAGGGAGTATTTAGCAGAGGCTGATATCCAAGAATTCAACTGGCCTGCTCTAAGACGTGATTTGAACCCAATAGGGTATGTTTGGATGCTCTTGGGAGGAAAATTCGATTTTTATTAGGTCAGAATTATAGATTGAATTTGTTGAAGTACTTCTGTAGCATTATCAAAATGTAATATTTCACTTAAAACCCTGTATCTTTAACAGAAGTTGAGCTATTGTTATAAATGAACAATTAAATTATCAAGAGAAGATGTGTCTTGATGATGAAATAAGAAATCACATGGTTGAAAAACTAGAACGCACCTGGGGTAGCTCTAAAGTTAGGGTGAAAACACAGAAATTGTTTCACCCTGTACAGAATGACGTACGCCGGTTTTTCTCAAAATTCAAAACTGTTGATTGATTGATTGAGGATGAACATACTTACCTACAATTGAAAAAAAATCATTCGAATCGGACTTGAAACAACATATTTATGAATTAACAAACTTCATCGATTTTTTGAGTGGATCGATTATTTTGCCGGGAGTTTATTTCTGCTGGGACATGTAACACAGTCAAGTAAAACTATGTTTTCGGTAGAAATTGAAGGACTATGGAGAGCCTCCCTTAGAAAATACCGAGGATAGATCCAAGAAATGTTCTACACTAAAGCGAGTATTGTGGTTTGCTTCCATCTCTAGAAACGTTGTCGTAGTCATAGGATGCTCCACTTTGGCATTCTTCCTGAAGAAGGGGGTTATGATGTTCTGTCTCTAACAGGTAAAACCTGAATAGTTGGTTTGTGAATTTTATAATAAACGAAGCCATGTTTCAGGAAGTCTTCCTAATGGATTACCCAACGTTACTTTACCGCAAGTTGAGGTTACTTATGAGGGTGTGAACTATTCCTTCATTGACATGGTGAAACAACTTGGTAGTGGAATTCTGGTTGTACCCTTCATTGCTGTATTAGGAAATGTCGCTATTGCTAAAGCCTTCGGTATGTTTTCAGAATGAGTAGTCTCACATTCATTTTAGAATGCAATGCAACAAGAGCAGTTTCTTCGTCTCACGAAAAACAGCCATATTAGTATTGTGATGAGTAGAGACCGGATTATATGCAGTTGCATATCTAAGACATCTTCAGCGATATTTGCATATTTTAGCTAAGATCTAGTTATGATGCATATTTTCGGTACAATATTTTCTTCCCTGCCTTCCGAAATGCGATAAAACTTATGATATCGCGAATTCAACCAAATGCCACAGAATATGAGTTCTATTGAGTAATAAAACTAATAATTGTGACTTTTGTCAGATTTGCGAATCACTTTTATAGCATTCGGGAACGCAGTTTTAGTAGCCGCGCACTACGATAGAGTCCAAATATTGAGTAAACTACGCCGAATGAACTCCACCTTGTCATTGGCATTTCTAAGTAAACTTAAAGAAAAGTATAAAAGGATATTGAAAGGAAATCCAGGTTTCGAAGATTTGTGTATTATCGAGAGTTATATTTTTGTGCATATTTCAAGCATTTCTCATGCATATTTGAATGCAAATAACAACGTTGTTAAGTTTGCATATAGTCCGGTCTCTAGTGATGAGCCTTCCCCTGTACAAACAATAGAATAATTTTTGTAAGAAGTTAATCAAGTGAAAAAGCGGACCATTCTCTTACTTTAGTTGCCGTGAAAAGAAGACACAAGTACAGGGTGCGGCAGCATAACTTCCTTTTTTAAAACTCAATAAAACGCATTGTATCAATCAGAAAATTTTTATTCGCTTTTTATAATATAGGCACATACATAAAGTTTTATTTTACCCAGTTTTGAAGATAAAATCATGTAGGTGACGTCCCCCATTCTCCATACACTGAGATTTCTGGCGTTTGTCATGACTCCAGCAAGTATAGCAGGTGTTATGTTGGCAATTTTTTCCTGGATGTTGTTCTTCAAATCTTGTAGAGTCCTTGGACGGTTCACATAAACACGAGATTTAAAAAAATCCCATAGAAAAAAGTCACAAGAGGTCAAATCGACAATTGCATCAAAGGCCTTTGCATTCACCTAAAGTCACAGTGTGGTGTGCAATTTCCTCAAGTGGAATTATTGGCCCCTGGTGCTTTGAGGAAAATGAAGTCACAGTGACAGTGAATTCGGACCGGTATCTAAACATGTTACAGGAATTTTTTCCCACATCCAAGAAGAAATTGCCAACATAACGCCTGCTATACAGGCTGGAGTCATGACACACGCAGAAATCGGTTTACTCAGTGAATGGAGAATGGGGGACGTCACCTACCTGATTTATCTTCAAAACTGGGTAAAACAAAACTTTATGTATGTGCCTATATTATAAAACACGAATAAAATTTTTCTGATTCATACAATGCATTTTATTAAGTTTTAAAAGAAGGAAGTTATGCTGCCGCACCCTGTATAATCCCTGTCATCTCTTAAAACCCAAAAAAGTAGTTCCTGATGAAAAGAGAACATATTATTCTCTTTATCGATGAAAATAGTAAATAAGGAATTTCACTAGCGAATTGAAAATTCAGGATGAAGTGAACTTTCATAAAATACCAAGATTGAATAAAAAATAGAGAACTAGAAAAAAACTATTGAATGATATATTTCGCTGAAAATTTCTTTACATTTTGAAGTGTGATCATTTACAAGAATGCAGACTGTAAGAATAATATTAAGATAAATTGGATGGTTTCTGACTATAGAATAGCTTATTTGAAGATACACACCAAGTTTCTCCACAACCACTAATGTCAATAATTTTTGCAGCAAAAGGAAAGGCAATGGATGCTTCACAGGAAATGATAGCACTTGGAATGTGTAACATAGTTGCTTCTTGTTTTGGTTCATATCCTATCAATGCTTCATTCTCAAGAGGAGCCATTAGTAATGCTAGTTCTGTCAAAACACCGATAGCGGGAATTTACACAAGTATGAAAACATTTATGTAACATTATAATTATCTTTCATTATATTTCACATTTTGAAAATAAGGTGCTAATCCTTGAAGAACACATAAGAACAGTAAAGTTGTTTATTCGATTGGATATAGCTCACTGGTGTTTCGATTCTTCCGATTTTCTACAAAAACCTGAATGTTTAACACGGCGTTTTCTATTTTTCTCAGTCAATTTACCAAAAGTATGTAACTACTTAGGAAAAACTAACTTATCGGATAAGTTGTATTCCATTTGTAATATGAACACGTGTATTTTAATCAATAGGTCGAGGCTTCGATAACGGAGTTTAAATTTATGAGTAGTAGTAGTAGGAGTAACATTATTGTTTGTAAAAAATTGCCGAACTACCAGGGTTCTTCAGACTTAATTTTATGAATATACTAATTGACAGAGAAACTATAACACCCAGAAAGAGTTTTTTTTGGTGAAACATAGTAGGTATAGAAAGGGGTAAATGATTAAAATTTGAAGAAAAAAATCGTGAATGTTCCACCATGTGAACATTTTTGTAACTTATGTATTATAGTCGTTTTTTGCAAATTTTATAAATTTTACAACAAACCAGCTATTTGAGGAGATCTGAAGCCGATGTTGAGTTGAGATGTTGTCATAAGTGTGGTTTGATAATGGCCAGAATCGAAGAAGAATTGACACTGGACGTCGAGGGGTCACAAATGAAAATCGACGTCTAAGACTTATGGCCGTTAGTGTCTGATTTGCGATAACTCGATCTTTGGCTGAGAAGTGGTTAGGAGTAGGTACTAGGCCATCATGTGACTGTCCGAAAGGTTTTCCGCCTAATGAGGTTGAGAATCGTAGACAACGATTACAGTGATGCAGAGATCGTCAACATTAAAATGTGGAATGGCATCAGGCCGTCTTTTTTGACGAATTTCGATTTTCCTTGGATGCTTATGATGACCGAAGAAGGGTAAGACGACGTCGGGGAGAAAGTCGTGAACCTCAGTTTGATTTTGAGCGTCATGTATACGGACAGTGGGCGTTATGGTATGAGGTGCCCATGAAGCATGTTTGGGACATCATGAGTAAAAGCACCCACGGACTTTGGCGGCTCTGAGTCGTGAACTACAAATAGCTTGGGATAGTATCCCTCAAGAAGAAATAGACCGTCTTATTGCATCAATACCAAGACATGTTGGGGAGTGTGTATAGATAATCGCGGTGGACAAACACATTATTGACAAATTATTGAAAAAAAAATTGTAAACCCTTAGTTTTTTTCTTCGAATTTTAATAATTTACTCCTTGCTGTACTTACTATGATTTTTCAAGAAAAAATTGAAATTTAAACAGCGGCTTCTGGGTGTTACAGTTTCTTTGTCAGTAAGTACCTATACATATAAGGCGTTTTTGGATACTAACTCGGGTTAAGTCGATCTCTAACGGTTCTACTAACTCGATCACTGACTCAGGTTAATCTATCGTAACCCTATACAAGAGCAGGGTCGAAGAATCACTGCATGCGGACAGCAGTACAATTTTCCATTTGAAAAGACTTATAAGTCTTCTACTCATTTCTTAGTAATTTCATATATTCTATTTCTAAAAATTATGGAAACAGAAGAGAATTTGGCTCAGCGTAAATGTGTGGTTCCATGAACCGAGAAAATTATGTAGAACAACTTCTTCATAACTTTGTATACAGATCTTTCTGCGTTAAAACAAAAGCCTCCTTTACTTCTTCAGCATAGGTCCTCAAATATAACATTAAAAATGCGAGGGCACACCAGAAATTACAAGTAATATTTTACAAAAGCCAATAAATGCAAGCACAGCTAGAGACAATCCGCTGGGACTGAAAAAATAAATCCATAAAATATTTCGTTATGTTATTGATACGACTGTCACTTCAAATATTAAACCTGATGGATTCGTGAATTTAGAACCCGGGTCCGTGATCCGAGTAGATCCGTCACGTAACCCAATAGATCGAGTTAGTAGCCCTGAGTAAGTTTCCGAAAACGCCTATAGAGAAAGGTCTGGTCGCTACAATAAATTCTTTATAACTCTTCCCTTATACTCTATATTTGTGAAAACTTACATAATTAGTACATCTTTCGCTATGTTGACAGCTTAAACTTTTTTTCCAGGTATGCTGGTCATCTTATCTCTCACATTCCTAACGCCATGTTTTTCTTACATCCCTAAACCAACACTTGCAGCTGTCGTGATATGCGCTGTACTTTTCATGGTTGAAGTTACTATGACCAAATTGATTTGGAAAATAAACAGTAAGTTCAAGAGCTGCCTTCAAGCTGAATACCCATTGATGGATTTTTATTTCCAGAAATTGACCTCATTCCCTTTACGCTTACTCTCCTGTCTTGTCTCTTAATCGGCTTAGAAATGGGAATAATAATGGGAGTTTGTGTTGATATAATTCTTCTTCTCCATTCTAGTGCAAGACCGAAGATTCTTTTCGAAGTGGTTGTTGTAAGTTGAAATAAAATGGTTTTTTGTTTTCTTTTACATCTAGTTTTTTCAGGACAATGAGTTGGGCAATTATTTGAAAGTGACACCAACATCTGCCATAACATTCCCATCTGCTGAATATATCAGAGAGAGAATTATGAAGTGTCACAACAGTGAACTTGGTACTGATTTGTATATGGTTGTGATTGACTGTCACAGAATCCACAAAATTGACTTCACCGCAGGAAAGGTAAATGTGGCACTTGGAAGCCGTTTTTATTGTGCAGTGTTTATCGCTTTATTAGGATTTTAGAAATCATTTAATACTGTTGTTCTCCTCCTCTGAGTTTGCATTCCTTTGGAATTATGAAACAAGATCAATAACGATCATAAAGGATTTTCCAATAAGACGTGTAATTCTGAATTGCCCGCTATTTCGATAGATGTCACGTTTGAAGCTGTCATTTTTCGACATTTGACATGACATGTAAAAACTACGCCATTAATAAAAATGGAACGATACACGCTTCAAGAGCGCACTGAAATCATAAAATTCACTATAGAATGGTGAAAAATTGGCAGAGACGGTTCGTAAAGCTCGAACATTTTTGGGTCGTCATGAAGCACCTTGTCGGACCGCAATGAAGAAATTGGTGGAAAAACGCTGTAGGGACAAGTTAGTGGTGTGAAGAATAAAACCCGTGAACGTCGCTCAAGAACAGCCGAGAATATTGCTGCTGTAGACAAAAGTGTTGAGGAAAACACAGGTTTGTCCATTTCTCGTCGATCTTTATGGAATTAAGCATTACTCAATTGTCATTACACCGTATTTTGTATTAAAATTTGGGTCTTAATGCTTATAAAGTTCTGTTAAGACAAGAACTCAAGCCGGCCGATCATCAACAACGTAGTGTCTCTGCTTATTGGGTAGTTGAAATGCATGAAAATGAACCGGAATTCCATCGAAAAATCATCTTGAGTGATGAGGCCCATTTCCACTTCGGTGGCTTCGTCAATAAGCAAAATGGTCGCATCTGGGGCTCAGAAAACCCAGGAGTTATTGTTGAAAAGCCTCTGTATCCTCAACGTGTGACTGTTCGGTGCGATTTATGGTCCGGTGGAGTCATTGGACGTTTTCGAAAATGGGGCTGGAGCAACAGTTACGGTGAATGGATTGCGCTATCAGGAGATGATAAATGGTTTTTTATGACCCAAACTGGATAGTATTGATCTGGACAACGTTAACTTTCAACAAGACGGCGCTACGTGCCACACAAGCAACGAAACCATTGATCTTTTGAGGGAAAAGTTTCCGGACCGTGTTATCTCTCGAAGAGGTGATCACAAGTGGCCACCGAGATCTTGTGATTTAGGACCTTGTGACTTCTTCCTTTGGGGCCACGTTAAAGAGAAGGTCTACGCCAATAGCCCAGCATCGATTCAAGACCTCAAAGACGGAATTCGTGAGGCTATCGAGGACATAGGGCAGCCACTTTGTGATTTGGTTATGAAAAATTTCATTAAAAGGATATGGTCCTGTAAGCGTGGTCGTGGTGGTCATTTGCCTGATGTTATTTTCCACTATAAACGGCATAGCTTTCCTTTATAATGAAATAAACATCCGATCATTTATATTGAAAAATGGGCATTTTTCTTTGAATATCAAAAACAACCTTTTATTGGAAACCCCTTTAGAACCACGAAACACTCATAGTGTGAGTGTATCGTGGCTAGAACAAGAATTCTCTTCGTTGATCTTTTCAACGAAAGATTGCTCTTCTTCAGGCTCTTGATCTTTGTACATTTAATTTTCAATCCACCATTATACGAGAACTCAATGCTTTACAACCAGTTCCCCTGAACCACAATCTAATCAAGTGTGTTTACATGAACAAACTGTTCTTTTTCAGTGTCTCGGGGCACTCATGAGTGATTTGAAAAATAACAACAGGCAGGTCATATTTTTTCAACCAAGAGTGAAACTAGTTAAAATATTGAAAAAGTTTGTTCGAAGGAAATGCTCATTGCTGAAACCGAGGAAGAGCTGAAATCACATTAAGAAGTAAGTATCCTGAAATTATTTTCAAGACGAAAAATATTATTCAAGATACGAAAAATATGAACTTGTTGATTCAGAATTTATATGTTTAGTCAATGAATTTTGATACCTCGCAAAAATCAAAGATATATTAACAGAAGTAGTTTCGTAACCAACAATATTTCATATTTCTTCAAACTGCTTGATTTAATTAACGTCATAGAATATCATCAACGGGAGTTTGAAATACTCGAATGGTCACCTAAATATTGAAACTCGTGAATTAAGGTATAACTTTTAAAAATGATAATTCCACAAAAATTATTTGAACATGTTTTTGAATTCGTTATGAACTATTACGCATTGGATGTGAAGTAAAGTTAAATCAATAACTTTCAGAATAACACATCGTTTTTGAGCGCTCGTTCTACTTAGACGAGTGCTATATCGTTTTGCCCAAATGTCTGTAATTTTCGAATTTTGAGCCGAAAATGGTCTCAAACGATAGGGTTCGACTCCCTGATGGAAAATATGAGGTCAAATCAAATTCTGTAGGGCCGGCCGTCCGGCCGGCCGTGAGCACAATAACTCTCGAACGGATTGTCCTAGAGACTTGAAATTTTCAGGGTGTGTTCAGCTCCCAAATAGCTCGGTTAAGTTCGTTAACCAGAAAAATCGTACAGGGTGTTCCATAAAAAGTGGCCATTCAAAATTTTTGTTACTCAATATTTCACACAAAACGAAAGCAAACGGAATGAAATATTGCAGCAACGTGCCAGATGTTCATAGTAAGCCTCTTGCAAAATTTTGTTGCCATAGTGTTAACAGAACCATAGAAAATTCATTTGGAATATTGAAAAGAAGAATTTTTTTATTTCCATAACCAACTTTCCGATTCAAATGAAATTCATTTTGTAAGTTGAGACTGATAACTGAATGTTGATGCAAAATTTCAAGAGGATAGCATCATCAGAACCATAGAAATTCCAATTGGAATATTAAAGGAAAGACTCTTTATATTTCCATAACAAGATATCCGAATCAAATGAAATTTATTTTTGGAATTGAGATTTATATATTGAATGTTTGTGCAAAATTTGAAGATCATCGCATCATCCGAACTATAGAAAATTCAATTTGAATATTGAAAAAAAAATTATATTTTCATAACAAGATATCTGAATTGAGTGAAATTTATTCCTGGTATAAAGATTGATATACTGAATGTTCGTGCCAAATTTCAAGAGGATCGCATCATCAGAACCATAAAATTTAATTATTTTAATTTTCAAGTGTGACCATAGAATTGAATTTTTTTAATTGTTTATATATAAAGTATCAATTTCAAGTCATATACAGAATTTTGAGATGATAGTCCTATTGCTCCACCAGAGAACGAGCGCTCAGAAGCTCCTGCTCAGGCTTGCTTCCATTTTTTTAACGAATGTTTCAATTTCAATTCTATTAGATCAGTTGTTTTGAAAATAAAACTTACAGTCAGTTGGACAAAACTGAAACATGCCGTCTCCCTAGGAACAAGCGCACAATATAAAAACACTCGACTTTCAAGTATTATCGTTACATACTTCGAGTGTTCGCACTTATGTTTATTGCGTGTAGTCTGATCATTTAATGAATCTATCGTTTGATAAGGAACTTTAAAATGGGATATCCGGATTTGTATTTGAAGGCATTTAAATCATTTGAAAATACATAGGTACATTTTGTCCGTTATTTCTAATTGCTATATTTATTAATTCAAATAAAAAGAATGAGTTTCCACTTTTTTCATACTTCTGTTAAGGTTTTTTTCTGAATTCATTTGATGAATTATGAATTAGACATGGATGTGATTGTGATTGCGGATAAAATTTATGATCATACTGTTAAGTGTTAATCTAGCTAAACTTTGTCAGAAGTTTATATCGTGATCTTATATGTTTACCTTTTTTTGCTTGTTCTTCAAAAATCCTTATTGGGCTCAATATGTGGGTGTTGATATAGTTTGCAACTCTTTTTTCGATGCCCTTGTATTTTCTTTATGTTTCTTTTATTGAAGACTTGAATTAGAAGACAAACAAACAGGGTTGAGTGTAAGAGTAGTTAGTACTAAACTCCGCCTCGGCTTGGTGTTTTTGTCAAACATCTTCAATTACACGTGTATTTTGATTACTATTTGGAGAGAATAAAATAAAGAAGATCTCTTATTCAGGCGGCTTTATACAGTTATAAACTCTCTATCATGACTTTAGGAATCGATTGATTTACATGCATATTCGACATCTTTGTTGAAAATAGTAAGTCGTTATACGTTTCTTATTTTTTTGTTGTACCTACATGGAGTGGCGGAAACACCTAATCTCGAAAGTGTTGATCTCCCATTTTAATTGGAGAAAAGGCAGATCCATAAATAAATGGTAAATTTTTTCAACTTAAAACAGTAGTGTTATAATAGGGGAAGGGTGTACAAAATGACACAGTGGGGTGAAATGACATAGCGCTTGTTTTTCCCAAAATCGATGTGCAATTGCGATAAAAAACGAATATACTGTTGCGAAAGGTGTCTAAGACTTTGTAATTAACATTCAGTATTGATTGGTCCATTGCATAATACACACGACAGATAATTGTCTTTCAGATATCGAAAAGTTTTCGAAATGACGCAATGAAATCTGCTATATTTTTCGAGTGTTTTGAGAAGGTGAATTGAAATTTTTGTAATTATTTACGTTGCTAATGGTTTCGAAAAAATACCCTTCAGATCTTATAAATAAGTTGTCCTTTTTTCAAATTGCGTTTTTGCTTCGTGAGTGGCATAGTGGTGTGAAATGACATGGGTCTGAGAGGGCGAATTGACATACCATATGTCCAGTTCCAAACACTCAACTCCAAATTTAGAAGAGGCTCAGGAAGAAAATAAATGAAAAATGAATATTTCGGTAGAGAAAAAAAGTTACAAGAAAGATTCCCACAAAATTGGAGTCAGATGAAGAAAACTCCTGTCTTCGAACGAGAGAGAGAAGAAAATTTTGCGTGCATATATTGTACAAACCCATACAGATTATCCAAATAGGGTGAGTAGTTAGCACATGACTTGAAAGCCGGTATAGATGAAAATATGTAATATGTCAATTTTCCTTATCATCAACTAGAAAACAATATTTTGTTTAATGTCGAATATGTCTCGTTTATGTTATAGCTGAAAATAGTTTTTGTTCGACAGTTTTTAGAAAAATAAGATTTTTTCATTGAAATTTTTAAAGTTTTTCAAATTGTATGACATTTCGTAAACCCTCCCCCTACAAAATAGAAGTCATGGGTGTAGTGGAAGCCCGTGGACATAATTGATGCTACGCTACTGCTCGTTTAACCAACTGGGCTTGCTTGGTATGGTATTGATTTTCTTCCAATCTCGAACGGACTACGGACTACCGTCAATTCAGTCTACGCTTTATATGAAATTTAATATCTTATGAAAAATATTTCTACCGATCACATTTCTACCTTGTTTACCTCCATTCCTATAATATACAGACGAATCGTCGGATAAAAATGCCATGCTATACCTTCACTAATCCGCCTCGAAGGACCAATTCCGCAAGCATAACCTCACTTTCCTATACGAACCTGTTTCCGACATTCCTGATTAGAATTTCTCTCATTTTTAATCCGCCGAACTATTTAATTCCTCTACTTCCAGATGCGAAAGCCATGAAGTTGACTTTTCAAACACCTGGGTTCGAAAAATTCAAGCAAGTAAAGGAGACCTGAAATTCTAACCTGTGATGTTATGGTCACTCTGAATCTGAAAGGGTGTCTGTACAGTTTCACACCGCTGTACCAGTGAACGTTGTATTTATTTTATCATGACTATGCTCTCGTTTGTATTTATTTAAGTAGCGAATAAAGTTTGAAATTTGTTTAATTAATATGTTGGTTTTGGTGAAATTCTTTTGCAATGCGGAAATGGTGCCACATACGAGTCCGCAAAAGTTCGATCTGATGTAGAAGCGAGAAAGCTATTCAAAGACTGGTTCCTAGTTTCGAAGTTGAGAGGTAAGTCGATATATTATGACCTTGTATAATTTTGTTGCTTTCGTTATCTTTTAACGGTCATGGCTAATATAATAATAGGTACTCAACTGGGCGTAAAAATTTATTCGATTGATCTAATTGATTTGTTGTCATTCGATATTCAACTAGGCGGATCGATATCTGTAATATTCATAGAATTTTTGCAAAATTTATAGAGCATAGAGATTGAATTCTGAAAAATTTTCTAGGCGTGATTAAATTTCGTTGTGTATTGCTATTGATAATTTACTCAGGATTAAATTTGAAATTCAATTAGAGTAGATGGTCGATGAATTATTCATATTTGTTTCCATACTTCCCTATTAACGTCTACTATGGGCTATCTTTTTTTCTAAGAAGAAAAATATTTGGCAAGAAAATCCGGAAACAGGTCAATTTTTGTTCCAATTTTACCAAATTTTTATGTATTTTAGAAGAATTTTCGACGCACCATAAGCCATCCCCATCATCCCTCTAGATTTTTGTATGGAGAAATAGGTTATGGGGAATTTTTTTGGCAAAGTCTTTGTATCTTCTTTACAGGCGTGCAGAATTTTGCAAAAAAAATATTTTTTGAAAAATTACTTAGTTCAAAGAGGTTTTCAGTATATGCACTTATTCATTGGTCAGTTACTTTGAGACTATGGTATCTGATGAAATTTTTCACAGAATGAAAGTTCATTACAGTATTGCACAACTTTCAACCCCTTTCAAGGGGGTGTGGGAGTGTAAACCTAAAAAGTTTTTTAGAAATGCAGAATCCTCCCAGATTATATTTCAATCGATAACTGATAATGTTTTTTAGACCGCCATTATAAGTTGAAAAAAAATCCATCCCTCATATCGAAGACTAGGTATAAACATAGGTAACATAGCTACTGATTATATTCAATGATAAATTGGTTACCATTTCAAAATAGGCCAATAATCAAAAAACTTAAGGTTACCGACATGGGAAACGAATTGGTACTAAAAAACGATTTATGGTGTTTAAATTGTGCTAGACCCATGACTCGTTTTAGTTGTCTTGTTGTGGTCATTGGCTCTTGACTCCAATTGACGTGATTTATTATTGAAATACGCACATGGTGAGTAATCATAACACTTATCATCTCGGCTCTTAATTTCTCCGAAAGATATGTTTAATTGAT
The DNA here is from genome assembly GCA_013421045.1 of Propylea japonica. NCBI lineage: Eukaryota > Metazoa > Arthropoda > Insecta > Coleoptera > Coccinellidae > Propylea > Propylea japonica. The sequence continues at coordinate 37,385,930 of CM024247.1, forward strand.
CAACATACTTTAACCCTTTTTCCTTATGATAAAATGTATTAACTGCAATATTTATTTTCGTATGATTTATTAGATTGCATGCATTCGCATGATTCAAGGTAGATCATTGTCGAACAATGCTATCTTGACCAATCATGAAAAATTTGGAAAAGTATTTTCATTGAATCATTGTATTGATAGCTGAAATAAAATTTGTTTCTGGTGTGTTTAGTGCATTATTAGGAAGTCCTGTTGCTAGAAGGTGATAATATCCTTATTTTTCTCGATCCATCACAAATTCATGAATATTTTTTTCATCAGAACGTTAATTTATCCTGCGTAAAATTTTTATACTTTGGTGTTTATTAAATCACGTCGTTTCCTACATTAAAGTCAAATTCAATTATTCATTTCAATTTTTGTCATGATACTTTTAGTCATCTGTAGTATTATTCCGTTAAAATACTTCAATATTTGAATTCAGTACATAAAATACTCTAGAAAAATTATAGGACTACCTGAAAAATTACTGCGTTTGATGTCAGCCCCATATAAGAAAGTTTGCGATATTTCTAATACCCTTATTACACCATGCCTTTTTCATGTCTATATTCAAGCCTCTTTTCAAGGCTATTTGTTGGGTAAATTTCCCCAAATGAGTCGCCTTTTCGAGGGTTATTTCAAGAGTATCAGATAGTAATGGTAAACCCTTTAGACCTTGGTCTAAGGGTAAACCCAAATCGTAATAAATTATCAAATTTACGATATTTATGAACTCTTTCTCTTGAAAATGTTTAGTGTATCAATAGGGCACTAATTAATAATGCGTATTAAATCAAGGAACCCTACATAGATCTGAAAAAAAATATTCGCAAAATGCCGATTGGCGAAAAATACCAATTGTTTTGTTAGATTATTGAACGTCAATATTCTAATACGTTCTAATACATATGCAAAAAACGGAAATGTCAATTTTTTTTCTCCACATAAACTTTATATGCATATTTTTTCGATTGATTGGTTTCCCAGGGCATTAAATCCTTTTTTGTTGTCTGATAAGAATCAACGCAAAAGGTGGGTTTCACTTCAGTGCTATGTTCTTCATTATATTTCCTAGAGAAAAATCTATTTCAGAATTAAAAAATGTTAGTCATTCATAACAATAATACATCTTCGAAATCCTACAATTATTCATTCTGATGAGTGATGAATAATTTATTTTTGTGCTACCGTTCTACTTAAGCGAGTGCTATATCGTTTTGCCAAATATCTTTGATTTTCGAATTTTGTGCCGATAATGGTCTCAGACGATATTGTTCTACTCCTTGATGACGAATCCGTGGTCAAATTCAATTCTGTCCGTGGGGCCGGCCGTCCGTTAGCTCGATAACATTCGAAGGGATTGTTCTAGAGACTTGAAATTTTCTGGGTGAGTTCGGTTCCCAAACGCCTCGGTTAAGTTTGTTAACCAGCCAAATCATATTGGGTGTTCCATGAAATATGGTCATTCAAATTTTTGTTCTTGAATATCTCAGACAAAACGGAACCAATCGAATGATACGCGCGAGCTTTACAAGACATTTATTGTCTCACTTTGAATGTATGAAGCTGGTGGGGCAAGTTGAACAAATCATATTTTGCTATATTTTGTTTATTGTCTCTATTGAATATCTTAGGACACCAAAATTATTCCACCATAAATCGCAAAAATGGTGGATGTGCCACAATTATGGCTGTTAATACCTTCAACGGTTGCATTTAGGTGAAATCATAAAAAATCGTATCCACATATTTTTTTATCGAAAACTGTAAAGAGAAAAAATATTAGGGTGCAATTTGAAAAATATCTGGAGGTAGGTTATTTAGCAGTGGCGTAATTATAAACAACATTTTCACAACGGGTACTGATAGAGTTTTTGCACCTATTTTGCACTTTCCCTTCGAACTTTGTATAACAATCGTAATATGATTGAGTATTCAAATATTCCTTTCATGAGAAAGCATTACTTCGACACGATAGATATAGGGTGAGAGGTTTCGTTGTTGACACCCCGATAGTTATTGACACTGTGTAAATATATACCGATGTAATAAATTATTGGTGCTCTCTAGAGTTTTTTTTTGTCTCCACATATTTCAGAATGATTTATTTTCATCTGGATAAAGTTCAATTCCTCAGGTTATCATTCTGAAAACGCCATCATTAGATATTTGGCGTAAGAATTTGTGTCAATAAGTGTAGGTATATATTAGAGTAGAGTTTACTTAAGGATAGCCACTTCACATAATTGCGTTTATTTTTCGATTTTGTTCTGTTTCATATTCGTTAGAAGTTTTCTACAGTTTGGAAGGTTCCGAGGAATATTTAATTGATGTAATATATATACCGATTCAAGAAACTTTTGGTGCTATCTAAGATTCTTCATCTGTGTCTCCATATTTCAAATGTTTTATTTCTATTCGTGTCCTCAGGTTATCATTCTGAAAACGGCATCATTAGATATTTGGCGGAAGATTTTGCAGTAGCGTCAACAAGTGTATTTGTTAAGCAGCGTCCACACTATGCCGGGCGAGGCCGAGCGGGCTGACCCGGGCGGCCTAAGCCGGGTTGGTGTGGACGCCCCGGGCGGCTTAAAAGCCGGCCCGAGCCGAGCCGATCCCAACCCGCAGAAAGTAGGTACAGATCAAAGGATGCCGGCCCGAGCCGAACGAAAATATGTAGTGGGGACGTGCCGAGCGGCACCGGCGGCTTTAGTTACAATTGAATTGTCGAATATAGGTAGATATAACCCGGGCGGCCTCGTTTTCGGTGGTGGACGTCGTGCCGGCCCGAACGAACCCGCCCGGCTTGGCCGCCCGGGTCAGCCCGCCCGGCATACTCCGGCATAGTGTGGACGCTGCTTTAGAGTTTACTTAAGGATAGCGACTGCATACAATTGCGTATATTTTTCGATTTTTTTATGTTCATATTTGTTAGAAGTTTTCTATAGGTTGGAAGGTTCCAAGGAATATTCGATTGATGTAGTGAACCTTCAATGATTTATATATTATACTAGCAGACCCAACAGACGTTGTTCTGTATACACAAAAATTCATTCAATTCGATCGAGCCGTTTAGTTGCAGAGTAGATGAATAACCTGAATAACGACTTCAGCGCCATCTGTTGATCTGATGTGTGGTCATAAACATACGGGCATAGGCAATCCAAAATACATTCATACAAAACATCTCTCACACTTCGGTACCTTCTCCTAGCCGCCTTGTGCCTACCTCGGAGACATTTTGATGCGATTTCATCTTCAACCTGCCATATCTTTTGATGTATTCATCATGGCTGATTTTGGTACTCATATTATTATCATTGAAGTTATAGTAGGTTTCCTCAAATTTCTCGGGTGAAAAGTATAGCCTATGTTACTCAGGGATAGTGTAGCATTCTGAGGATGAAATAATTATTGAAATCTCTAGTAGCTTATGAGTAAACTCGTATCAAACCCTCAAACGCACAAACATACAAATCTGTCCTCTTTATAATATAGGTATAAGTATAATATTAGTAAAGATATAGATCAATTCTCTACAAACGCCCTATTGACCACTTTTTTCTATAACCTATCGTTCTGAAAATATCTCGAATAAAGTTGGGAGGAGATGAAAAATTACATTTTCTCCAACCATCAAAAAATGTTGACATTTTTGTACTCTTTTCAGGTGCAAAAGTCATAGATTTTCTTACCGTACAAAAATTCACTCGTTACTTAGCAACACTTTTAATCCTAGGATTAAAAACGCTACGTTTAATCCTTGTACATGCATTTGAAGTCTACTTGACAATCACTGTCATGATTCTGTGTTCAAATTCATAACCAAATTATGAACGATTTTTCACTAAAACCAATTTTATTGTAATTTTGACTTGGTTGGAGGAAAAATAGTATATATTTTCGGATTAAAAGTGCCTATTTTAACTCGCATTTTGCATTCGCTCGGCTGCGCCTCGCAACTGCAAATATTGCTCGTAAAAAAAAGATGCACTTTTAATCCTTATAATATAATATACTATTTTTCATCTTCTAATGAAAATAAATCGGTCTGTGCTCATTCGATCAGGACGATTGATACCTCATTTTATAGGTTAATTAATTCTCTACAAACGCTCTATTGACCACTTTTTTCTAAAACCTACCGTTTTGAGCAGAATCCGTACCAACTTAAGACACCGGGATCTGAATAAGATCAGTTTTCAGAATATGAAGAAAAAATGAACAAAAAACTTTCCAAATTCACGAATTATAAATGACATTCATAGAAATTTCCTGAATATGATAAAAATTTTTCATTTATTCCAAGTTTTTAAATGAAACTTGAATAATTTATTCTCTATTAACAAATACTCGTAAATACTTAGCACTAACATCCATATTTATACAACTTCATTGATATATTCCAGGATCAACAAACAAAGACATCGAAGAAATTTCATTTAAAATAGTTAGTTGATTGCATTTTCAATGAAACTTGCGATTAATTGCATTATTCCAATCATTCCCTCGAGTTCTAACACTTCAATCCCGCAAATGCAATGGAAATTCTCCGCTGTGACGTCACATCTCGATGGGCGTCGCCATACCAGTGTTGTGTATATCGTGCTCGGAGACGTAATTCGATTTTGGTGCGATTTCATCTTCAACCTGCCATATCTTTTGATGTATTCATCATAATTGAATGATGTAAAAGGCAATTTCGTTCTATATTAAATACTGGATATGAAGGACGTATTTAATTGGATAAAGATCAATAGCGTATTCATAAAAAAATACTCCCAAAAAATGCATAATTTTGAGAAACATTCGGATAATTTTAAAAGGTGATACCGAGTAAACCTTGAAAGATATATATGCTATCGCGGACTTTTTTGTAGAACTATTGAAGAGGTACATTTCCGTCATACATTGTTTCCAATGTTTCCATGTACGTCTTACGGTTTTCGCAGCGCACCTGAAAATAGCTGATTTTGGTACTCATATTATTATCATTGAAGTTATAGTAGGTTTCCCCAATTTTCTCGGATGAAAAGTATAGCCTATGTTACTCAAGGATAATGTAGCATTCTAAGGGTGAAAGAATTATTGAAATCGGTCCAGTAGCTTATGAGTGATGTCATATCAACGCCACAAACACACAAACATACAAATCTTTCCTCTTTATAATATTAGTATAGACTAGTATAGATTAAGGTTAAACCCTATGTCATTTCGGTTCGATGTAATATTTTTGACACAGTTATTGACATACGGATATGTTTTGAACTCAATATATTAATCATTGAAGGCTTTACTTACATCAATTAAATATTCCTTGGAACCTTCCAAACAGAAGAGAATTTCTAAGGACTATGAAACATAACAAAATCGAAAAATATACGCAATTATGTGAAGTCGCTTCCTTAAGTAAACTCTTATCTATACACTTATTGGCACTAAGTACTACAACTAAAAACTCTCGCGCCAAATATCTAATGATGGCGTTTCCAGAATGATCACCTGAGGAAATCGACGCAACTCGAAATAAATCTTTATGAAATATGTGGACAAAGATGAAAAAACCCTAGATATCACTAATAGTTTATTACATCGCTATATGTATATGTGAAGATCACTAATACTTTTTGTTACTTCGTTGTTTATTTGGAATAAAATTGTCTAAAATTGATACAAGAGTGAGATGAAATTATGTCAATGACTATCATACTGGGTCTCAATCACTATCAAAGTATGTAAATGACTATCAAATTTATTGTAACTTCGAGGAAATTGGTGTCTGGAATTTATTGAAAATTTGAAGGTAATACCAAAATATCCACATTCAACTATAGTTCGGTAATTAGAACCATATTGTTGCAGTAAAATTAGGAACCGAATTCGCCTACTGAATGTATCCATGCACTTAAGGTGTTAATCACTATAAGCTTTTACCTTACATTGAAGTTCATCAATGTTCCTTAAATTTTATCCTCACTATTACTATTTTTCCGCAAAAATAAGTGGCAATGATAAAACTTGCACTGAAAATTGCAATTCAAACTCTTATCGAAGGTTATTTTGCGTGGTCTTGAAATTATCTATTATTTTTGTGGCTAATAATTTTAATGTGGACAATTTTAGGTAGAAATAATTGCGGAATTCTGCGATGTCTATAACATACCTTAAAGCGTCAGTAGAGTGTTTTCTTTCAGTGTAGATGTGCCTATTCGAATTTTTATTCTCGAGAATTAAGAACTAGTTCGTTGCATTCAATGCCTATTTAGAATGAGTGCTACCGAAATTGCTTCATTTAAGGTATACTTAAATGCTCTCTTCTTTAATTTCATGTGTTCTAGTGGTATTAAATTTTTTTTCTATTTCTGAATAATCTTTTTCAATTTATTGCCTAATAATCTCAATTTTATGTAGTTCAATGATCGAGTAAGGGAAAACTGCAGAGTAAAAAGTGAACTATTTACTCCTTATTCTGAGGGGAAAACCAACCAAAAGTACCGAATGGTATTTTCAATAAAATATATCCATTCACTGAAACCCGATCGAACGTTATACTATCAAAAATTTATTTTATATTGTATAGATTTCTGAATTTTTTTGGTCGTGTTTTTCAATTTTCTTTCATTTTTCACGAAATTTTTTTTTCGTTACATTTTAAAGACAGATCCTCTTGTTCTAAAACTCATATTCGCATTGTGCTTAGACAAACCTTCGCAATAATAGAGATTTGAGAAATGTATAATCAAAAGATAAAAAACTATTTTCACTAAATTGTATATTTGTACAGACCGTGAAGTCAACATCAAAGTGAATAATCTCTGATGTTATGCAAACGGTTCTTTTTTTCCATTGGTTCCAAAAGCACCAATTAAGTAAGTATATTCATTTCATTAAAATTTGAGAAACTTGGTGCTGGGCGTGAAGTCTGCACTGAAAATTTTTATTGTCAATTTCTCATAAATTAACACGCCCTACTCGGTCACTAAATATTGGACATATTGTCAAAATTAGTGCTTCCAGCTTTTCGCGAGCTTCCAGAATAAAATCTACCAATTTACACATTTCATTTGTTAATTTTTCTTTAAATTTTATCGCAGTAGCACTCGTATGCCGTCGTTTATTATTGCAATAAACCAAACTTTTTCGAAGCTTGGTGAAGTTGTTCTTTCGGATTTTGGTTATTTCAGCATTGTCTCTTCAAACTTTTTACCCAAATTCTAAATAGAGGAATGCTCGGTGCAAAATTCGGGTGTCGGAAACCTCGACTAGGTACTGCCGAATAATCTATACGCTTCAGTGTCGAATCGCTACGCGCACAACGCGCGTTCTGCTCCTGAATAATGCTTCATAGAGATTGGATTCCCAAGAGCCAGGTTTCCAATTGACATAACCCCCGCGCTATACGGATTCATTGCTTTATATTTCATTACCAGAAGAAAATGTACTGTGAATTGGCAATTATTTGTAACTGAAATTTCTTATGTATTAATTTCTGCCAAGAGTTCAATAATATCTGATAATTTTTAGATCATAATTTTCGTTCTAAAGTTCATATTTATTACGATCGAATTCACACCTGTTACTTCTGACATGTTGATTAGAGCTATATAAATAGTGATGTGAATGAAAATAAATTTTCTGTCTTGAAAAAAGTTCGTTGACCAACAAAGATAACTTCTTTCATTCTTTATTTCTTGATTTATGTAAATAGAGAAAAACCCGAAGACGGACTTCCTTATCATTTTTCAAGAACACCACCTTGACCCTTTTAATTCATAAATAAACATAATTCAGCCTAGTCATATGTTTTTAACGATACTTGTACTCGGAATTTTACATTGATTAAATAAACAAATAAACCATTCAAGTTCAATCTATATACAGACTGATTATTGAATTCATTACATCAATGTTTGTACCCTTTCATTTCGTTCAACAGATTGTATATTTTTCAGAGATATATTCAAAAAAATAATGAACCAAAATTATGACCAACAATTTCGAGTTCAATATACTAGCAATACTAATCGATAGACATTTCTGCGAGTAATTCGAAGTGGTGTCACAATATCATGGATATACATCCATGGACATATATGAATGGAGGCCAAAGTACAATAGGAAAAAAATCGTTCACATTTCGCTTGCCGCCACAGTAGAACACCCCATTCGTTAATACAGCTGTATATATTTGTAACTAATTGGATAAAAGGAATAATAATAATAACATTTAGTTATTGACCGAGTCAAATGGCCATCGACCGAAGTACTTCAGCCCTGGATAAAATATAGATTTTAATTTTCGGAATTATGCGGAATTGATATGAATTATCGGAATGGGTAGACTCTTCACCTCATTCAATATACAAAAACATCAAAATCAAAATACTCATTCAGACTTACAATACATTCAGTTCTCATGCTGAAGAAACGTAGTGCATCATATTTTTTGCTACAATTTCAGGTGAATCTAGTTCAACATTATTATTCTTTGAAATATTTTTTTCATTAGGTTTTATTTTGTAGATAATTTCAATAATCTTCGAGTTTCCACTCATTTAAGCTTTTCGAAAAATTTCGGGTCTTGTCAATTGAATCATTTCTGAAAATTTTGAACAAATAATTTTTCGAATGAAAGTAGGAGTGATGGAAACTTAAAAAAAGAACAACGCAAGATATTGTCAAAACATCTGAATACTAATTAATTATGAAATAACCGTCTTGAACAGTTCATTATGAATTGGAATAATTCATATTTTTCCAGAACTACTCGGTTGAACTTGTCTAATTTCTTTAAATTTCAGCAAGATGATTACTGCTTATCTTCAAAAAATTTTCTCCAAGAGGGTTCCGTTACTCCAATGGGGTCGAAAATACAACTCCCACAAACTCGTCTGTGATACTATAGCTGGTATAACAGTTGGTTTAACTGTCATGCCTCAAGCTTTAGCCTATGCTACCTTAGCTGGATTAGAACCTCAGGTAAAGTTTAACATTTTTTATAAAGTATCAAATTGATTGCATGGCTTTGAATTGAAAGTCACACATTATTATACATTATTTATATAGCAGAACATTTCGAATAAAATGTGTCGAATACTCTAAGATAGCAAAATTTTTCAGGGTAGGCAGTGAATATAATATCAGTAGTAATAGTTAAGAGTGAAACAATGAAATATTTCGATTATATGTGCTGAAAATTATTACTGCAAATATCGATTATGCTGATATGTATGCCAAATCAAGAAACCAGTGAGGTAAAAATTCATAGCAAAATATAATCGACCTAAAGGATGGTGAAAAGAATGGCCAAGTTCTTCATCAAGTCCTGAATAAGTAGAAAAGAACTGGACAGAACATAAAATCGTCAATTGAGATTTTCATCAATAATCAAAATTGAAATTTCCAATTTTTTCTGCAGTAGAACCTGTATACCAGGAACGGTTTTGGGGCTAATGGTCATCCTATATTGTGATGCAGACCTTGCAACTCTGTGTGGTGCACACATTTTTAATTTTGCGAACATTTTGAATTTCCTGCACCACATCTTATTGTAAATTGAATCATAGGAAACAACTAACCCCAAAGTTATTTGATATAAATTAGGTAGAAAATGCAACTTCGTCAGGAGTGATTTCTCAAGTCAATTTTGAACCATTCTGATAATATAATGTTTGTTTATTTTAAAATCTGAAGCAGTGAAATATCTACATCTTTTTTTCTGCTTTTTTGGGCGCTCGTTCTACTACGACTGCTATATCGTTTTGCCCAAATGTCTGTAATTTTCTAATTCTGAGCTGAGAATGGTCTCAAACGGTAGGGTTCGACTTCTGATGACGAATCCTTGGTCAGATTCAATTTTATTCGTGGTACCGTCCATCCGGCCGTTAGCAAGATAACTTTTGGAGGGATTGTCCTATACACATGAGATTTTCAGGGTGAGTTCGGTTCCCAGCCAAATCGTACAGAACGTTCCATGAAATATAGCCATTCAAAACTTTTGTTCCTCAATATCTCAGACCCAACGAAAGCAATCGAAATGAAATTTTACGGCCACATGCAAGATGGTTTTAATAAGCCTAATGCAAAATTTTGTAGTCATAGTGTTCACAAAACCATAGAAAATTCAATGGAAATATTGGAAAAAAGAAATTTATAATTCCATAAGAAGATATCCGATTCAAGTGAAATTTATTTTGTGAATAAAGATTGATATACTGAATGTTCATGCAAACTTTCAAGAGGATGGCATCATCGAGAACCATATAATTATTTTTTTCCGAATTATTGATACTTTTATATTTCTTTTATTGAATAATTTCTAGAATATAATGCTGAGATTTTGCATTCATATGCTTAGAATGAATCTCAAGTCCTATAAAAATTTTTGAGATAATAGCTTTATTTTTCCAACAATGAAGGTGCACTCAAAAGCACTTGCTCGGGGCTCTTCTTAAATTTTTCAATAAAACTCTTCATGCATTATATCATCGTGAGGGTTAGATGGACGCGCTATACGGCCTATACGTTACTACATTCAACAATTTCAGACACAAACATTGACTTTTTGTGTACCCATCTATAAATGGTTGGATGATCCATATTTCTGATAATTTCCTTTATTTTCAGTATGGATTATATTCCGCTTTTGTAGGATGTTTCGTTTATGTGATATTCGGTACATGCAAAGATATCACTATTGGACCAACCGCTCTCATGTCTCTGATGACGTACCAGCAAGTAATGGGCAGAAATAGTGATTATGCAATACTTTTATGTTTTCTATCTGGAATAATACATTTTTAATGGCAATACTACATTTAGGTATGAAAACATGGCATTTCATTTTTTGTAAAGTATTTACTTATTCTGTCTAATTCTAGGTGTTCTCATAGATTTCATTTCGATACCAGTTACAGTTGGTTTCACCTCAGCCACTTCCGTCATTATTGCGACTTCACAACTCAAGAGTCTTCTTGGTTTGAAGATTTCTTCTTCGGGCTTCTTGGATACCATCACAGCAGTTCTTCGAAATTTGGATAAAACTAGATATACGGATTGTTTTTGGTTTTTCGTGCATTTTCGTACTAATGATGTTGCGGGTATGTATAAAATCTTCACATTTTCATCATTACTTCCTTTCAAATGTATGACTACGGAATAGTAATGATACTACATAACTACATGATGAATATTTCGAGAAAACTCTTGTAAAAGACGAAAGTTTGAAATGTAATCAGAATCACTGAGGGTTTTCCAATAAGAGGTGTTATTTTGATATTCAAAGAAAAATGCCATTTTTCAATATAAATGATCGGATGTTTATTCCATTATAAAGAAGAAGCTATGCGGTTAATAGTGGAAAATAACATCAGGCAAATGACCACAACGACCACGCTTACAGGACCATATCCTTTTAATGAAATTTTCCATAACCAAATCGCAAAGTGGCTGCCCTATGTTCTCGATAGCCTCACGAATTCCATCTTTGAGGTCTTGAATCGACGCTGGGCTATTGGCGTAGACCTTCCCTTTCACGTTGTCCCAAAAGAAGAAGTCGCAAGGTGTAAAATCACAAGATCTAGGTGGCCAATTGTGATCATCTCTTCGAGAGATAATACGGTCCGGAAACTTTTCCCACAAAAGATCATTGGTTTTGTTGTTGTGTGGCACGTAGAGCCGTCTTATTGAAAGTAAACGTTATCGAAATCAATACTATCCAATTTCGGCCATAAAAATCATTAATCATCTCTAGATAAGAAGGACGACGAGGAATTCACAAACCTGGGATTTCTTCAACACTTTCAGCTACAGCAGCAATATTCTCGGCTGTTCTTGAGCGACGTGCTCGGATTTTATTCTTCACATCACAGTAACTTTTCCCAAAGCTGGAATTTTCCACCAATTTCTTTATTGCGGTCCGAAAAGTTGCTTTACGACGACCTGAAAATGTTCGAGTTTTATAGTGAATTTAATAATTTTAATGCGTTCTTGAAGCAAGTATTGTTCCATTTTTATTAATGGTGTAGTTTTTACTCGTCAACTGTCAAAAATTACAGTTTCAAACGTGACATCTACCAAAATATCGGGCTATTCAGAATAACACCTCTTTTGGAAAACCCTTTATATAACTACATGATGAAACATTGTGATAAAACTCTTGTAAAAGCAGAAAGTTTGAAAGGCAATCCAAATCGCTGAGTTGTAGTTGAGAATTCACCGGTTTCTGTGGTCCAAGTTCTCAACTCAAAAACACTCACGAATTACTATTATGACCTAACAGCAAGGGCGTAGCCAAGGGGGAAGTTTTGGGTGTTCAAACCCCCCGAAATATTTCAGAGTTATTTTTTGTTGCAAAAATAATCTTTCATTTTACCCTTAATTCAACTTAACTCCGAAAATCTAGTTAAAATTATTCATATTACTATGAATTCTTGAAAACAACAAATACTTGCTACAGAAAGCGACCCTCACGATTCCCGGCACCTACAAAGTCAATTGCCAAAATGTCAAAACCTCCCCCGAAATTAATTCCTGGCTACGCCCTTGCCTAACAGGTTACAATTTCGAAAAGAAAGTTGTTGAGCATGGCCTAAAAAGTCTTACTTGTTGATGAAACTATCTATGAATACCGCCAAAATATTTCAGTCAAACTCATCAACAGGCAAACATATCAATTTTCAATCAACATAATATTTCTTCCTAGTCTTTCCTAGCCGATCTTGTGAGAATTTAACCTTAAATTTGTATTTTGATAACAACAGAAGTTGAGCTTTCTGTTCAGTTGGTCCAGTCAGCCTTAGTCCTTGTCTTTGGCCTGAAGTGTTTATTCAGTAATAGCTCTTCTCTTCCTCATCTTATCTTCGGCATCTGCATTAATCAATGTGGGGAATACCCAACATAAAGGCACTGATCCGGTATAAGCGGTGTTTGCGCTTGATCTTTCTTATTCTCCCGCAAAGTTTTGTTGAGCAGGCTAAAAGAACTCATTAGTTTTTGCCAATTTTATGGGGAAACTTACAGCTCCAAATAGTGCTTGATTCACAGTTAGCGACCATCACCAGTTTCACTGCCATTTTACTATCAGAGGCAATGCTCATTATGACTCCTTAGCTCATTCTGTTTATACAGACTCCTTGGGAGGAGACCCGCCATATACAGCGTGCGGCAGAGACGGACGGTTTTTAAAAAGTCATAAAACAGTTGATTTTTACTCAAAAACAAATTTATTGATGCAATAAGGTTCACAAGGAAATAGCATTTGAGACAGTCAAGTGTGGAAAATAACCTCAGGCATGTGGTGGCCAAAATCGTTGATGTTGGAGGCGTTCTTGGAAGTTCGCATAGACTCTCTGTAACATCCCTCAACTTTGGCGACTTCCACGCAAATTGCGTCCTTCAATTCGTCCAGAATTAAGACGGCGTCGTGTTCCAACCCGAAGTGTGTAGTTCTAGAAGAATGGGGCGACCGCCTACACAGCCAGAGCAACAATGGACGTTATTTGCCCTATCTTCCCTGGTCGCTTTATTTCCAGATTTGGCGATGTTAATTGGCCTCCTCGGTCCCCAGATTAACTCTATGCGATTTTTTCTTGTGGGGACTCTTCAAGGCTAGAGTATACGGACACAAGCTCGGAAGTCGCCAAAGTTGAGGGAGCAATGTGAAAGAGAGTCTATGTGTACTTCCAAGAACGCCTTCAGCACTGTATCAACGATTTCGGCCACCACATGCCTGAGATTATTTTCCACACTTGACTGACTCGAATGCAATTTCTTCGTGAACCTTGTTGCATCAATAAAATTGTTTTTGAGTAAAAATCAACTGTTTTAGAACTTTTTAAAAAACCGTCCGTCCTCTCTGCCGCACCCTCTACATGGTTAGGTAGTGTTTGCAAAGTCGAGCTTACGTTTACACTTTCTTGACGTTCTGGTATGTTCAATTCGTAGCTCAAGTTAAGTTCACCACTGAGTCTATACAGAATGACTCGGTCACCTTTTTTTCTTCGAATATTTGGTGTGGTTCAGCTCCTGTGAAGCCTAATCGCGTGCCATAGAAGTTTCTCAATTACTATTCACTAATCATTAAAGAAGGAGTATAATAAGAGATGTAATGTTTGCTCTTATCGCCCAATTGTATGTCCAATGATTATACTGAAGTTTAAGGCACCAAAATTCACTAAACAGTTTGAGATACCAAAAACCCTAAGGTAGATGTGATACCAAAAACCCTATTATAGATGTGCACAGCATCTACCTAGTTAACCTGATCAGAAAAATCTAGTTTCATTCCCTTCAATACCGATGCTGCGCGAGTGTCAGCTTCCCATGACGTGTTAACAGAAAAACACAACCGTTTTGGTAGTATTCTGACACCAGACATTAATGGGCCCCATATAGTGTTAGTGCATTATACCGAATTAGCGGTACATACCTACACGTAGAATTCAACATTCCAGCATGACTAGAAAGACTAATTGTCTGTTCATTCCATCAGATCTGGTCTTCAACACCTTCGTAAACTGATTATGTGTGTCCAAATGAGCACGAAATCTCTACTTAGTAAGAGACAGTGAATATGTGATAGAAATGATCGAAACCAAATTATTTATCTCTCCCACATATTTCTCCTAATTGAGCCTAGTCAATTTATTTTTCCACAGAAACTGAAGAATGTCAAAGTACAAACCAAAGATCAGAAACCCACAACTCAGGAGAAAAATTGGAATCGTTTTTCTGGCTTATAGGAACATCCAGGAACGCTCTAGTCGTCATAGTATGCTCTGCTATTGCATACTCATATGAAACCAGTGGTGTGGGTTCACCATTCCTACTGACAGGAAAAGTCAGGCCTGGTCTTCCAGATTTTAAACTGCCACCCTTTCAGACTGTTTTGGGAAACAATCAAACAGTTACTTTTACTGAAATGATATCAGACCTTGGAAGTTCTGTTGTACTGGTTCCTGTCATCGCTGTTCTTGGAAATGTAGCAATAGCTAAGGCATTCGGTGAGTTAACAGCCATAAGTCTACATTTTATATTTCAGAAACTAATATACCTCAATAAAGAAGTACTCAAGATCATTATTTCTTCTTCTTCGCGCGTGCCTTTCCGGCCGAACCTAGTGCTCACCCGCATCGTTCTATAAAGACTCAGCTCCTCAAACACAGAGACAGAAATGTCGCGAGTCTGCCAGGAGTGGTCCCTCTCACCATAGGAATAGTAGGTGTTGGATTTCCTAGGATTGTTGAACTTAACTCAGTTAGGTTACCACAGTTGAACAAAATATGCTCAACCGTTACATCAGTGCTCCTGCACCACCGGCATAGGTAGCAGATCGTCAATCCAATTCTCTTCAAATGTTTGTTAAACAGGTGACCAGTCAATGCACCAGTCACCAGAACGAGTTGTTTCCTCTACAGCAACAGAAAACTATTGACCTCAGGTCGCGAGGACGGTCTCTCAATGAGAATCCTCGACCACCTCAGGCCCACCCCCGTGCTCCATTCCGAGGAAAATTCTCTGTTCAGCCAGCTCCTGAAGAAGCTTCTGACAGACGTGCGATAGATTGGCAGCGCAGGCTCCGGACCAACAAAATAATGCTAATCTGGCTCCCCGCCTAGCCCGTTCATCTGCCTTGACGTTACCAGGTATATCCGCATGAGCCGGACACCAGATTACTTTCAAAAAGTTATCAGAACCCAGCCCACGCAGAGCTTTCCTGCATTCTTCTACCAAAAGAGGGTCAACTCTAACATCAGATAGAGATTTCAGAGTTCCCTGACTGTCGCAACATATGTAAATGTGCTGGCCAGAGTATCCCCAGCAAATTTTCTAGTGCCCAGGCGAGAACCACAAACAGCGCAGCCTGCATAATGGAACAGTCCTTCCCAGAGGGATAGCCTGATTGAAGTGAGGACCCACGATTCCGGCACCAGACCCTGTTGTTGTGACAGAGCCATCAGTGAACCACGTGGGACCTTCAGGACTAAGAAGCCTGTTTGATGAAGACCATAGGTCTCTGTCAGGAACAATTACCCTGTAGGGTTCGTCGAAGTAGAACTTAGTGCCCGCGCGGTCAACTCTTTGGAGAAGGGGAGCGTGAGCATCCAAGAGATCAATATTTACTTTCATCTCGTTACAAAAGCGCAGAAATTTATATTGTGATAAGAAGACACTGTCAACAGATCCTAAATTCAAAAATACTTAGTGGGTTTTCATTCAGAAAAAAAAAGTTATATGTTTTATTTCTTTTTCAGCAAGTGGTTCAATAATTGACGCCACCCAAGAACTGTTCACCCTCTCTATGTGCAATGTTATTGGCTCTTTCTTCTCTTCAATGCCAATAACAGGTTCGTTTTCAAGATCTGCAGTTAACCACGCAAGTGGAGTTGAAACACCTGCTGGTGGTATATTCACTTGTAAGTTATAAACAATACGCTTTCGAATTATTTTCAATAGAACATAATTTTTCGTATTTTAGCTATACTGGTGCTTTTGGCACTTGGCTTCCTGACTCCATATTTTGCATTCATTCCAAAAGCATCACTTGGTGCCGTTATAATAAGTGCAGTTATATTTATGATAGAGTATGAGGTGGTGAAGCCTATGTGGCGGTCAAGTAAGAAGGACTTGGTATCCACATTTGCCACTTTCTTCTTTTGCCTTATAGTGGGTGTGGAATATGGTATATTAGTAGGAGTTGCTATAAATATTGTCTTTTTATTATACCTTCAGTGAGGCCTACAGTACACGTTGAGAAGAAAAAGGTATGTTGAATAGTCGTATCTCGCAATTAAAACTAATGTCCTTTTATGTTTTCAGACTGATTACGGTTTAGAATACCTCATGATAACTCCTGGAAATAGCTTGTACTTTCCTGCTGTAGATTTTATAAAGACAAGCGTCGGTAAAGCAGGTGTTTCTTCGAAGCATCTTCCAGTTGTTATAGACTGTCGTTTTGTGCTTGGTAAGTTAAATGCATTTTTTTTAACCCCTTGATGATACTATTTGTTTTTAGGTGCGGATTTTACTGCTGCAAAAGGAATATCAGCACTCATGGATGAATTTTCCATAAGGAAGCAGCCACTATATTTTTTCAATACTCGTGAAGATGTAGTCACTGTATTTCAGGGAGTATTGGATGAAGATTTCAAATATTTCAAGACTATGGAACAATTGGAACATTCTCTGAAAGGTGAATATAATTCGGTATCGAAACAAAATTCTTTGGTAAGGCGCTCATGAAGTGGAAAAATCATTGGGAACTTTCACGATGTTCACTCTGTAATTAAAAGAGACAAAAGATTTTTGAAATCATTTTTTATGAAATCAATGCAGATCGCAATTGCACATCTTAAAGCAATGAACTGACAATTTTTTTATATCCATTAGATTAGATTAGATTAGATAGTGGTCGATCGGCAGGTTGATTACCCTTCTGCACTGCGACCAATAAGGTCTTTTGTGCGTTACCATACTAAAACTACGTTTTTCCCAGGAATCTAACCTCCTTAGCAAGGATGGTTACTTCCTTAGGAGACTTCGCTCTTATGTAGGCTGGCGTTAATAGCGCGCCACCTAGTAGAGTAAGTCTGGTTTGCGCCAGCGCAGTGCATTGGCATAGTATGTGCTCGGTGGTTCAGTGGCCGATTCACATAACCTGCAATTGTCGTAGTTTTCTTTACCGATCTTGTGTAGGTGATACCTCATCCTGTGAGAAGGCCGATTAGCAGCCTTAACCACGATACACAAACACCGGTATGCCAGATTCGTGGTCTAAACTCGTCCGGCGCGAGCATCTACGTCATTGGGAGAATATTAGGAACAAATTCTAATCAATTCTCTCTCTTCAATCACGCAAATACTATGGAAATGTTCCCAGTGACGTCACTCTCGATGCGCGTCGGCATACCGGTGTTTGTGTATCGTGGCCTTAACTAGTTTTTTGACAACGATAGAGCTTGTTGAGCCTTCTCTTTGGAAGATTCGATTAGTCTCTTTGCTTGTCTTTGACCGGATGTGTTTATCCAGTAAGAGTGTTTTTTATATCCATATTTTTGTGGCAAAGCTACAAGAACGTTTAAATTCGATTGATTATTCTGAATAAGCATGTTGGTGTTATTATTTCAGAACAAATATCTATAAATTTATGCTCGATTCATTTTCTATTTCGTGATGAATTATCTGAACAATTAAAATTTTCAAAGCAGTTTTTAATCTGGTTGGAATATTCTACGGAAATAACATAAGATTTTTAATAGTTTGATTGTGAAAGGATAAATGTGAGCTATCGCATGATATAAATTAAGAATAGGAAAGAACGAATTATTTCGAGATGTACCCAAGTACTTACCTAAAGCATTCCTTATATCCGAACAGTGATGGAAAGATTCCTTATAAGTTTATTTCCACCGAATATTCTTCATTGTTTAATTATGTTTTTATTTCATTATTTGCAGAGAATACTTTGGATGATCATATCACTGAAGAAGGAAAACTACTTTACGATTCTGAAACCGAATACTGTAAAAATATTTGGAGGAAGTCTTCAGTAGAATTGAAAGAAATATGCAATGGAGAAGGACATAACCTGAATCATAGACACAATAGTATACAGCGTTAGAAAATCTATATACGATCGATATACTGAATAAATCGAAACTCAGTTAAACTATGGAACATGATGTTTTAAAAAAAGGATGTGCACTGAAGACTGAATCAGTCTTTGTAGTACACAGCAGAAAGGGTTGAGGTAAATGAACAAGAAATAACCCTTTCAGATTCCTTTCTTATGAAAAGAGTTTTCCAATAAGAGGTGTTATTTTGATATTCAAGAAAAAATGCCATTTTCAATATAAATGATCGGATGTTTATTTATTATAAAAAAGAAGCTACGCCGTTAATAGTGGAAAATAACATAAGGCAAATGACCACCACGACCACGCTCACAGGACCATATCCTTTTTATGAAATTTTCCATAACCAAATCGCAAAGTGGCTGCCCTATGTCCTCGATAGCCTCACGAATTCCATCTTTGAGGTCTTGAATCGACGCTGGGCTATTGGCGTAGACCTTCTCTTTCACGTGGACCCAAAGGAAGAAGTCGCAAGGTGTTAAATCACAAGATCTTGGTGGCCAATTGTGATCACCTCTTCGAGAGATAACACTATCCCGAAACTTTTCCCACAAAAGCTCAATGGTTTCGTTTCTTTTGTGGCACGTAGGGCCGTCTTGTTGAAAGTAAACGTTGTCCAGTAGTGTTATGACGTTTGTGGAATGCCGAATTCCAAAGAACGACGAGGAATGGACAAACCTGGGTTTTCTTCATCACTTTCGGCTACAGCAGCAATATTCTCGGCTGTTCTTGAGCGACGTGCACGGGATTTTATTCTTCACATCACTAACTTGTCCCAACAGCTCGAATTTCTCCACCACCTTCCTTATTGCGGTCCGACAAGGTGTTTCACGACGACCCAAAAATGTTCGAGTTGTACGAACCGTCTCTGCCAAATTTTCACCATTTTTATAGTGAATTTTAATAATTTCAATGCTTTCCTGAAGCTTGTATGGTTCCATTTTTATGAATGGCTTAGTTTCTACTTGTCAATAGTCACGAAAAAGACACTTGAAACGTGACATCGACCGAAATAGCGGGCTATTCAAAATAATATTTCTTATTGGAAAACCCTTTACCTGACTTCACACCTATTCAGGCTGTATCTATTATCCATAAACCTTCTTCTTGAGGCTTACACAAACTAGACATAATAAAAATCGATCTCTTTCTAATATATAATAATAATATTTTCTATGTATTTGACACATACCATGAAAGCTGAACAGTATTCTTCATATTTTTTCAGTTCAAAAATATTGGATTTATACATTGAAATTTTTTGGCTGATTATGAATTGAGACAAATTCATAATTTCGTTATTGATTTTGACTTCATACAGTTCAATTTTTTCCACATATGTATAATGATTAACTTCACGAGTTTTTGTTCGTTTTTCTAGTACCTACTCATGTTATTTATTTAATTATCGTGTATGTAAATTTCTTATTATGTTTAAGTAGTTGACAGTTTACCTCTCTTAAAACGTAATAACTAATTCTCTACTAATATTCATATCGATAGGTAGCTCTATATTTATTATATTTTTGTATTTCTCAAGAATTTTATATTATAGGAATAAATTTTCAAAAATAATGAACCTTTTTTTTGTTCGAATCCTTCAAACTTTTGATACGATTACTTTCTATTAGTGAAACGAACTGGACGCCCAACTAATAAGGATGACCGATTTTCTTTGCACTCGCAGAGAATCTTCAATCAAGAGAAGGGTTGAGAATGCTCTAATATTCGAAAAAAAAACCTTGAGCTGACAGCATGGCAGTTCAACGCTTGACTCGTAAATTTCACGTGCTTAAATTTTCAAGGAATTAACAAGTATTTTTCACCATTCAGGACTTGATTTGGAAATATTGTTTCGCTAAAGCTGAAAAGATTGTATATGTACCGGGTTTTTCACTATAATTTGACCCCCCCTTTAACTTTGTTACTGAAGGAGATACAAAAAAATAATTCGTATAAAAGTTTCACGAAATCAACTGAGGTTTTTTAATATGAGTCCAGAAACTGAAATATATACAGGGGTGACCAACATATTGATGGCAACTTCATTTTTCAAATGTATATTTTTCCATATTTGGTTAGCTCTTTTTTCCCTGATTTCGATGTGTAACATATGTTGGTCTATCTTCCTTATTCTGAGCACCACAGATTTTCAAATTCAATAACCATCTGGCATAGCGTTTTGGAAGTTCGTGAATATTTAAGTGGCCAATTTGATTAACTTTAGCAATAAAATAATGACAATCAATATATATATATATATATATATATGTACGAATTTACACATTGCCATATTCTAACAATAGGATCTAATTGTACCACTTGAGTCTGATGTGTGAGTTTCATATATTTATAAGGAGTCTTCCAATATTGTATTCACTTTTACTGCAGCTCATACACTTTCAATGTTGATCTGGCATACCCATAGGTCCGATTATTGAGTGGCTCTTGTGTTAGAAGAGCCTTGAGTTGGTCGTATTAGGCATTTTGAAATGGCAGTGTGTTCACCAGGAGAGATCCGAAGACAGTCTGGTATTCTTTATTGCTGTTCATTCAGCATTACCCGGAGGCACGTGTGATATTATATCACGGACGCGAACAGCTTTACCCCCATTAAAAATACGAAAAAATTTTGTAGAAAAAATAAACGTTCTAACTTGAAATTGTCACTTTGACATTATGACAATCAATGAAAGCGGAGAATAATATTAATGATATAAAATCAACCAATATTAAACCCATTATTCGGAACTAATCCCGTCAACGCACAAAGAATAATGATAATATTGTAATGATTAGGAACAAAATTTAAAGCTGTAATTCTGACTTGAATCAGGACCATAATAATGCTATCAAAAATAGTCTAAACAACTTGAGACATCTATATGAACTATGTGTATTGAATGAAGGTGGTCATTTTGAACAATTTCTTTAGTTGATGTTATTCTTACCATAGTACTATAGTTTATCATTTTTCATTGGTTAAGTAATATTAAGTATTCATTCTAAAAAATACTTTTAAGTAGATTGTTTGGATATAAATAATTTCGTAGGTATTTCACATTTTTTTAAGTGTCATCATTTCAAAACTTTGAAACTCTGAAAATTGAAGAGACACATCCACATACGCATTTATATTCGAGATCAGGAGGAAATAGCTATCAAAAAAGAAAGAATATACAGGACAGGGTGTCATTGACGTTATATAACTCCAGAAATGAGCGTTATCAGTAAACGCACTCTGCCACTTGTAAAATGATTACAGATTGGCAGGTGTGGTGGTTCTTAAAATTTGAAACTCTGTGGTTCTAAGAATAAAAGAGATAGACCAACATATGTTACATATTCGAAATCAGGGGGGAAAAAGAGCTAGCCAAACATGGAAAAATATACAGGGTGTTCCATTTGAAAAAATTAAGTTGTCATCAATATGTTGGCCACCCTGTATATATTTCAATTTCTGGACTCATATCAAAAAACCTCAGTTGATTTCGTGAAACTTTTTATACGAAAAATTTTTTGTATCTCCTTTAGTAACAAAGTTAAAGGAGAGGTCAAATTATAGTGAAAAACCCGGTACAGCTGTGTGTTGTAAGGAAGATAAATACTGCTCTTTTACCAGTAACAGACGAAAACATTGCCAAAGACAAATGGAAAATGTTTTTAGATGATAAAGGAAGGCCTTGATAGTCTCTTTTGTATTATAATAATGAAAGCAGAGAAATGAATCGATTGAAATCAACCAATATTAAACTCATACTTCGGAGCTAATCTCGTCCTCGTTCAAGGCAAAATGCGAGGAAGTGGTATCAAACAGGGCACCCATGTATAGTAATTTCGTCCTTATTAGGACTCGTCAGTGCAGGATAGCTCTGAATGATACAAGGTTTTTTTGGAACCTAAAACGAAATGGCACCTTCGTTCAGAACCGAAGACGCCATCTCTACTTCCATACGAGATGTTTAAAAAAAGTAGTCGATTGAAATCAACCAATATTAAACTCATACTTCGGAAGGTTGTTCGTATGAAACTAGAGATGGCGTCTTCGGTATATTTATACCTGAAAGAAAATGCCATTCCATTTTAAGTTCCAAGAAAACCTTGTATCATTGAGAGCTATCCTGTGCTGATGAGTTTTAATAAGGACAAAATGGCCATCCATAGGTACTCTGTTTGATCACTTCCTAGCATTTTGCCTTGAACGAGGACGAGATTAGCTCCAAAGTATGAATTCAATATTAGTTGATTTATATTGATATCCATTTTGACATAAGTTGTCACACGTTTTTTATCATTATTGCGAAATTAAATTCGATATTTAGGATGCAATACCACTATTTAAATCTATGGGAGATGATTACCCTTCACTAGGGTCCTGTAGCGGTCTTAGAAGAACAGAAGATTCGAAAATCATCACTTGGAACGCCAGACTTGGTTTAAAAAACACCCTCCTGGCCCAAGAGCAAGAATTACGTATTTTGTATCTGAATATTGAAGGTATTTACTCGAATAGTTTTAAGTTTCAATTTTGTAAAAACGGCGAGGCAGGGTTTTTCTACTGAGGTTTTTCCCTGTGCTCTGGTATCATACGACAGAATAGGTATGGTACCCCCCGTTTTGCACCAACCTCAGCTAGGGACTTTTTTGTTTCATGTATTGTATTTTGTTAGCTCTCAATTCAAAAGAATATATATATATATATTGATATTATTCCCTCCTTTCATTATTTTGGTATTCATGGCGATGTTGCTCGTTAAACCTCTGTTTATTGTATGTAATATGAGACCGATAGTCGTTTTCTCGAACCGATCATCTGGCCTGGCTGTTAATTCTTATATAAAATTCTTTCAGTTCCTACTATCCTGTTTTTACAGCATTCCTAGAGAGAAGAGTTGAAGGTTCCAGAGAAATGTTCGGTGCGCTCCATACCAAAAAGGTTCTGATATCAGATTGACCTTTTGCCAGTTTTTCTACTTCTTGTTTTTCTCGATTTTTGAATATTATGGATATCAAACCAAGAAGACCTTGCTTCACTCTCCTATAATTCTACTCGCCCAGGCATTCCCCTACGATCTATGAACTAAAAGGATCTTAGAGTTCAGCCAATGAACCGCGACTTCGACTGTCCTTGTGAACAGTTACTGAAAAGGCGTTTTCTGAAACTTACTCAGGGTTAACTCGATCCATTTGGTCACGTAACGGAACCAGGTTCTAAGTTTACGAACACATCAGGTGTAGGATTTGAAGTGACAGACGTATAAATAACATAACCAAATATTGTATGAATTTATGTTTTTAGTCCCAGTTTATTTTCTGATTCTCTCTAGCTTTGCATTTATTGGCTTTCAAAATCCGCAAGTTCCTCTGCTCCACCATGTGATTTATTAGATTATATTTATTCGACAATTCGAACTGCACTTTTGACCTGACAGAATGTTGTGAAAACAACTGTACTCTAAATATCACCAAAATTTTTCAGTTAATTCATCAATTCACATTTCATATTGACCTTCTCCCCCGTATATCGTGTCCAATTGTTATCGACTACTCTTTTATCGGATTTCAAAGGTGAATGAAATCGCAATGTTTTTATCACCTTGAACCACATCAATCAATAATAATCGAAATTTTATTCCCAGCACCTAGCATTGAATCTTAATAATGCATTCGATTCACGCATTTGTCAAGCATGAACGGCAAGGTGAATAAACATTTTGCTGTTGGTTAGATCAATAGATCAGGCATGGGCAACCTTTTTCGTAAGGGGCCAATGGAAAAATTTTTCGTAGACCACGTGCCAAATGATATTTCTAACAGTTCCTAATAAAATGAATTCAACAAAATTTAAATGAACCTAAATGTTCCTTACAATGGAAGAAATGAAAAACGTAATATAAAAATCAGAAAAAGGTGTTCTTAACTAATGAGACACATAAAATTGCGTTTTTTTGCAAGAGCATCAATATTAGTTGGCTTCAGCGCAAGCAAGTCTTCTGTAATTTTGAACCTCTGCGCAAATGAAGATTGCTAAGGGGCCATCCATAAAGTACGTCACACTAATTTCATGAGTTTTTGAGCCCCCCCCCCCCGTCCTTGTCACAGGTGGTCACATTTCTGAGACCCCCCTCCCTAGTGTGACGTCACACTGTTTTGCAATTCAACATCGAAAAATTATTAAATTAAAACAGCAGTTCTGAAATTAGTTTTACTTCCATTAAATAAATACTTTTTTATGAAATCAACATAATATCAAATATTCGAAACAATAACAAAAAAATAATGAATAATGAATTAACTTCTTCCTGTATATGCTGTTTTTTTATCAGCGTAAGTCGCACTGTATGTTCGTATAATCTACGGTAAATATTACCTAAATCTATCTTTGTGTTCATTTTGAACTTCATTTATTAACTACACTACTGAAAAAATTAAAGGATCAAAAAAAATTCAAAATTTTTGTCAATTTTCAACATGCCGTAACTTTGAGACAAATGGTCGTACAAAGAAATAAAAAGAGGAAGTTGTAGCTCCAAGTGTCTAGTTTTTGGATTAGAACTTCAAAAATTTTAAGTTTCAGTGGTTTTCGAGTAATGATAGAAAAATCAGCAACAAAAAAATTCTCAAAATTGTACCACTTATTTTTTTCTGTCTACGAGCGTGGAAATTTTATTTTTGCATAATCGTTACAATGATGAGATACTTTGTTAATTCAGCTTAATTTATTTTCTTATCGACCTCAATACGTCCACTTCTCGCCGAGATATCGGTCTTCAATTTAAAAGGATCAATTAACATGGCTGAACATCTGAAAACAGGGTGGCAATACCCGTTATTGAATTAATAAAAATTTTATTTTATTTTATTTATTTTTTTTGAAATTTATGTACTATCTGCTTTTTTAAAGATTATGAGCTTTTCAGAACAAAAAACGTGATCCTTATTTCTTTTCAAAAATTCAATCCTGTCTAAAAAAAAAACGGCTCTGGATTGAGTTTTCTCTTCGTAAGGTTTTTATCAACATATTGAACTGTGAAAGTCACCCTAAAACATATTGGTTTCCTCAACATTTTCGATCCAGCGGTAGATTTTCCAAGAAACCACCAAAAGCCATTTTTTGTTAAATTTTTATATTCATGTGACATGAAGCAAAAAAAATTTCTATGAATAAGCAATGGTTTCAATAATGGGAGTTCATTCAAGGTCTTGAACCCTCCTTCAATTTTCTGTGCGATCATTGGTTGCTGAGAATCGATAATCAAAGACAAATGGATCCTTTTCCATTTGAAGATCGATATCTCGGCGAGAAGTGGAAGTATGAGGTCAATAAAAACATAAACTAAAGCTGAATAAAAAAGTATCTCATCAATAACGATTATGCAAAAATAAAATTTCCAGGCTCGTAGACAAGAAAAAAAAAGTGGTGAAATTTTGAGAATTTTTTTGTTGCTGATTTTCTATCATTACTCGAAAACCACTGAGTTTTAAAATTTCTGAAGTTCTAATCCAAAAAACTTGGAGCTACAACTTCCTCTTTTTAAATTCCTTGTACGACCTTCCTCTCAAAGTTACGCATGTTGAAAATTGACGAAAATTTGGAATTTTTTTTGATCCTTTATTTTTTCCAGTAGTGTTTAATAGTTTAATCAATCAAGTTCAAAATGAACAAGAAGATAGATTTAGGTAATTTTTACCGTAGATTATACGAAACAACACTTACGCTGATAAAAAACAGCATATATAGGAAGAAGTTAATTCATTAGTTTATTTTTTTGTTATTGTTTCAAATATTGGATATTATGTTGATTGCATAAAAAAGTATTAATTTAAATGGAAATAAAACTAATTTCGGAACTGCTGTTTTAATTTATTAATTTTTCGATGTTGAATTGCAAAACATGTGACGTCACACTAGGGAGGGGGGTCCTCAGAAATGTGACCACCTGTGACAAGGACGGGTGGGAGGGGGGTGCCTCAAAAACTCATGAAATTAGTGTGACGTACTTTATGGATGGCCCCTTACAATGGAAGAAATGAAAAAAAAAACTTAATATAAAAATGATATAATCCAATCAGAAAAAAGAGTTCTTAACTAATGAGACACCTAAGATTGCGTTTTTTTGCAAGAGCATCAATATTAGGTTGGCTTCAGCGCAAGCAAGTCTTCTGTAATTTCGAACCTCTGCGCAAATGAAGATTGCTAACTGTGCTGTATCAATAATGTCAGTGCTTTCATCCAATGCTATGAAAAAAGCAACATAATATGTTTCCACCACTTTTCCAGAAGCGACTTTTATAATTACAGCTTTTGCATCTATTTGTCTGTTAACTTTTTTTCTTGATAGACTTACTTCTGCAAACGTTTTCTTTCATCTGGATACAAAGTATCCGCGATTTCTATCAAGCACTCTTCCATAAATTCACCTTCTCAAAATGGGTCTGCTTTTTTCTGAGTAATAGAGCAAGAGCCCGTGAACCCCGACCTTCGTTATTTTATAAAAGCTGAAAACTTGTCTACGCATGCTCCCAACACAGGTAAGAACGATGGACCATTATGAAGTTTGGGTTACCCTGGCTTTGGCAGGTAACAGTATTAAAGGGGTGTAAAATACTGATCTAATTTCGTCAAATTATAAAGTGTGATTTTTTGATATTTCCTTCAGAATATCATTAAAAATCACTTCATTGATTGCCAGTCACTACTATAGTGGCAACCCCCTGCAGACAACCCTTATGTTCATTTATTATATATAATTATACTTACGTTATAGTATAAAAGCTGATTTTTATATATAATACTTGGGTAATAAATAGATAATGTTTCCTCATTAGCCAGACATTTTTGATAGTGCCAACACTTTGCCAGACAGCTTGTAGTTAGCTACAGGTGCGAGCCGGACAGTATTATGAGTGGGTGCGAGTGAGACGGCATGATTATAATGACTTATGCAATTAATTTTTTGGTACAGATTTAATCATTTAAGTGAATCTCAAAAACATCTGAAGAAAAGAACATTCGATGCTACAACTAAATAAAATTGTAAATAGAATAATTTAAATTTTTACAATTTTATTTAGTTGTAGGTCTTTTCTTCAGATATTTTTGAGATTCACTAAATGATAAGTTATATAAATTTGAACCAAAAAATTTATTTGCTAAGTCATTATAATCATGCCGTCTCACTCGCACCCATTCATATATACTGCCCGCACCTGTAGCTAAATTACAAGCTTGTCTGGCAAAGGGTTGGCACTATCAAAAATGTCTGGCTAATGAGGAAACATTATCTATTTATTACTCAAGTATTATATATTAAATCAGCTTTTATACTATAACGTAAGTAGAATTACATATAATTTAATGAACATTAAGGGTGTCTGGCAAGGGGTTGCCACTATAGTAAGTGTCTGGCAATTGATGACGTGATTTTGATGATATTCTGAAGATAATATCGAAAAGTCACACTTTATAATTTGACGAAATTAGATCAGTATTTTACACCCCTTTAATACCGTTTACCTGCCAAAGCCAGGGTAACCCAAACTTCATAATGGTCCATAGTTCTTACCTGTATTGGGGGCTGCGTAGACAAGTTTTCAGCTTTTATAAAATAACGAAGGTCTGGGGTTCACGGGCTCTTAGACTATAACGATATAACTTGCTCGAACGATATCTTCAGCTTCTTCATTACTTTTCACAAAGATATTCTGCTATTCAACGAAATTCTTTCTCTACTTCTCTATTCTTTCATTTCTAAGTTGTCCAGTCCAACTTCCGAATTTTTGCAAATGTTGGGTAGTATAATATTTTCTTGAATTATATTCTTTCGCAATTGTTACGATATAATTACATATCAAAGAGCTAATTCGGAGATTTGTCGTGTGTGAAGAAATTTATGGCGGCCAAGAAAATTCTATTCGCGGGCCGTATGTTGCCCATGCCTAGCACAGATGATGAAGAAAATAAGCCTTCTGTACTAGTGTTACATAACATTATTTTGTACAATTCACTGAATTTTATTGAAATGAAAAGAAATTTCCATGGAAATTGTTCAGTGATTATGGCATTGAAATCTTGCCTTGCACAGATGGATCAAGTCAGCCTCCGTTAGATTATTTTAATGTTTAGCACGGCGATGATGAATTTTCGATAATTAGGGTGCGTTCGAATTAAGGAGCAGGGAAGAACAAATTTCGGTATGGATTTTCCTCGCTCAGTTCTACGATATAAAGTCATTTTCTCCAAGAACCAAAAAAACACATGTTCTATTATTGTTTCTGTTCTCCTTATTTCTCCAATATTTTTCAACCGATAATCTGAACTACTGAAAGCTAGTGTGCAAGTGTTTCTTGAAAAAAAGTATTATCAAGAGCCATCCAGAGAATCAGGACCCAAAGAAAAAATGATAAAAAAGTAACAAATCATTAGTACTAGCCTTTAAGCTTCCATGAATTGTTAAAATTTATCTAGTGCGGATCAGAAGATATCACGTTTTATGGAATTTCTTTTTATTTGGTACCGTGGTCTATCGAATGTGAACGATGACTTCTGAGAACTTTTCTTTGGATTGTGCTTTTTTAAACACTGACTTAATATTTCTCAGCTATGTCTTCCATGATTCATTAGAGCCCCGTTTACTATATAAGTACTTACTATATACCCTAGATATAACATTTTTATGTCTAATTCTTGAACCACATTCAATCTCTTTAAAATTCCTCATAACATAATACAATACATAAAACAAAAATCCCTAACTGAGGTTGGTGCAGAACGGGTACCATACTATTTTTTGTACGATACCAGAGCTCAGGGAAAAACCTCAGTAGAAAAATCCTTGTCTCGCCGTTCCTACAAAAATAACACATAAAACTATTTTAACATTGAAGGATTTTTTCTTTATTGAGTCCAACCGATAACCCTCTCCAAGATGCCTTTGGAAGTCTGAATCTGAAACGAAAAAATCGAAGCAGAAAAAAGGAACAGAAAAATGAAATAATTGAAACTCTTTTCAGTCGAGTTCAAATTAACAACCTAATTCAAAACGACTCTGTTACAATTATTTATCTGATGTTCTATTGTCTCCTCTGCTTCTCCGCATTCGCAACTAGGACTCTTAACTGAATTCCACTTGAAAAGCATGCTATTACAACAGCCATGACCTGTTCTTATACGATAAGGAACAGTCCAAAGTTTCCTTGGAAGATCAATCTAGTACCTTTATCGGAGGGATCGGTTATTAAATCTTTGTTTTGAATATGACATGTGTTCCATTCGGATTGCCGAATTGCTTTATCGCTTTCATTGGAGGTCAGAAAATAATTGGACCAAAATAGTTTACGAAATTTTAATCGAGGAATCTTATTATCTGTAATATAGGAAAGTACTTGATATGAGTTTGTAGAAGAATTAAATTTATTCCAAATTTTCAAAGTTAGGGCCTGCCTGCGGATATGTGGAGGAGCAATGTTTGAAAAAACTGATAACCATGGTGATGGGGTTGGTGTTGATCTTATCGTTCCAGTTACTATTCTCAAGGAAAAGTTTAATTGTGCATCAATCTTATGTACGTGGGCACTGTTGTGCCAAACAGGGCAACAATATTCGGCAGTAGAGTACACTAAGGCTAGAGCTGCCGTACGAAGAGTTGTCGCGTTAGCACCCCATGAAGTACCGGCAAGTTTTTGAATAATATTATTTCTTGTTTTCAATTCCATACGTAAATCATCCGAAACAGGATCTGAAATTCTGAGAAGAATCTATTTTAACGCCTAGATATTCAGAATTGAAATTATGTTTATGAGGAGAATTACCAAAAAGTACGCTCATTTCAAATATTTCTGATGATTATCTAAATGGAAACACGAGACTTCAGTTTTGTTAGGATTTGGACATAAACGCCAGTCAAAGAAATAATTTGTTAGAGCTTCTAAATCTGCAGAAAGACTATTCTCTATGGTTTCAAAATCTGAATGATGAAAAGCAATATCATCGGCGTATATGAATTTTTCATTATTTCAGATGACTATAGAGTTCAAAAATAAAACCGTCTTTCCAAACAGTATCATATGCAGCAGATAAATCCACAAAAGCTGTACCTGTTTTACCCGATTCAATAAATGTGGTGTAACTATAATACTTCTCTATGAAAACAATCCCTGATCCCTCCGAAGTTTGATAAAGAGACGCCAATGAACAACAACAGAAATTGCCTAATACTCACACGAACTTTATCTCCCGAAATCAACTCATTTCCTTAATTTGTCAATTTGAAAGAAAGATTTATCTGGTATCCGAAAAAAATAGGACATTATTATACAAAACAAACAGAAACCCTTTGATGCAATTGAGATAATGAGTGGAAATATACTGGTGTACACAAACACACTCGTAGCTAGCGAGAAAGACTCCGCTATCTACTCAGATATCCACAACATTGTAAAAATTGTATCCAATTAGCGACAGTCCACACTTGCTGATCGATACTGGAGTTCCTCTTCGAAGGATATTGTAAATGGTACCCCAAATTCGAAATTGAAATGAAAAATGTTTTTTTACAATATATTGGACAATGTACGCACTGAGAACCTTCGATCTCAGATGAAGCAGAAGTTCCCTGTATCAGTGGTGGATGAAACGTCATTTCTGTTGCCGAAAACTGTGGATTCTGGTCGAAGTAACCATGAAAGAATTGGTGAGTAGAAGATTTTTAACTACTTTCACTAGTCGCTATTTGTTTGTGTCATCAAAAAACTACATAGAAACACAGTACTGCTTGCAATTCGTTGAATGGTGCCAGGAACAATGATTATCAATTTTTATGAATACAGATACCAATCTTATCAGGATATAAAGGATGGAAAACTACCTGATACAGGGTGGACCTAGTCATGCGCGTTTTTTCGTCATAATCATTGAGACACTACTTGTTTGGTTTGTTCGATCTATGGTCATGTGTGTATAATTCAGTAACACTTTCGAGAATAGTTATTTTCCTAACAAGTGCGGAAAGTGATACTTTCCCGCACGCGACTGCCGTTCACCTGAACGAAGCAGAGTGAAATTCGGGCAAGCATTCACTCGGGAAAGACACTTTTTTTCTACGACCGCATAAAGATTCAAAAATCACATTGAAAATACACTGCGCAAAAATATTGACGCACATCATGGAAATCTCAAATTTATTCTACAACTGAAGGTGTTCTCCATGATCATTATTTTTATCAGAATTATGCATGCATATGTTATCCACTTTCAAAGTTTTTCTTCAATACATATGTTTTCCCAGCAAGAATTAAAAAAGATGAGATTATCAGATTTTGAATGTATTGGCTTCATTCTGAAATCAGTTGTTCTCGATCAAATCTAGCGATCAATAGTTTTTCTTTCGGTTGATTTTCTCCACTCGATCGCTATGCAACGCGAAACACGCAATTTGACCCAAGAGGAATGTGCCCAAGCGGTAGTTTTGCGAGAAGAAGGGTGGACATACACAAGAATTGCAGAAAGGTCTGGAGTTTCCCATACTAGTGTGTCCAGAATGTTGCAGCGATCCAGGGAGACAGGTATGAATGTCCGAAGACCAGGACAGGGTAGACCACGGGTAACAACTGCCATTCAAGAACGTTACCTGGAGACTTTCTTCGTTGAGACAACGGTTTGCAACCGCTCGCCTCCTTCAAAACCTGCTTGAGCAAACTCATGGGGTTCAATTTAGCACTTAGACAATAAGAGATCGCCTCAGAGAAAATGATTTAAGGCTTCGTGTCGCGGTAGGAGGCCCAGCTCTTACCCTAGCCAATCGAAGGGTGTGTTTGGATTTTGCGAGAGAGCATATCCATTGGGAAGAGGCTGATTGGGAAAGAGTTCTCTTCACAGATTAGTCTAGATTCTGCCTCTACCATTGAGATCGACCCTCCCTTATATACAGACGTCCACATGAAAGATATGCTCAGTGCAATATCCTGAATAGTACTGGTTTTGGGGGAGGATCGATTATGGTATGGGGTGGAATATCTTTGACTGCTCACATAGGCCTAGTAGTTGTTGATAATGGAGCTATGAATGCTGATAAATATAAAATGAACATTCTTGAAGAGCATGTAGTGCCATTTGCCCCATACATTGGTGAAAATTTCATTTTTATGGACGATAATGCCAGACCTCATCGTGCGCGCATCGTTCAGGAGTACCTTGAAGAGGTTGAAGTCTCTCGAATGGAATGGCCAGCAAGAAGTCCAGATCTCAATCCGATTGAGCAGGTTCAAGACAACCTCAATAAAAGGCTGAGATGTACAGAAAATCATCCAGCTACTCTTAATAACTTAGGAATCCAACTCAGAGAAATCTAGGAAGGATAAGATCAGAACATTTTAAGATCACTCACTTTGAGCATGAACCGTCGTTGACATGAATGAATTTTATTCGAGATAGTTTTCTTCTGTTCTACGGAGTCCTCCAACTAACTCTAGGCAACAGCAGTTGACTTCCAGCCTCCAAGACGTTTTATGTTGGTTATCCCTTCGACTGAATCTGCTAGAAGGATCGTCTAAAACTGTGACCTGTTTAACGTTCTTGGTTATGTAGGCCTAAGTAGGTGGCGATTCCTTACTTTCCCGCACTAGTGCGGGAGAGCAAACTTTTCAAGGGAGCCAGAATTTGCATTGCTTCTCATAGTCAGTTGATGCTGAAGCTACTGATTGCCGTAAATTGAAGATCGAGGACCAGTTGGAGCTGTAAAATATTTCTTATATCACTCGTGAAGATTGAAAAACTCATCTTAGTTTGGAATATTGAAAAGAAGAAACTCCATATTTCCATAAAAAAATTATCCGATTCGGATGAAATCCATTTTATAAATGAAGATTGATACACTGAATGTTCATGCAGAATTTAAAGAGGATCGCGAAAACCATTGAAATTAATTTTCGTAATTATGTTATTAGTTATTTTTATATATTTCATTGAATAATTTCCAGAATATAATTACGATTGTGCTGAAATTCTGCATTTATATAGTTGGTATCAATCTCAAATCCCATATAAAATTCTGAGGTAATAGTCTTATTGCTCCACCAAAGAACGAGATCTCAAAATCTCCTGCTGAGGGCTTTTCTTAAATTTTTTCCTTGGGAATAGCGAAAAAAACTAATGCTCCTAATTCGCACAATCTGAGAAGGTTAGGTGCAGTGGATATGATGAGTTAAAGTATGAGAAGTGAAGAATAATAATAGTAATTAGGCAGGTGTAAAAGATAAGCCATTCAAGATAAAACCACTAGAGTTAAACGGCGAATAACAACTTATCATCGTATTCAGCAGCGTGTTCAATACAATAATGAAGTTTTATCACTAGCCACTCTTATGTAAAATAAAATGCAAATTTCTCATTTCCAACGATTTCCAAGTAATGATTGAATACCCATGACCACTAATGATAAACCATTTCGAATTTTCCAATGCTTCGCACGTGCTAAAGTGTTTCCCCGACAGCTTCATATTCATATTTTATAGCACAATTCGCGTAAATGTTCAAAAATAGACATATTCATTGCTTTTCAATGATAGATGGTTTCAGCGACTTGTTGCTCATTTAAGCGTATTAACAATATCAACTTTTTCTTAACCACCTGTTTGAACGGGGATTAAGTTATTCAAATCGACCTTTATTCAGAATTAGTTTTGATCATCTGATTGTTTGAGTTTTTATAGACAGCTCTCATTCGTTGATTGGGAGGACTGTTTTCGATGTTGGAAATGGTGGTCCTCTAGATTCGCAGTTGGTTGTTGAAGTGATTTCGAGAAGATGTTGTCAGGATGGGGACTCACTCTATCCAAATGTATGTAGATTTTTTTAATATACGAAAATGATTTTTTATGAATTGGGTAATTATTTGATACCATATTCTTATTTGAATGAAGTTCGTTTGTCTGTAGGCCCACACTCAAATTAAGTAATACGTGGGTTATTGAATAAAATCGTGATGAATACACTGATTATTGTCACGAGATTCAGCAATTTGAATTTCCATTAAAATCTAGCTCCGAAAATATTTGAATATTTGAAATTAAACTTTCCGCTCAAATTATTATTGAGTTTTGTTCATCATCTCTGTCTTTCAATTCACAATGTTTGAACCGTACCTATTTAATAGAAGTACTTTGAAGTACGCGGGTTACTAACATTTTCAAAAAATTCTCTCACACTGGTTCTAATAGTGAACGTAATGTTTATATTCGATTTTTTCTGCTTTTTCCCCTCGGGTGTCAAAATGTGAGTTTTCAATCTTTTTTGAGAACTGCATTGAACGCAGACAGCCTACATGGTATTTCTTATTTCTTGTTTTAATATTTGTGAAATTTTTCATTTCTGTTTTTCCTTGTTCTGGTCCCATTAGGATTTTTATTGTAAATTTCCAATAATGTTATTATATTTTTCATTATTATTTCGATTGATTGATTTGATTACAACAGGATTGATGCATTTTGCAAGATTTTCTCTTTTTTGTCAATAAGCTATTAATATTCGACAAACAAAATTTTCACCGAAGCAATCACGTAATATCAGATGTTCATTTTTGTTTATATTTAGGAAATATCATTTCAATTTGAATACTCTGAGAAGTACCGATTCTATTCTCCCTATTTAATCTATGGAAAAGTCTTGGCTTCCCCTGGCTTCCCTTGACCTGGCGTCGTCACTGGTCAAATCTCCAAATATACGATATTATTTGCACTTGATTATAATTTTGTTCTGGAGAAATATATCAATATTATCATTCCTATCATCGGTTGCAAATAGGCTAGTAAAAGCTGTATTATTTTACTAAAGGGTCTAGGCAAGGTGTAGTGTAGGTACCGGTATGTCTGAGAGATCTTGCAGATATATGGAAAGATATATTCTAATAAGAATATCCTTCATTTGATCTTAGGAGAAACAATCTCTGTTCATGTTTCAATATGAAATCATCATCGGGGCTCAGATTATTACAGAGTTGGTACGAAAACACTTACTCCAATGTTTCTCATTTTTTACAGTTTTCATTATACCTCAAAGGTATATTCTCGGTATAATGGGTTTCTTTGCAATCCTCAATGCTTATACAATGCGAGTGTCACTTTCTGTGGCTATAACAGAAATGGTGAGGGATCATAAGTCTACATTCTACGATCCAGAAGCTTGCGTTATAGAAGGAGTGCATAATAGTTCATCTATTCATACTGTAAGTATATGATAATAATAAATGGTTTTCCAATAAGAGCCGTTATTTTGAATAGCCCGCTATTTAGGTAGATGTCACCTTTGAAGCTATCATTTTTTGACTTTTGACAAGTAGAAACTACGCCATTAATAAAAATGGAACGATACACGTTTCAAGAACGCATTAAAATTCACTATAAATGTCGTGAAAATTTGGCATAGACGGTTCGTAAAACTCGAACATTTTTGGTTCGTCGTGAAGCGCCTTGTCGGACCACAATGAAGAAATTGGTGGAAAAATTCAAGCTGGTTGGACAAGTAAGTGATATAAAGAATAAAACCTGTGTACGTTGCCGAGAATATTGCTGATGTAGCCGGAAGTGTTCAAGAAAACTCAGGTTTGTCCATTGCTCGTCGTTCTTTGGAATTAGGCCGAAATTGGATAATATTGATCTAGACAACGTTTACTCTCAACAAAACGGCGCTACGTGCCACACAAGCAATGAAACCATTGATCTTTTGCGGAAAAAGTTTCCAGACCGTGTTATCTCTCGTAGAGGCCACAATTGGCTTCCGAGATCTTGTGATTCAACACCTTGCGACTTCCTCCTTTGAGGCCACGTGAAAGAGAAGGTCTACGCCAATAGCCCAGCGTCGATTCAAGACCTCAAAAATGGAGTTCGTGAGCCACTTTGCGATTTGGTTGTGGAAAATTTTATTTAAAGGATATGGTCCTGTAAGCCTGGTCGTGGTGGTCATTTTCCTGATGTTATTTTCCAATATGAACGGCATAGCTTCCGCTTTATAATGAAATGAACATCCGATCATTTATATTGAAAAATGGCATTTTTCTTTGAATATCAAAATAACATCTGTTATTGGAAAACTCTCTAAAAATATTCATTTGTTTTTAATTTCGACTCCTTTATATTAAACAGATTCCAATCGAAACGTAAAGAAAACAATGAAAACGTTTTGGCTATCAATTTTTCCTCCTTCAAGCTTGTTCCTACTCATGTAGCAAAATGGACGAAACTGTTCCTTAACACTTCCAACTCAAACTCAATTTTCTTCAGGTGTTAGATGATCTTTACCCATGGACAGTGAAGCAGCAAGGACTAATACTGAGTTCATTTTATTGGGGATATGTCCTGACACATATTCCTGGTGGAGTAATAGCAGAAAAATTCGGAGGAAAATATGTTCTAGGGTTGGGGATTTTGAGTACGTCCATTTTTACTTTACTGACTCCTTTTGTGATATACGAATCGAATGGAAATTGGTTGTGGATGGTAGCCTTGAGAGTATTGGAAGGACTTGGAGAGGTGAGTAACACGGTATAAATAGATTTGTAGTTTCCTTACTTTTCCTCTCTCTACTCCTTTTCCTACTTCCATTTTCTGAAAAAAGTAATTAGGTTAGTTAAAGCTTCATTCCATTCATTGTATCGAATCTATTAATTACTGGATTTATGTCTGACTAGATAAAATGATAGAATTTCAACGAAGTGTGTGGTTCATTTTTTCTAACCCTTTGGTTGATTTTTATAATTTGGTTTTTTATTTCAGCTCGATTCCTCGGAAATATAACCGTTAAGAACCGTCCTTAGTTACTTCTTTTTTTGTATTTTTTGTCATTATTTTTATTTATTGCGATTCAATAACTAGGTGAAGAATTACAGAACTTCATATAGTACCTATAAAGTGCATAATCGTGCTTGATTAGGAGCTGCCCGAATTAAATTTATTCATTAAATAGATATAAAAATTTAATTACCTGCGAAGAATCATAATTGTGCATGAAATAAATTTTATTAGACCATAAATAAGTGTTTTGAATCTCAAAGCACTATTTGAGTGCTGTTATTTATCTGAAAATCAAAATACCACAGTGTAAAAGAAAATGAACGTTCAAGAAAGATGAGGCAACATCTGAGTGTGAAAATTGTTGTGCTTTTATGTTTATGAAAGAAAAATCAATTAAATCGTTCAAAAGTTTCAAGAGAAAATTAACTATAAACTCTCGAGATTTTGTCTCTTCCCCTTATTTTTCCGGTTTGTACTGTGGCAAAGAAATTGCCTATATTTTATTTTATGGTTAGAGAACAAACAAAAACCAAATCTCCAAAATATGCATTCTGAATGAACCAACCGCTACTTCTAACGAGCCCACACAGGCTTCCTATATGATTCTATTTGAAAAACCTGAGAAAAGAGTTTTTTTGTATTAGGTGCGTAAAATGAGGGTTTTCTTCATGGAACATGAGAGTGTGAATTTTTGGCCGAGACAGCAGGTCGAGGCCTAAAATTCACTCAAATGTGAAATGAAAACACGAATTTTATACGCACGAAATACAAACAACATTTTTGTACAACTGTGAATGTAAATTTACATCGACTGAAACATAATTATTGAGGATAATGCTTCCAATACAATATTTCTATGCATCCAGATCCAGTGATCTTTTTGTGTCCTTACTATAGAAAGTAACTTTTTTTAAAGGCGAAAAAAAAATTTTTTCAGCAATGAAAAAAGATTTTTTTAAGGGTAAAAAAAGTTATCATTTACGCATCCTTAGTGATGAAGAAAAGTCAATTTTTTTTACAGTTGTACAAAATAGTTATTTTTGTATCTAGTGCGCGAAATGCTACTTTGGTGATCGAGGCCTCGTTAAAAAAATCAGTTCTCGATCACCAAAGTATTTCGCGCATGAGATGCAAACAAATTTTTTTCTACAAACGCTTAGCTTAATATGAAAAAAAATATTGAACTGGTTTGAACTGTTTTTCCAAATAAAGTAATTAGGTATTATAACTATGGGCAATATATTCTATGTTGAAAGCAACACTCAATGTTAAAGAAAACGTGGATTTCAAGAAATTTACCAAGTTAAAATATAAAAATCCCATATAGTTTACATGCAGTGTGCGAAGTAAGTATTTCGCACACTACTTCGCGCACGGTGTCATAGTAACAAAGGAAAATGAAAAAAAGGGTCACTTCGCATATTCTTGCCAATGCGCGAACCTTGTCATTTTTTGACGTTTGTAGAAAATATTATTTTATTATACCTACAAGGAAAAAAGTATTAGATTTTAGCTCGAGGTTATGTTGTCTCTCGACGCGAAGCGGTAATTCCGTAAAAATTTATATTTTGTGACCTGTCAAGAGATATAAAATGTCAAATTTTTTTCCGTCACAGACAAAACATAATTTTTTTTGGCCAGAAATCGCTTTCAGAGTTTCATTATCAGTTATTGATTGAAGAAATATTAATTTCAATCCAGACTTATGCCCTACTCTGTATACAATCTAGTCATCCTTCGGTCGTAGGACGTGGATTAAAATCAGCTCCTACCCTTTTTATGCAATAGAAAAACATGTCACATTATAATCAAGTCTGATTCCACAAAGTAAATCATAATTCGATTAATCACCTTAATCCATACTTCAAGAATTATTTTCTTGAGTTTTTTTTATATACAGTCCAATCCCAATCATATTTATTCGAAACAATTATTCCAAAGAAAACTCAACTTATGTTTTTCACCATAGGGTACAACATTTCCCGCACTGAACGCCATATTGTCAAAATGGGTGCCACTTGGAGAAAGAGCCAAACTAGGCACCTTGGTCTATGCTGGGAGCCAAATAGGTGAGTTTATAGAGTACTCTTCGAAGTAAACGTTGACTAACATCACCTTTCAGGCACTGTTATGGCAAACGCAATCAGTGGTACCCTCATACACGCAACTAAAAGCTGGTCTTCTGTGTTTTATTTCTTTGGTGTGATGGGGTGCATATGGACATTACTGTGGACTCTCTTGTGTTACTCTGACCCTGATTCTCACCCTTTCATCACTGATAAAGAGAAGGATTATTTGCGACAACAAATGTGTAAGTTATCCATCGAATCTATTGGATTTTCTAGAAGAATTAGGATGTGGGTATATTGTTATAACGAAATTCCGTTCTGTATTTTTTTATATTTATATGAATGTCAACATCGATTACACTGGTCAACAAAATTAAACTTTTTGTTTGTCACATGAAAACTTATATCAAATTTTGAATATACTAGCACTAAACGATAATATGTGAATGAAAAAAATTAACACGTCAGGTTTTCTTGTGACATCAAAACATATATCTTTGAGAAAAGAACAATTATCAGCCAGATTATGTGAAATTAATTTCTTATTTTGAATTAAGGCTTATGATTTTCGTGAATGTTTGGCTTCTGCAAAGTCTTTTTCAAGTCTCCCTTAATAATCTGCTAGCATTCCTGTACTCAATTTCACATGATAGGCTTTTCCATTAAGGAATTGTCCTGATGCCTTGTCGTCACTCACACCACCCAAATTAGCAGGAAATAAATCCAGATGATAGTCCAGCATATATTTTTAAGGACATATTACACCCCACAGCTCATATGACATAAAAAGTTCATTTATTAAATCTTTGTAGTTCTCAGTTTTATGGTTCCCTAAAAAATTTTGGACAACGTAAAAGATATCCATTCTATTTTCCCTCGAAGCTCTTATCCCATATCAGTTTCAGATATGCGAATTCACCGCCATTCTTAGGCATAAGATGAAAGTTTGAAGGTAATACCAAAATAGCAAAACTATAGTTCCGTAATAATAACCATGGTGTTACAGTAGAATAAGAAACCGCCTACTGAAAGTATCCATGCCCTTAAGGTGTCAGTCAGTATATCTTTTACCCTATCCTGAAACTTTCAGGTCTTGAGCTTATTTCGTCTGAAAGTTTACGAATGGCCAGACAGAATTCTATTGGACAATGAGTTCTTCATCAATGATTCCGATCGAGTCTTTCAGGACTTCTGGCGGCTCGTAATTCAAAACAACTATTTGGCCAAACTATGGCACCCAGTTCCCTAGCTAAAAAAGCGCGAAAATAATTACGTTATAGAACATATGTAGAACATGCCAAATTTACAGAAGCCCATCACCCAAACCCTTCTGAAAGACACATTCAATTTCAGCTGTTTCGGCGAAAGAAACGAGAAAAATTCCTTGGACTGCAATCCTGACATCAGTACCAGTATGGGCATTAGTATGTGCTCAAATAGGTCATGACTGGGGATTCTTTGCGATGGTAACTGACCTTCCCACTTATCTCAAAGAAGTACTTCGTTTCAACGTGAAAGAGAATGGACTTTTATCTTCAATACCCTACATAGTTATGTGGATAGTATCTTTAGGATCAGCATATATTTGCGATAAGCTTATTGCAAACAAGTGCATGACCATATCGTTCGCAAGAAAATTCTTTTCTACTATTGGTGAGTACAGTAATATTGATTGTTGAGGGCTTTACATTCCACTGCAACCTCAGAGTAAAAAGTAAACCTAGAGTTGCCTTCACGCATTCATTATGCAGTCAAGTAGAATCTGTTTATACGCGCGAACAAACTTTCGGCGTTGCGAAATCGTACCTTATGTTTATTCCGTAATGGAATATTTGATTTACCGATCCCCTACTCTGATACTAACGGCTTGCGTCTATTACAGATAATTCTGTCAGTTTGGCAACACTGTCTATTAGTGTTTTGTTTCTTGATGCGATATGTTCACATTTTCATTTCGATTTGACATTCATAAACTGAATTATTTCAATGATTTGGTGGCAGTTTGTTGTTGCCTAAAGCTATTCCGTTAATTATAGCTAAGGCATAATCACGGAAATGTATTATATTCAGGAATTTGAGAAATGAAGATCTAACCATTTGTTTACTTCACCCCAGTGTGGCAGTGAAATGCTTTCCATCTCACTCTAATGATTGGTTGATTACAACTCTTGTCTATTCTTACTCTGAGACTGCAACCTTCAGATCTATTGTGTTCTGGAAGAACTTTTCAAATGATTAATACCTGGGAGATTTCTCTAGGGTAATTCTCTTCCAGTTTCTCCCTCCTCCAAAAACTGTAATTTGCCGAGTACAGAATAACACTTTCAACATATTTATGTAGAGCACTGTAAGATTATGTTTCTCAGGGGATATTAAGACTAGTATGAAATGCAAATTGTCACTCAATGCACTTGAGCTAAACAATCAGGGGTCTATTGCACCATAATACTTTGCGACAAATTTCAAAAGTGAAAATTAATTATGTTGCACAATATTTCTTTCAAATATTTAGTTTCTGCGATGTGCTTTCCACTTTGCACACTTGACTTCCACATTGTACTTTTAAATCATGAATGCGTTTCGTACAACGTAATTCATTTGGAAAGTGAGAAGTGCAAGTGAAATGTTGCAAAGTATTTGGTGCAATAGGCCCCAGGTCAACTTTGTATGGATACCAAGTCATACTAGAGTGCAGATAAGCTGACAAGAGAGAGGGGTACAACCTCTTTCATAGATCCAGTCATCATACGATGATGATCAACTAATGGGTACGAAAGAGAAGGATCAGATACTGGCAAAATTTTGAAGTCCAAAAACAGGCTTAATCATTGCTCTCTTGCTCAACCAACTGGACCAAAAAAGTCCTCTCACTCAGTAAATTAGAGCTTAAGAGA
The DNA here is from genome assembly GCA_013421045.1 of Propylea japonica. Lineage (NCBI taxonomy): Eukaryota > Metazoa > Arthropoda > Insecta > Coleoptera > Coccinellidae > Propylea > Propylea japonica. The sequence continues at coordinate 37,428,329 of CM024247.1, forward strand.
ATGACAGCCATACTCGCTGGACACGAGTGAATTCTTACTTTACGGAACATGAAAAAGGTTGCCAATGATACCCGTCGTTTCTGCCAAGAAGCCATCTAGACAGCTCAACACCTGCTCAGGCTTCCATAAGGAAAGGCTACATCGGTTCGTGATTCCTAAAACCGAATCAAATGATGGAAGTAGCACCCACGAAAAGAGCAGGGTTCATTAAGACCTACTGAAATGGTTGCATAATAGATCTTAAGTTTAAAGTGATGCAAGGTCTACTTAGCTTTAAACCCCCCTCTTTGATCTAGTCTAACTCATCGCCCTTTTACAATAATAGATAATAATTAAAATTGAGGATATTTTTCAGGAGCACTTGGACCTGCAGTATTCCTACTTTTAGCTTCTTATGTTGGTTGTGACAGAATATGGCAATAGTTATGTTCACCATAGGAATGGGTTGTATGGGTTGCTTCTACTGTGGCATGAAAGTTAATATTCTTGATCTCACTACTCACTATGCTGGTACTATTATGGCAATTGTTAATGGAATTGGAGCTCTAAGTGGTATACTTGTACCATATTTGATAGCAGCTTTGACAGAAAATGTAAGTTGAATTATTCTTGAATTATTACATCGAAAGTTCAGAACTGCCAGCACAAGGCTTCAAATGATTGAAAACTATATTCTTTAAAACTACCTATAAACAGAGAAAAATGAAAATTATAAGCGCATTATCACGGATAGATATAGTTCGTTCACGAAAGGTTGAGCACATAGTAGGCGTTTCTTTTTTATCTGAAGTTGGCAGTATTTGCTGTCATAACTTAAAATAAAGTCAACGTTGCCGAATGTACCCCCGGCCTCGTCCGACGAGCTTTCGAGTTATCAGACAACTCTATGCAATATTGACAACTTGTGTATCCATCTGACAAGAAAATAAGGAACGTAACCTAAAATTTTAATATACACAGTGGAATATGCCAAATTTCCATGGCCTACCTACGGCTCAACCTTTCGTGAATGGAATATAGTTAAGTTGCCAAAAATGTTCTAGGAGTTGTGTGATCAATTTCAAATATAGTAAGGAACCTAAATTAAAAGCCACAAAGTTTTGTTTTATGTTTTGGTCACTTAGATGTTACTCTTAACCTATAGTTTAGTTAGTTATTTGTTATTTTTGTTGGTGTAGTTTTAAAAGACTGGTTATTGGTTATTAACCGTTTCTTCTCGGTTTCATAAAATCTTCTATTCGTGGTATACTCGGTATTTCGCCCTCGATAGCTTATAAGCTTTGAATGCGAATAAGGTACAGATCTCAGAGTAAGAAATAAAAATTATTATTTCTTACTCTGAGGTACAGATAATGAACGATTTTGAGAATATCTGCACAAATGTATAATTTCCGAATAAGAAAAACCTACCTGAGTCATTTCCCTATGAAATGGCTAGACATGAACATTAAGTTGAATTGAGAATCTGATATGGAGTTTGAACTGAAACTTTATTGAAGAAGCCTTATGGAAATGGAATGAACTTACAAACATCTTTATTGAAAATACACTGTACCCAATGGGGGCGCTAAACCTACACAATTTCTATGGGGAACAGGGGTTGAATGACATCTCATGTTGAAGGGCTTCAAATTTCCTTTGCCGGTCTAGTCTAGGAATCGGCAACCTACGGCCCGAGGGCCACATGCGGCCCGTGAATAGAATTTTCTTGGCCCACCAATAAATTTTTTCACACACAACAAACATTCAAATCAGCTCTTTGAATATGTAACAAGACCGTAGCAATTGCGAAAGGATATAATTTAAGAAGACATTATAATACCAAACATTCGCAAAAATTCGGAAGTTGGACAACTTGAAAGAATAGAGAAGTTGAAAAAGAATTTGGTTGAACAGTAGAATATCTACGTGAAAAGTTATGAAGAAGCTGAAGATATCGTTCGGGAAAATATATCGTTAGTAAGAAAAAATCAGGATACTCGAAGACATTTTCAGCAGGTGATTTTATGAGAGAGTGCTTGATAGAACTCGTGGATACCTTCTGTCCAGATGAAAGGAAACGTTTGCAAAAGTGATTGTATCGAGAACAGTCGAAAGACGAATAGATGCAATAGCTGTACTTATAAAGTCGTCGTTTTTGGAAAAGTGGTGGAAACATCTGTTGTTTTTTTCATAGCATTGAATGAAAGCACGACATTATTAAAATAACATTGAATTTGTTTGCGCTAAAGCCAACCTAATATTGATGTTCTTGCGAAAAAAAATTCCATCTTGGGTGTCTCATTAGTTAGAACTCCTGACTGATGAGTCATAGAGTTCTTTTTGGTGAATTATATCAGTTTAAATTTTTTTTCATCTTTTCCATTGGTAGGAACATGATAAATATAAGGTTTATTTAAATTTTGTTGTTTATCACTGTTAGAAATTTTATTTTGGCCAGTGGTCTACGAAAAAATTTTCTATTTGGCCCCTCACACAAAAAGGTTACCCATACCTGGTCTAGTCGATTTAGATTGTAGAGCAGTGTTCTTATCCAAAAAACAAAATATTACATTATTAATTTCAATAAATCGTTTCTTTACAGCACACTCTTCTTCAATGGAGGAATGTTTTCTGGATAACTTTTGCAATACTGTTTATCACAAATTGCGTGTTCGTCTTCTTTGGAAGTGCAGAAATACAGCCTTTCGATAGTATTTATGACGAAAAACTGCCTGGAGTATCCGACAAAGCATTCAATGGTGTCATTATAGAGGAAGAAGAAGAAGAAGAGAGCACTGAACACCGGTGATACCTATGTGGATAATTGTTCAATTGAATTTGAACTGAAAAATCTCCTGGAATGTTCAAGTCAAAAAGATCGTATTTTGGATGGTCCAGTTTCATTTTCGAACTATTCGAAAAAATTCGTCCCAAAAAATAAAGTAATGTACTCCAAGCAGATAGTTTTGGAGTATCATTTGACGGTTAAATAAGAACATTTTGTATGTAAGGTGTAATATTATTTTTATACCACTCTGATATCTGAAATGTATATAGTTTGTGTATGTTATTTTATTACTATAAATTAAAATTTTTCTCACATATTAAATTCTTATTACTTTAATCACTTTTCGAAATCCGAAGTTTCTCTATGACACGCTTCCACAGTGGTGATTTAGTCAATCAATTTAAGATTTTTTTTTCCATTTTCCAGTTAACTTGTATAGTATAATAGGCACTTATTATTAGATAAATTGTTATTCTGGCTTTTTTAAATCCGAAAGTATTCTCTCTACCATACTATAAGTAGGTCTTGAAAATTTTATTTAATTCTTACTTTCACAGTCATATTACCTCTAAATAAAAAATGTGTTGAGTTTAAAAATATTTTTAAACTCAATGGTTAAACATAGAATGCTTTATATTTGAAAAATGCACTTTTTCGGGAAACACCCGGTAACTATGATATTGTCATAGATATGCGCGTGCGGTTTTCACCATCATTTTTTTCATAAAAATTGGCCCTCAGACACCTACATCAGTTTTTGTCTATCTTTGTTAGAAATAGAACTGTCCATTCAAAAGTCGAATTTGGCACACCCTGTAGCTACTGTGTAAAAACTTCTGAACGGTAAATTCATTATGATCATAGATAGGTACGATTTCCTCTCTGAAAATTGCGGCCTTCAAATGGTTTTTCAGACAGAACAATTTTCATGAAAGTTATTCAGAAATGCCAGAATAAAGACATTAGTTGAGTTTATGTAGATTATTTAATGGCATATAATTGCACGATAAGGAAATTCAGTTTATCCTTTAATGGAAAAAGTTAACGAATTTCATAATGATACTACTTACCATAGTTTTTTTCATTTAACTCTTCTGGCTTATTTTCAAAAATGGTTGTGTTTTCATTTGAAATAATGAATGCCGTAACAATAGTCCTTGAATTTTTTGAATTATTCGAGTTCACTTCGGGTACAATCTTGATATTTTCAGTTCATCTATAAGCAATATACCTTTCTTTCAGATACCGGTTGAAATATAATCTGGAAGGATTCTGCATTTCTACAAAACTTTGTAGATTTTCACTCTCGATCTATGAAACAGAAATACTTAAAAGAATGTTAATTAAGATGAAATGCACCTTCTTAAATATTTGCACTAATTTGTCAGGAGCAAATTGGTTTTGAAAAAATTGTTGCCTAACAGTAAAATAAAATTATTTCTGTTTCAGAGACTGTGAGTGAAAACCTAAAAAGGTTTCGAGAAAGGCAATATACATTTGACTATTTGTAGTCTCATGTATGAAGGAAGCGACAAGTACTTCTCATACGATGGGGTTAAACATACCTACTTCGATGTTTTGTTCAATTATGTCAGTGTTTCATTAATGTAGTGGGCTTTTTTATATCCAAAATTCTGAAATACAGTTTCAACTCAAAAATCAATCAATGAATAAACATTGTTACAATTACTTATTAAGTTACAGCTGAATATAGAATATTAAAAGGTATTCATGTTATGCATGTAATAAACTCAACAAAATTGGAGTCTGGTAGCCAGTCTTCTCTCTGAAATCAAGATGCAATGCAAGAATAATAATGAGGAATACCTAAAAAATGCTCTCAAACGACAGGGTTTGACTCCCTGATGACGAATCAAATTCAATTCTGTACGTGGGGCCGTCCGACCGTAAGCACGATAACTTTCGAAGGGATTGTCCAAGAGACTTGAGAATCGAGTTCGGTTATCGAATGCCACGGTTAATTTCGTTAAACAGCCAAATCCAACAAAGTGTTCTATGAAATATGGTCATTCAAAACGAAACCAATCGAAATGAAATTTAGCGGTCACGTGCAAGACGCTCATGATAAGCCTTATGCAAAATTTTGTGGATAAAGTGTTAACAGAACCATAAAAAATCCAATTGGAATATTGTAAAGATGAATCTTTATATTTCCATAACACGATATCCGCTTCGAGTGAAATTTATTTCGTGAATGATGATTAATATACTGAATGTTCATGCAAAATTTCAAGAGGATCGCATCATCAGAATTATAGAATTTAAAGAATCAAAAGTCCTATATACAAATTTGTGGTACCCAACAGCCTCATCGCTCCACCAATGAATGAGCGCTCAAAAGCACCTGCTCAGGGCTTCCTCAAATGTTTTATTCAAGTATGAAATGAGTCAAATCATGCTCTCATTATGATGAATGGATTAACCAAGCCATTTAAGCAAATGACAATGTTTAAAATGGAATCTTCATAATTTAAGCACATACCACAAATTATTTATTTTTTTCTCAAAACAATTTGCAAGACAATCAATTAAAATATTCAAGGTCTGGCCGATATAATTGTGAATTAGTTATTATTTCGTAATTCTATGTTCGCTGCGCGAATTCTTTGTGATATTAAGTTGAGATTAAAAGTTTTATGGAATAATTTTTGTGGATGGTTCCAATACACATAACTAATCTTCTATCCTCAACCGTGAAAAGATTATACAGATTTCACGCTTTGTTGGATAAGAACGTTGTAGTGATTATTGTTAAGAAATGAATGTTTTTAATTGTGTTGTTTGATTTCATTAAATATGTCAACAAATACTCATGCACACGGTCAATGTCTGTCTATTTTGTAATCTAGGTACCTTCTCTGCTGAATTTTGATTAGAATAACTGGTTACTGGTTTCAAAATATTTCCGGTTTTTGATGGAACCGAACATTTGATTAGGGAATCTTCTTGAATATATTATCTCAATTTGAATATATCTGAGCGAAAGGTAAAATAAATGGCTTTATATTGACCTTCCAGACAAAATTATGTCAAGGACTGTTTGATAGCAAAGCATCATTTTAGATCGTGTGGTTTTTTGATACATGATTTTTACTGAAGATGCGATTAAATTCATTTTCGTTTGGCAGTAGAAACTGGGTAGATTTTAACAATAATTTGAGCGCATCTTCGAAGAACTTTTTAACGGGGCATACATTAGGTACTAGGTACCATTGAGTTCAAATATACAAGGTGTTTCATTGGGAAACGAAAAAATGAAGGATGAATAAAGCGCCTCTAGATAATTCCGAATATACTATTTTTTATAAGTCTAACAAGTTTAATTACATAGATACAGGCTGTTTTATCAATTTGGCCGTTCTTTTTTGAATGGCTATAACTCACGAACCACTCCGAATATTTTTTATGATTTTTGGTACGAACATTATGATACTTCTACACAAGCGACCTGACTATCTGTCACTTCAGAAATCCAGGTCCGGATTTACAAAATTTTCATATGACTTCGCATCCCAAAAACAAGGCCATGTATTTTCGAAATACGATTTGATATTTTGAAACAGCACAAAAATTGAAGCAAACTATGTACTTTTCATTTTCGCGCATGTTCTTTGTCTACTTCCTTTTAATCTTTGCATTTCACGTTTATTCATTTTGAGAATTAAAAATGAATGCTTTTCTACTTTGAGTGGTCATAACTTATTAACCACCCGGAATATTTTCTTGATATTTGGTACACACATTCTTGTATTTCTACACCGGCGACCCAAGTTTCAGTTACTGAAAAAATCCAGGTCCGGATTAACAAAAATTGTAAATGCATAAGAATGTTCGAAAAACACCCTGTATATCAGAAATTTCAAAATATGATGATTGGAAACAGCCCAAAAAATGGAAGTGAATTTAATTATTTTCATTATCTTTCATTTTCTGAGTGAACTGTCTTTCCAATTTTGAATTTCATCTTTATTGCATTTCGTGAATAAACTATGTACCTATTGAAGGTTTTCAACTAAAAATCGTGCATTATCAGCATCGATTGTTATCTTGAAGTCAGTTCAAAAGTCCAGAGTAGGATTCAAAAATATTAAAAAAGAAATACATATTTTGCGTTTTCAAGTTATTTCGTATACAAGGTACAAAAGATTCTGAAATTTCAGAAATACCAGACTTTTTTAACCCAATAATATATTGAGATTTTGCGGATCCAGACCTGTATTTTATGATTATTTAAACGATATACCATATATTCTTCGATTGCATGTTGTTAAGAGGAAATTTATAAATATCCAAATGTCTGAAATTTCTAATTCAAATCACGAATATTTTGAATCGCCATAATTTTTGGAACACCCAGTACGATTTGGCTAGTTAACGAACCTAACCGAGGCATTTGGGACCAGAACTCATCCTGAAAATTTCAAGTATCTAGGAGAATCCCTTCGAAAGTTATTGTGCTAACGGCCGGACGGACGGCACAACGGACATAATTGAATTTTAACCACGAATTCATCATTAGGGAGTAGAACCCTATCGTTTCAGACCATTTTCGGCTCAAACTTCGAAAATTACAGATATTTGGGCAAAACGATATAGAACTCGTTTAAGGGGACAGGCGCTAGAAAATTGTCAGAAAATTGCATATTGCCATTTTTTCGTCTTTTCACTTTGATAATAATCATAAGTGAAAATATAAAATATAAATATAGATAGTATCAACACTCGTCCCTTCCACTATATGGTATCGAATATTTAAATTCAGTTGTTCGAATTGGGGTAAGGAAACAGTATTTAAAATTACTAACCAAATACCTGAATCGAAACCCTTCTAGAAACTTCCACGGTTTTATGAGTGTTGAATCTTCCCATGCTGTCAAAAAATAGCCATGGACTTCTTGTTATTGAGCACCAGTTCCTTCATCTGTCCACCCCTTAGCATCAATAAATTATAATGGTAAAGTAAGAGACCCACTAAAAATATTTGGATGCGTGAGGCATCTCATATGATTTGGGAGTAGTTAATAGAATAGAGGAAAAAAGCTTTCATCTTTATTTTTCGATTCTGCACTTCATACATCATATGTGATAAGTAATGCTAATTTAACCTCTATTTTATGATTCATTAGTATTTTGATTGAGAGGCCGTGTATTATATTGGTCATGACTTTTTTAATCATGATTTGAATCGATTTTGTTTTGTTCAACTACTCAAGTTTCAATTAATCGCTTAGGAAAACTCTTCCTCATACCCTGAAAATATATATTTTATTAGCCAATTCTTACTCATATGACATTGTTTACAATGGAAATGGATTGGGTTTGTATCAACGACATTAACGTAATTGATTAATTATTGCCATAGAATGTTTCAAATTAGAAAAATATGACCTAAATTTCAACTTTTGACCGATTAATAATTAATTTTATTCCAAGTGGGTATTACTGTCTACTGATAACTCTGAGGAAAATAATTTGTTTTTGAAATTATTCATTCTTTTCCCTTATTGTACTATCAAAATAGTTATTTTTGTATTGAGTGCGTAAAATGAGTGTTTTTTCCATGGGACATGAGAGTGTCAACTTTTGGCCGAGACCGCTTATCGAGGCTGAAAATTCACTAGAATGTGCCGTAAAAATTCGAATTTTATACGCACGAAATACAAAGAACATTTTTTGTACAACTGTGAATGTGAATTTATATCGTCTGAAATATACTGCTTCTAGTACAATATTTCCATGCGTCCAGATCCAGTGTCGTTACTATAGAAATTATTTTTTCTACAATAAAACGTCAAAAAATGACAAGGTTCGCGCATTGCCAAGAATATGCGAAGTGACCCTTTTTTTCATTTTCCTTTGTTACTATGACACCGTGCGCGAAGTAGTGTGCGAAATACTTACTTCGCACACTGCATGTAAACTATATGGGATTTTTATATTTTAACTTGGTGAATTTCTTGAAATCCACGTTTTATTTAACATTGAGAGTTGCTTTCAACATAGAATATATTGCCCATAGTTATAATACCTAATTACTTGATTGGAAAAACAGTTCAAACCAGTTCAATATTTTTTTCATATTAAGCTAAGCGTTTGTAGAAAAAATTTTGTTTGCATCTCATGCGCGAAATACTTTGGTGATCTCGACTATTTTTTAACTCGGCTGCGCCTCGTTAAAAAATCAGTTCTCGATCACCAAAGTAGCATTTCGCGCACTAGATACAAAAATAACTATTTTTAACGGTAAAAGAAGTAAAGTCTTTTGTAACGGTGTGAAAAAGTAATCATCCATAGTGATGAAGAAAAGTCAAGTTTAATGAACAGTTGTACAAAAAATACTTTTTCTCTTTTCACTGAATGTAGTGAATATTTCTCCATTCGAAAACGCTGAATAGTTGAGTTTTGTACACAGGAAATAGAGGGATTTCTATCGAGTATTTTCAAAACTATCGAATTCCTCCAGAAAATAGTTATTTTCCTAACAAGTGCGGAAAGTGATACTTACCCGCACGCGACCGCCGTTCGAGGATTTTCGCGAAATTCTTCACAAATCTTTGTACTGTTAATAAACTCATTGTTGAAACTTGAATTCATGAATTTATATAATGTTCTAAAGGTTTTCAGATTTGAACTTATTTTCCAGAATCAACAAGTGCGTCAGAGTTTCTGACTTCATGTCAGGACTTTCTCTTCAATTATTTATTTTGGCAATTATAATAATTCATTCATATTCATATAGATTCAGCCAAATAAACCAAATTAAAAAAGGAATACCTACATATGATTTTAACGTTTGTTGAGCGCTCGTTCTACTTTAACGATTGCTATATCGTTTTGCCGAAATGACTGTAATTTTCGAATTCTTTACACCTTTTCCAATTATTGTAATTCAGAAAACGTGGAATGTAATTCAGGGAAGCAAATTGAATTTCAGAAGATGGATCGTTTTTCAGAATCGTTTTTCAGAATAGTGAATTGAAATTCAGAAAAGGGAATTTGAATTTCAGAATACAACTTTATAGTCAGAAACGGTAATAGAAAATTGTTATTCAGAAATAAGAAATTGTATCTAAGATTTGGTCGAATATAATTCAGAATTAATAAATATGTATGAATAGATATGCATATCTGTATGTAACGGGTTATCCATTTCGTGGTTTCAAAAGTATAGGGCTGGAATTCGATATCTGTCAAACGAAGTTTTTTAAAAAAATTTTTTTTGTTCAGTTGAAAGTCTGACATTTATGGAAATGGATCGCTTGACTATCGCACAACGCATGAAATTGTAAAAACCTAATACAAAAATGGCGATTCTGCCACAGCCACATATCGTGCTTTAAGAGCAGATTTTGGTTTACATAATCGTCCAACTACGCAAGCAATTGGTGAAAATGTGAAGAAATTTGAAGAGACTGGATTGGTTACAGATATTCTAAGCCCTGTGCATCATCGTTTTGCTCGTACCACTGAAAATATCGCTACTGTAAGTGAAAGTGTTGCCGAAGACCCGAATCTGTCGATTCCTCGTTATTCTCAGGAATTAGGACTGTCTTAAGTCGCATCCACACTATGCCGAACGACATCATTCGACACGTTCGGGGCGACACGTTCGATTCGACAATCGGTGTGGACGTGTCGAACGATAAACGGTTCGACTCAGTTGTGAGCGAGCATTGAAAGCCGGATCGCGGGAGAAATTCAGTTCAAATCCGAATCCGACGGCATGTGAATACGCAGCGCTTTTGAATGCAACTGAACCCCATTCGGCCCATTCGACAGTCGACACGTCCACACTGAATGATTCGATTCGACTTCCTTTGATCGGGACCGCGCTCAGTCGGGTTGGAAGCGACATGATTCGATTCGACTTCTACAACGTCCACACTTATTCGACTTTGTCGAACGACACAAGTCGAATGATGTCGTTCGGCATAGTGTGGATGCGACTTTACGGCACATTATGGCGTATGTTGCATTAAGATCTACACCTACACCCATATAAAATCTAGCTCACACAACAACTGAAGCCAGCCGACCATTCACATCAACATCGTGGATACGTCGAATGGGTGCTTGAACAACCGGCGGTGGACGGCGATATCAACTGGCCACCAAGATCATGCGATTTGACACTGCTTGACTTTTTTTTGTGGGGCTACGCGAAATACCGTGTTTATGCAGATAAACCTTTAACTCTTGAGTAGTTAAAAACCAATATCGTCAAGTTATGGCTGAGATACCGCCCAATATGTGTCAAAAGGTGGTCGAAAATTACCTCAAAAGAATCGATGCTTGCAACAATTCGGGTGGTTGTCATTTAAATGATGTAGTGTTTCACACAAATGTCAACGTTCAAACTTTATAATAAAAAAGAAATATCATGATAAAAAAATATTTTTTATGTGTTTTATTTACGTTACTTTTGAAACCGCAAAATGGATAACCCTATACCTTATACTATGTATGTAACTCAAATGGATCAAATTCATTCAAAATTGGTAACGCAAAATAATAATAATGGTTCACGTGGGCATTGTCGACTCTCAATGTATGTAGATACTTGATATACAGGGTGTCCTGGAAAATGTGGGAAATCTCACAATCTCGAATTCAGATAGAACATAAAAAAATAAGATGACAAGTTACCATAATTTTTTTTCTAGCGGCCCTCCATACGAAGATACGACCTCCTAAATGACGCCACTGGAAATTCATTTTAGTGGAATAGATTTCAATTACTTACTTCTTTCATTATTTTTTTTCGAAAACGGTTCATTTTATCGACACAGGAGTACCTTTTCTTTAGCTCAATGTTCAAGGTATCCAAATTTGTTTTTTTAGCACCTTATCATACAGGTTGTTAAAAATGTAAGCATTAAAATGTACAACCCAGTCCACCCCTAGTAAACTGAACAAGCAGCTAATTGAAATTTTAGTGCGGTGATTTAATAGATCCCTAATACTATTAATCATATAAAATTTTCATCAAATTAAATCGAGTAGTTCGAAACTTATTCCACTTAAATGGATTTCCAGTGGCACCATTTAGGGGGTCGTATCTTCATAGGGAGGGCCGCTAGAAAAAAAATTATATAGAACTTAATTTTTTATGTTCTATCTGAATCTGAGAGATTTCCAACATTTTCGGGGACACCCTGTATATGTCCCCTGTTTACTACCTTTGTATAATACAATTTCCGAAAATGAATTGATAACATCTAAATTATAATTTCCTTTTCTGAAATTCAATTTGCCGTTCTGAACTTGCAACTTTTTTTTTTGAATTCCAACTTCCTAATCTGAATTTCAATCCGTTCTTCTGAAATAAATTAACTATTCTGTATTTCAATTTCTGTTCTCTGAATTACATTTTCCTATTCTGAGATCCAATTTCCCTTTCCTGGAACTTATTTTCTGTATTACATCTGCAAAAGTTGTAGGGGTATCACTAATGAAAATTTCTGTAGGACTTTATGTTATAATACTTCAAACTTCCTAATTCAGTGCCTACCCTTTCTTCATTCTAGAAATTTCCACGATAAAGACAACGAATTAGAATTAGGTCCACACATTCGATCCTTATCGGTGCACATTTGGGCTGCACCAGGTCCTTCGTGGGTATACTGATTAACCACAACGCATCACAAGCAGTGGTAGTGGGACACATCAAAATCTCGAGACCATGCATTGTTTACGGTCAGGTAAAGACAGTTATCCCACCTTATCGGCATAGCTTGGTCATTCATTATGATACAGAGTCGTCGATACCATAACTAATTCAGTCTGTCATGGGGCTTGAAAGTAGATGTTGTGTGTACGCATATACCTGGAAAACGTCGTAAGAGAAAGGTGGTACCCTGGTTCGTGTTTTGTTTCTGTGATATTTTCCCGAAAAGTATGTTAACCGGTTGGAGGCTGACCGTTTCGAAGCGTGAGTGAGCCACTTTTCTTGTTTTATGAGGGGGAGAATTGTGATTGATCGATGATTTACGATTTGTTGATGATTAATTTTGACGGAAGACAGGTGCATGAGATGTTAAATTGAGCAATTTTTGAATTGTGAGCGCGTTTAGGCAATGCACTACTGCTGTTCGCGCTGTATCGACAGCTCCGCTCTTGCAATAACAGTGCGTGTGATGAAAACTTATTTTTTTATGCAATTACTTGTATATCATAAGCCGTACTGAAAGAAGCGAAAATGAGCCACTTTTCTTGTTTTTTAAGGAAACAAACCTGATTTCTGATTACTTGCTGATGGATTTGATGTTAAATTGAGCAATTTTTGAATTATGAGCGCATTTAGGCAATGGACTGCCGCTTTTCGTGGTGCATCGAGAGTGCGCTCCTGCTGTGTACCTATATGGATTTTGAAACGTTGGTAACTTTTTTTAGGAATATTTCACTGAAAAACTATTGAGATGACTTTATAAACAATTTTCAGGAAGTATTCTAAATAAAAACTTTTCAATAACAGTATATTTGAGCGAGACACTTTTTTGTTTCATGAGGGGAAAATTGGAATTGATCGTTGATTTCCGATTTACTGACGATGGCTTGATCGGAAGACGGGTGTATGAGATGGTGAATATTGCAATTTTTGAGTTATGAACGCAGGTGGGAGGCAATGCACTGCCGCTTTTCGCGATGAATCGAGAATGCGCTTTTGGTACAAAGTGCGTGTTTTGAATTTTCAAATTGCGAGGTCATGCGCTGTTTGAAGCGGGAAAGTTTGTTTTTATCGGTGTTGTGAATGAATGAACATTAAGTCAATCGTTCTTAATTGATATTAGCTGAAAAAAGTGATTGCATAAATATGTTAGTCTAGGTTTGTGTTTTGTTTCTGTGATATTTTCCCGAAAAGTATGTTAACCGGTTGGAGGCTGACCGTTTCGAAGCATGAGTGAGCCACTTCTCTTTTTTTATGAGACAGAGAATCGATGATTTCCGATTTGTTGATGATAGTTTTTGACGGAAGACAGGTGCATGAGATGTTAAATTGCGCAATTTTTGAATTATGAGCACGTTTAGGCACTGAACTGCCGCTTTTCGTGGTGCGTCGATAGAATGCGTTTTTGCCGTGTGTATGGATTTTGAAGCATTAGTAACTTCTTTGAAAAAAATTCACTGATAAATAATTTAAATGTCCTGATGAACAATTTTCTTGAAGACATAATAAAAACATCTTCTTGATAACAGTATATTTGAGCCACTTCATTTTGTTTCATGAGGGTGAGAATTGTGAATGATCAATGATTTCCGACTTGTTAATGATTGTTTTTGACGGAAGACAGGTGTATGAGATGTTAAATTGCGCAATTTTTGAATTGAGCGCGTTCAGGCAATGCACTGCCGCTTTTCGTGGTGCATCGACAGTGCGCTTTTACTGCAACAGTGCGTGTGATGAAAACTGATTTTTTCATGGAATTACTTGTGAATCATAAGTCGTACTGAAAAAAGCGAAAATGAACCACTTTTCTTTTTTTTTAGGGAAGAATCCTGATTTCTGATTACTCGCTGAAGGATTTGATGTTAAATTGCGCAATTTTTGAATTATGAGCGCATTTAGGCAATGAACTCTGCCGCTTGCGTGGAGCATCGAGAGTGCGCTTCTGATGCGTACCTATATGCATTTTGAAACATTGATGGTAACTTCTATGAAAAATATTTCACTGAAAAACTATTCAAATGACCTTATAAACCATTCTTGAAGTATTCTCAATAAAAACTTTTCAATAACAGTATATTTGAGTGGGACACTTTTTTGTTTTATGAGGGGAGAATTGAAATTGATCGTTGATTTCCGATTTTTTGAAGATGGCTTGATCAGAAGACGGGTGTATGAGATGGTTAATATCGCAATTTTTGAGTTATGAACGCGTGTAGGCAATGCAATGCCGCTTTTTGCGATGCATCGAGAATGCGCTCTTGGTGCAAAAGTGCGTGCGTGTTTTGAATTTTCAAATTGCGAAGTCATGCGCTGTTTGAAGCGGGAAAGTTTGTTTTTACAGGTGTTGTTAATGAATGAATATCGAGTCAATCGTTCCTAATTAATATTGGCCAAGAAGAGTGATTGCATATAGGTATGTTAGTCTAGGAATTATGAGCGCGTTTAGGAAATGACCTGCCGCTTTTCGTGGTGCATCGACAGAGTGCGCTTTTGCTGTGCGTATAATAAAGCATATTTCACTGAGAAACGATTGAAATGATAAACACACTAACTAAAAAACGTTTCAGTAGGTAACAGTATATTTGAGTGATCCACCTTTCTTGTTTTATGTGGGGGTGAATTATTTATGGTCCCTCATGAGATGTTAAATTGAGCAATTTTCGCGAGTTTAGGTAATGAACTGCCACTTTTCGCGGTGCATCGAGAATGCGATTCTGCTGTGTGTATGGATTTTAAAACATTAGTAACTTCTTTAAAAAAATTTCACTGATAAACAATTTAAATGGCCTGATGAACAATTTTCTTGAAGACATAATAAAAACATTTTGATAACAGTATATTTGAGCCACTTCATCTTGTTTTATGAGGGTGAGAATTGTGAATGATCGATGATTTCCGATTTGTTGATGATGGTTTTATCGGTGCACTCTTGTTGCAACAGTGCGTGCGTTGAAAAATTATTTTTTTAATGTACAAATCGTTTCCGATTTCCTGCATGAGATGTTAACTCCCTCAATTTTTTTATTATGAGCGCGTCTAGAAGTTACACAGCCGCTTTTCGTAGTGCATCGAGAGTACGATTTTGCCATCAGGCGCACTGCCTGTTCGTGTTTTTTAAATTTTTGAATTGCAGAGTCATGCGCTGTTGAAAGCGAGAAAGTTTGCTTATACAGGGGTTACACAAGAATAAAAAACGGCTCAATCGTTGTTAATTCATCTGTAGAAAGAAAATTAGCTATTGAAATTCAAACTATAAAATATTTTGGAACAAAATCGTCTCTGGAAACTAAAAACAATCTTTAGTAACTATGACAGCAGAATGTTCGGTATTAGAAATATTATTGAATTGCACACATGAACCATTTATGTGTGGATTTTAAAGTATTGTCAACTTCTATAAAGAATATTTCACTGAAATACGATTGAACATAAACAATTCTCTTGAAGTATACTCAAAGAAAATTTTTCAATAATAGTATATTCGAAGTGGCTCACTCAGAAAGGTGGTACCCTGGTTTGTATTTTGTTTCTGTGATATTTTCCCGAAAAGTATGTTAACCGGTTGGAGGCTGACCTTTTCGAAGCGTGAGTGGGCCACTTTTCTTGTTTTATGAGGGGGAGAATTGTGATTGATCGATGATTTCCGATTTGTTAATGATTGTTTTTGATGGAAGACAGGTGCATGAGATGTTAAATTGTGCAATTTTTGAATTATGAGCGCGTTTAGGCAATGCACAACTGCTGTTCGCGCTGTATCGACAGTGCGCTTTTGCTGCAACAATGAGTGTGATGAAAACTGATTTTTTTATGGAATTACTTGTATATCATAAGTCGTACTGAAATAAGTGAAAATGGGCCACTTTTCTCGTTTTTTTTGAGGGAAGAATCCTGATTTCTGATTACTCGCTGATGGATTTGATGTTGAATTGCGCAATTTTTGAATTTTGAGCGCATTTAGGCAATGGACTGCCGCTTTTCGTGGTGCGTCGAGAATGCGCTTCTGCTGAGTACCTTCATGGATTTTGAAACATTGGTAACTTCTATGAAAAATATTTCACTGAAAAACTATTGAGATGACCAGATAAACCATTTTTTTTTGAAGTATCTTAATGAAAAACTTTTCAATAACAGTATATTTGAGTGAGGCACTTCCTTTGTTTCATGAGGGGAGAATTGGAATTTAATTTCCGATTTTTTGATAATGGCTTGATCGAAGACGGGTGTATGAGATGGGTGAATATTGCAATTTTAGAGTTATGAACGCGTGTATTCAATGCACTGCCACTTTTCGCGATGCATCGAGATTGAGCTCTTGGGTTAAAGTGCGTGCGTGTTTTGAATTTTCAATTGCGAAGTCATGCGCTGCTTGAAGCAGGAAAGTTTGTTTTTACAGGTTGTTGTTAAGGAATGAACATTGAGTCAACGTTTATATTAATATTGGCTAAAAGAGTGATTGCATATATGTTGGTCTAGGTTTGTCTTTTATTTCTGTGATATTTTTCCCGAAAAGTATGTTAACCGGTTGGGCTGACCGTTTCGAAGCGTGAGTGTCGTGAGTGAGCCACTTTTCTTGTTTTATGAGGGAAGAATTGTGATTGATGATGATTTCTGATTTGTTGATGATCGTTTTTGACGAAAGACAGGTGCATGAAGATGTTAAATACTCAATTCTTAATTATAAAGCGCGTTCAGGCCATGCACTGCCACTTTGTAAAAAGCTTTTCAATAACAGTACCTATATATTTGAGTGATCCATTTTTTTGTTTTAATAAAGGGATAATTGTTATTGATCGTTGATTTCCGATTTCTTGCTGATGTTTCTATCGGAGAATAAGATTTCAATTTCGTACTTTAAGTCCTATGAGCGCCTTCAGGGAATGCAGCATCAAGAGTGCCGGCGGGTTTTGAATTTTCCCATGCGAAGTCATGCGCTGTTGTGGAGGAAAAGTCTGCTTTTACGGGTATTGTCAAAAATGAACAAGGACCCAATCTTTCTGAATTCATTATTAGCCAGAAAACCAGTGACTGCATTTATTGACGTATAAAATATTTCAAAACAAATTCTAGTCATATGAAAACTAATAACAATCTATACTACAAACTATGATGAGTCCGAATGGAGTTTATCGCTCGAGAATTCCGTGAATGACAATTGTTTTTCAAATATTGAAGTCTTGAGACAAGTGACTTTGGTAAAAATGTTAGTAGCGAAATTGTCAAAATCAATCAGCTTGAATACCAAAAGAGATAAATTCTATCTGAAAAACTATTATTTTGAGTGGTCTTCGATTCGAAAATTGTCAAAAAATAATAAGAAAATTTTGAGTTTGTATTTCAAAATATTCATTATCGGGATTTCGAAGATCTTTCAAAAATTTTCGCTGAAAAATCATGTTATTAATTGTAATGACTTACCTAGGTCACTATTTTATTCAAGTGAAAAGATCGTCATGAGAACTTCAAATTTCAAAAATTATTTAATTTCAATTTGAATTCCTCTTTTTCATTCTATACAAAAGAAAACAATAATTATAAATATAGGCGCTTCATCACACTAAAAAAAACAATTTCACTCTTGTATATTTGACGTGGATATTCTGAATTAGAAGGAATTGGACGTGAAGTTTCTGATAACTATAACACATTTTGAGATTATCATTTATTAGTTTGCCACTTCCTTGGTTTTCTTGTTATGGTCTCAAATAAAGTTAAGGTCATTCAAAATTAGCACAAAGTGAGCAATTACATATTCCATAACATTATCTGAAGTGATAATATATAGGTATATCTATTTTCTTGCTTGATTTCTATTTCCTGCACAATTTTGAGATGAAATGAATGAATTTTTAAAAATGTTTCAGTAAACGGTTGTCAGACGCAAATTTCGGAGGTTGAACTTGGGTATTCATACACTTCAGGAATTTTTTTTGAATTGACAAACATAAATGCTAATACAATCTCGAATATATATAGGTATTTTTCTGTTGCTTACCTACATTTTCACAAATTTTGCGTCGATGGTGGTAAATTTACCGAATTTTAAATGCGTATCTAGTTATCGACTTTTGAATAATAATAGTAGTAATAATAGTAGTAATAGTAATTTTTAATTATTATTTTTGAAAATTTTCAGTTGAAAATATAAAATAGAAGGGCAATACTTCTACAAATAACGGAATGTACGATTTAATGCGTTATATGTAAAATTGAAAATCGAAGTTAATAGTAATTTTACATACAAATGGAAGCACCTCAAAGTTGAAACTTCGGGAACCAAATTTTCAAATAAATCGTGCACTTCATTATCAGTAAAAGTCCAAGTTTACCGTCAACAGTGGTCAACCCTGTATATGTTAATCTCACCATAACTATCACAAATAATATAACAGATTCTTATCTCTTATTTCAGCAAAGAATTCATTATATTCAATTCATATATTCAAATAATAATAAATCTATTAAAGAATTTATACAATAATTCCTCGACTTCATTTGGGTAATCAGGCTGTACTCATTTACACATAGATGCATTGAACTAATCATTAGTACATACGAATTCTCAGTTTTTTGAAATCGATTAACATAACATATCGAATAGTCTTCAACTTATATAGTAACACCATCATATTATTTGTGACGAGAAGCTTTTAAACTTTTTGTTGGTACCTACAAGTACCCGTTAATCATTACTTCATACGAACTTATATGATTGTAATCGATTAAAACGACATGTCGAATATAAAAAAGCTTAAAGATGAGTTTAATATAGAATTTTCAGCAAAAATGCACGGTATGTATATCGTTTAATTACCTTTGAGATATTTGTCGACCAAATTTTATTCATTTTCGAACCAATATAAATTTTTTCATGACTGTTGGTGGCGTTTGGTAATAAATTCAGTTTCATTCAACATATTTCACAATAAAAAGAAATATATATGTAGTTTTCAATACGGTATCGTGAAATTCATTCAAATACTGCAAATTTTCAGGTTTATTTTATAACTAAATCCTGAACACATAAGTGTTCTCGTCGGTGTTTAAAAACTAATAGAAATCGGTATCACTCTCTGCATATAATTAATGCTAGTTATTATTTCCATTGATACATGCATAATATCGATAGTTTCAGAAGGAATTTATTTCTAAATTATTATAAATTATTGAAATTGTCTGATGTATCACTGTAATGATGGACTCAGTTCTCATAAGCGAAAAGGATAATTTATAATGTTTGTGCTCTCCTTTGTGCTCAATAACGTTCAGAAAACTAAAGAAAGTTGAACTGAATTTATTCTTATTTTCTGTTTGAAATTATTCCTAGATCAAGGATCTCGATGAAATTTGACTTCATTATCACACAAACAAGATTATTTTCCTTCAGGTTTTTCGATGCAACATGCAAAGTTTTTTAAGAATGTTATATGGACCACAAAAAAAACTTGTTTTGATCGTAATACTACACACCGAAATGAATGTAAGAAATTTTTGAATACTTAGTTCTCATTGACTGAATAGTGGTTCCAATTTAAGTCAGAAAACCCTGAGAATTGTTTTCATTCAACTTATTCAAGAACTCAATGTTGTTGCCTTTTAGTTCTTCGAGTAGGTTATAGGAGTGTAAAGAAGAATTGCATTAATATATATCATTCGATATTCGAGTATATCAGCTCATTTTTGAACCTTTCGTAGATGTCATTTTGAATGAATAAGCCTATGATTCATAAAATACTTATTATATGCTGTTGGTTTCAGATTAAAATAAGGAAAAAAACAATCTAATATTACTGATGAACCATATCACCACACCATTCCAGTCAAAATTGACTTTTTCTGAAACAAAGTAATTTCTTCACCTGGATATTGCCACATATTTTCATTTCTCCAATAATTGTCTCTCTTATTGCTCCATATGTATAATTTCACTCTTTTCAGAAGATTCACACTTAAAAAATCTGACTACACATAATATCTGAAAAAAACATTTTATATGAGTAGGACTAAAGAACTGTAGGATCGATTTCGTAGATTACCAGCTACTGATTTATTCAGACTCCCATTCTACCCTCTAGGTATCTTAATCTTTTCGATTGTGTATTTTGAAATCGTTTTCCGTTCCAAATGAAAAACTTTTCGGGCACAACTATGGCTGACCGTTGACCTACAAGAAATAGAAACAAGCTCTCGAAATCACTGAATATGTTTCAGTCAACTTGCAGACTTTCGCACAAAAGAAATCCAAAATTAAATAATTGATAATAAAAAAAATTAAAATAAAAAATCATAATATTCGAATTGTTGTCAAGAATTCGAAATCAAATTTATTCATTAATAGAAAATGAAAAATATTAAATAGGTCATTTCTAAATTAAAGTTCACGAAAACTTCTTGAAATTTTTTCAGAACAAGTTCACAACACCTTGTTGAAAAGATTACAATTTGTTGAAACATCCTGATATCTCTTCAGTGCCTGACGATTTCCTTGAATGGCAACTCTTTATCCAAGTGAAACGAAATATTTCATGAGGTGAAGTAATATGGAACTGCAGCATAGTTCTATTTGCTTTAGTGGATTGAAAATTCATAATTCCAACTTGCGTAAAGAGGTCAATACTTCATACCATTTACATCTCAGAAAGTGGAAAAACCTTGGAATCTACATTATGATACCTTTATTAGTATGTTGCATTCTTATTGATTCGAACAGTTAGATGTCTGTAAGTTCTCATACACATTTATGAATTTTGAGAAATTAAACATTCATAGCAAGCCCTAGGGCTACTTTAAAGATATAGGAGGTGTTTGAATTTGAAAATCTAACTGATTTTTTCCATATTAAAAAACTGGTTTTCAATTCACCAGATGCAAGCAGGTAACTTGTTATTTTTTATTGAAGAGTCGCAGGATGGATTGTTTTGAAGGTCTACTACTATTTCTAGATGCGAAGAGTTCTTATTTGACAATGATTATTTTTGAATTGAATTATTAATTGCTATGAACCCTCCTTTGTCATTCAAATCTTTCTTGTTACCATGATATTCACCTTTAAGATTACTAATCGCTTATTTTTCATCTTGTTATCTTCATCTTCATCCAAAAAACAGGTTCAGAAGCTTTGGTCCATTATTCATTATACGACTGCTATTCTGTTTCTGCAGAATTATCTTATTTTTGTCTATCTCGAAATATTTAATCAACTAGGTTATTGAAGACAGCGACTAATGGTCAAGATATTTTAACTCGTGAGCGGAGCGAACGCGTAAATAGTTCGAGACCATTAGTCGCTAGATTAATAACTGAGTTGATTGTATGATTTTTCCGAAGATCTCAATATGAATAATTGTGTATGAATTCTTGATTGAAATACGTTCTCATTTTGCACAAGACTTACATTTGACTTAACAAAATTTCTTTGTATCTATGTTCCTGTAGAGTTTTTACATTTCTCGTAGTGCTTCGGAATACTTTGTGAACGGTTGCCATAAGGATTGCACATTAAAATAGCATAAATTGAGCATTAAAATGGGTCATTAATTATCAATTTTGTACACATTTAAATCATCTTTTAATTTGAGATCGACGGAAAAAACATTTTAATATTCAAATGTATGTAAGAATATTCCAGGTTAAGTCATCACTATTCAAATGAGCTGTAGGTAGTCGTACTCCTAAATTGAAATATTGAGAAAGAAAGCCGTGACGCGAAGTCGGAAGCTTTTAGCCGCTTGATCATATACGCAAAAAATAAATAAAATTTCAATATTGGTCTCATTCATGAATTCAAACATTTTATGCACCTTCATCGTGGAAATTTCAAGTTTTGATTTCATTCCTTTCCGAAGATATTTAATTAACGAATGAATAGAATGAAACAAAAATTTTCAAGATTTTTGAAGCGTTGATTTCGAAAGTCATTGTGTTCACGCTCATTAACAGCGAACGTGAGCTCAGCGTGGACCTTATAGAAAATCCGTTTTTTTTTAAGGATGACGGTAGATTTTTGATGATTATAGGTGCATTTCGGTGATCGATTAAAGATCGTCGAACCGATAGAACTTTTTATTTTCGAATTAATTCGGAAGAAAAAAAATTTCGCGTGAAAACCCGATTTTTTTCGAACGATTGTACCGGATTACGTATTTCGATCGTTATTTATGTGCCAGTTTGATTTTTACGTTCGAGAGATCGGTTAAATATCTTCGAGTCGGTCGAATTTAATTTTTTTTTTCGAACATTCCGAGGCATGAACCTTATATTTTCAGATGAGCCCGATATTCCGAACGGAACATTTAAATCAATAGATGAATAAAATGAGACCATTAGGGATTTAAGTTTAAATGAACAGATATTGGAGATCTGCTGTTCGAGAGATACTCGCAAAATTTCGACCACGCTGTTCTCCCAAGAACAAACTCACAAACAGCAAGGTACTTCGGACATTCTTACAAACTCTGATTTATTCATGAGAATCTCTGAGCAAAAGGTAAGTAATCAACCTAAAATTTCAGAAAATTTCAATTGTCGGGTAAATCTTTAAACTATTTATATAGTGTTGAACCTCACGGATATCTCATGCGTTGAGAAACAAGCCTAGAATCACTGCCAATGATATTTTCGACTTCTTTTTGAGGTATCCAGTTGACATGTTAAAAGATGTATAAAAGGTAGGTAAACGGAGCAATCTTCTACACATAACGTAAAATACAGATAACATAGATGAAAATCTTAGAAACCAAGGAATAAAAGAATCTCAAACATCATCGAAACGATCTGTATATCTCGCTACACGTGGTCGCAAAATATCTTGTTAGGAAAGTGCGGTAGTAAACAACCGTATACATGGAAGAGCATGGTTTCATCACCTTCTGGATGTAACATGTAACGCACAGCGATCATATTGTCCTTGGAGAACACCAGACGTGAGCTGTATCCATAAGCAATAGCTTCCAATCCTTGTCTAAGTTCCAATCCAATACCATAAATCCACAATGTGATGTCTTTTCTCACGACACATAGAGTTTGGAATCTTACAGTAACGAACATTCTGAGGAATTTCTTGGGTGTTTTTGGCCACGATGTATGTATGTATATATGTTTTGTAGGATTTTTTACGTTGTCTAGGTTGAATTTAAACTACCACGAGATTTGAACAACACTTTATTCACGAAACAGCCAATATCGGAGGAAAATACAGCTTCTCAAAAAACACGTCTAAATCTGAATAATCTGATTGACAACTAACAACTTTTTTTTATCTTCCGCCTACTATTACTACGTTATTATAACAACATAGAATATAATAAAAAGTACGAATCCCACACTCGGCCATCCTATGAAGAATCCGACTCGGATTCAGTTGCGAATTGCACCCAAGACTTTAAATACTCTGAACACGTTGATGTCCTGATGGGTCCTTCGTGGTTTCCTACTTTTATAACATCATATCTGTCGTTTCGTTTCTCCTTGGAGACCTCATAAGAACCAAGAAATTTTCTTGTCACTTTCAATCCGGAGCCAAACTGAGTTCGTTTGATAGCAACTAAGTCTCCCACCTTCTTGGCTTCTTTTCTTTTTTATTGAAACTTCTATTTTCCTCCTGCCTCTTTACCAAATTCTCAGCCGTCTGCTCAATCTGCGACTTGGCCGTGCCCACTTCGTTCTCCAACTTTTCAATTACAACTCCTTCTCCCTATCTCTCTCCTTCTTGCACTCCCTTCGTATAGCCGTCTCCTTGTCCATAAGCAGGGCCGACTGCTGCTTCCTGAAGAAATTTTTCCAGTTTTCCATCTCGATGACCGCAGTCTCTTTCAAGATCCTGATCTCGTTAGCGTGTCTTCTTGCTGCAGCCTGAAGCTTCTCCTCGAATTCTTTGGGGCCTGTTTTATGGCGTTCTCCTTTTCTACAGCTGCCTGAGCCTCGCGATCTTCGCATTTGGCCAGACGGTTGGAGTGGTCGGCTAGGAGACGACGTCTTTGGTCCTGGTAGTTTCTCTCTTCGGATTCAACCATCTTTTCGTACCTTAACCTCATAACATCTCTTTCATGAGCCAAAGCCTTCTCTCTATTTTCTATAAATTGCTCTCTTAGGTTCTCCAAGTGTTCTTGTAGCTTTCTAGCCACTCTGAGTTCCATCTCTTCAATCTCGCGTTTGTGAATCATCCTGAGGTTTGACAATTCCTCTTGATGTCTCTTTTCCATCCTCTCCACTTCGGGCTCTATACTCTTCACAGCCATTTCCTTGATCTTCTGAGTCCTTCCCTCAATCCATCTCTCACTCCTCAACTTCTCACTGGCCGCTTGCATGTCTTTCACAATTTGTCTGTGTCTGACATCTTCTATGTGTTCTAAGCGAATCTCATTTTCTGGTTTACTTTCATCTACAGTGATCCTCATCAGAAAGTTGTTATTCTTCTTTTTATGTACAATAATTCCATTGTCTCCCAGATACACTTCAGCTATTTTCAGAATATCATTTCCAATGATCACCTCAAAGTCAGTTGCTTCTTTGGGTACAACATGGAATAGCATATCAAATAGTTCTCCACTTACTTCTATGTTCTTTTTAAATGATCCCAATGTTTTCACCTTGTTTGACCCAATTCCTTTGAGTACTAGGACGTCGAGTGATAACATTTCATCTACAAAAAATTTTTCATAAACATCTTGTCTCATAACACTTATATTACTTCCTGTGTCAAACAATGCTGATATTCTAACACCTTCAATAGTCAATGTCATAGTATTGCTCTGCATTACTTCAATTGTGTTCATATAGTTTGAAGCATGCGAGTTTTGTGCAGTTGAATTTTTCTCAGGACACTTCGATGCCAAATGTCCAAATCCTTTGCAGCTGAAACATTTTACACCTTTACTCTTGTCTGGGCAATCATAACATTTATGTCCACGGTTTCCACAGTTATAGCAATTTTGCTGCTTCCCATTTTGCCTCTGATTTTTGTACTGCTTTCAAATCTTTCGTAGCCTCGTCTTCACCTGATACTTCGCATTTTCTCTCTTGGATTCGTAAGAGTTACCTCCTCGTACATTCCTCTTCTTGGAGATAGTTTCGTAAAGCTTAGCCTTCTCTTTGAACTCTTGAAAGTTTCTGGCACCATACAGTATGATTTTGTCTGCAGATTCATCCTGTATTCCATCAATAATATATTGAATAACTACTTCGGTTTCAATATTCCCTCGACTAGCAATCTCCCTCATAGTCAAAATATATTCTTGAACACTTTCATTGAATTTCTTTTTTCTTGTCATCAGCAACTTATGGATCTGTGCACTGGTAACTTTGATTTCGAATTCATCGAGTAGTCTCTTCTTCAACACGCTCCAACTTCTATACCTTTTTGCGATTGTATATACAACTTCGCAAGTCCTATCAATGATTTTTTTCCAAATATTAATTTTTGAAGCTCATTCCAACCAGTTATATCTGCAATCTCTTCAAAATCCTCTATCCACCTTCTAATCGGATAGTCATCTTTTCCATCGAATTGTCGTATGTTTTCTTCCACATCTCGAAAAGTCAGTGAAAATCCTTCTCGTCTATAGTTCCTTCTCGCGTCGAACTTAATTTTTCAGCTCTTCTATCTCACCTTCACTACTCTCTGTACCTTCAAGATCATCTTCTTTCTCGAATTCTTGTCGATCTTCAGCAATATCATCAACATCATCAGCATCATTATTTAATTCTTGGGGGTATTCAAATTTAATCAAAAATGAACATATGCGCTCAGCTATTTCATCTGAAGATCCATTATACTCCAAATCAAGAATATTGCATACCGCTATCAGGTCTGAAAGTGTCAACTGTTTGGTGATATCACGTACTTTGGCCAAGTGTTGGTCCGTACCTAAATTCCAAGAAAATCCTGAAAAATTCCGTAAAGCTTTTCGACCTTTACGCGGCTCTCCCTCATCTCCGTAACAAATGATATGTAACGCTTTCACAACAGATAATCTTGAATGAGTTATTTGATATTCAATTTTAGGTATACCTCCTAAAGTCAACATCTTAAAAAATATCAAACTCTAACTAATTCTAAAAATATGAAGAATTCTTCAAATATTTCGAGATGACAGAAAAGAGTTCGATGAACTATAAACCTAAAATGAAAGGTAATCAACTGATCACAATTGAGAACTTGAGTATTGTTTGTTGAGTGGCTGTACTCCTTTACAAAATGAAAAATCTTAATGACACAATTGACAATCTAAAAAATAGAAAAATGTAGACGAATTCCTTTCGAAAAGCCTTTCTCAGTCAGTACGTCTCCTACCTTGTTACTGCAACACTCTACCTATACCAATTCCACCTGCCGTTCGGAACCCAAGCCCCAGCTTTCCGTCTGAAAGTTCTCGCCGTGGGCTTCCTCACTTCGTCTTCGTCCTCTAGTGAAAAGGGTACACCTCGCCTTGCAGCACTACTTCGTCTTCTTCTTCAGATCTTCGTCTACTTCGTCTTCTTCTTCGTCAATGATCCAAACTCAATAGTTCAGATCTCTGTTCATCCAAATCTATCCCGGACGAGCCCCCAAAATGTAGGATTTTTTACGTTGTCTAGGTTGAATAATTAAACTAATACTACGAGATTTGAACAACACTTTATTCACGAAACAGCCAATATCGGAGGAAAATACAGCTTCTCAACAAACACGTCTAAATCTGAATAATCTGATTGACAACTAACAACTTTTTTTTATCTTCCGCCTACTATACTACGTTATTATAACAACATAGAATATAATAAAAAGTACGAATCCCACATGTATGGCTTTTTGTCTACTTTCTTCCTTCTCCTGAATTCCTTTTAGTAGTGGTTTTTTTGTTGGAATTGTCAATAACAAGTAGATTTCACTAAGTATAGGATAATCGATCAATCAATTTTCTATGACGATGAGCAAAGCATCTTTGAAGAGAAAGGCACTTGGTTATTATATTCATTCAATAATCGTGGATTTTTAGATCTGTGAGAAATGAAGAGAAGAATTCGAATGGGACAGTATTGTAGTCTTGAATCTTCGGATTGAATGGAATCTTATCCATTAGACTTACCTAAGTAATAGACAAAAAATAACAGTAAGTCTAACGATATCGGAGAGGATGCATTAGGTATCGGTCAACTTTCAAAGAACAAAGAACGTTTGACCAAATAGATGATCTGTGGATTTTTTTATACGCATCTCTCGGGAAAAGACTGAGCTTATAACGCCCTTTCAAGCACCCCGAGATGAATTTAGAAGAAATCGGTTTGTGCGTGTCTTAAACTGCTGTAAGTTGTAACCAAGAGGGAATACATCTTGAGGTAGGGTATTCCATAGCCTTGCAGTTCGGTAAAGAAAAGCCTTCTGATACACCGATGTCCTAGCTGTAGAAAGATGCACGGCAAACTGGTGACTATTATCGGATAGCCTTGTTTATCGATCAAATTGAGCCCCTGGTGGAATCATGGAGGCAATGGCAGCAGAACACCTTCCGTGGTAGTATCTGTGAAAAAGGCATAAGTCTCCAACCTTCCTACGGTGATCGACACTATGAAGGTTGGCAGTTAACGTTGGATCGTCTATTAGGCGCACTGCTCTTCTTTGAATGGAATCAAGTAGGAGTAGCGAGTGCTTAGGAGCTGAACCCCAAGCATGAGAGCAATATTCCATAGCTGGACGCACTTGAGCTACTTGAGCCTTGTAAAGTAATAAAAGCTGCTTTGGAGTGAACAATTTCCTTGCACGAAATAGATAGCTAAGCTTCTGTGCAGCTGACTTGGCAACTGCCAGGTTGCATTTGGACTGATATTGACCCCTAGAAGCTTAAGTCCGTTGGTTGGTTTTATTGTTTTATTGTCCATTATTAGTTGGAGTACAACTGTCCATGTTTTTCTTGTGGGCAGAGTAGCCTGGGTCTTAGTGGCATTGAATTCAACCAGATTGTCAGAATCCCATTGTAGAATAACTTCTAGATCTTTGTTGATTGTCACAGCTTGAGCGATTCTTTGGAACTGGATGTTGACGCTGATACAGGCTTCTTGTTTGTCGTGGACGCTATAAGAGTGCTGTCATCTGCAAAGGTTAAAATCTGATTCTTGGTTGAATTTGAAAGGTCATTAATGTGCATTAGGAACAGAGATATTCCTATTGAAGGGTAAAGTAACCGATTAAGTATATGCCGACAGTCTTATGTGAGTCTTGACATTCCCATTCATATGCACTTGCACATCGAGTCCAAATGAATGCGTGAGATCACTCTTCGATAAAAATTAAGCCTCTGATCAGATAATCGAATATCAATGAAATATGAGGTAAATATATTGGCCCTGAAGAGTCACATAAACACAATTAAGCTTATTGACTAATAAAATTGAATTGCCAAATACTGATAGGAAATCAGCAATATTTCACAAGCAAGGTTTAAACCCATGTGGGCTTAAGGTATATTATATACACAGAACGAATTGCAATTGTCTATTTCAAAAGGTAAAAGTAAAGATTTGCTTCAGTTCAGTGGAGTAAAACTTGTTCGGAATTAGTACTGAAAATAAAAAAAATGAGAATTAGTACATACACAAAAAATTTTTTTGGGATAAAAATTATACCCAGGGTATTGATAAATAATTGCGAGAATTTTCAAGGGAGGATTTCCTGTTGAAAAATAAATAATTAAAAAATTTTTATTAGCCCCTCCTAAAATCACAGCCCGATTTTATTTTTTTTGGACCAAGGAAGAAATATATGAATGTAGGGTCCAGAAAAAGCCTTTCCCAAACCTTGTTACGCAAGAAACTTTCTCTATATCTTCAATAAAGAAAAAAATACTCTTGGGTGGATAGCTATATCCAGTCTCAAACATGAATATAGATTATATAGAATAAGTTGCTTGCGATACAAGGCTGAGGGTTGACTCTTTCTAACCCTTGCAATCGAGGAACACCATCAACATTTTTACCTTCCCGCTCGCATCAAAAAGGCTGCTTAAATTTCATTCTTGAATGTTTACAAAATGAAGACTACTTGTTGACCATCATTGACGACCTCCTAGGATTTCCATGAATGAGTAGGGTCATTGAGTTTAAAAATATTTTTAAACTCAATGGTAGGGTAGAGTACACGACCCCATCAGTTCAAACAATATAATCATGGCCACTATATTGGGGTGCTGTAACTGAACACAGGGCGCCCAAACAAAAGTTATTACATATTGAACCAAAATTTGGTGCAAACTAGTCTATAATAGTCTATATACAATGATCAACAATTGCTAGGGATCACTTATGAACTTCTCTTCATTTGTATTTTTTTCAAGTTATCTCGTGAATATCGTACATTATATGTTATATGTTATATTCTCTAAGGAAATAGTAAGATGTTTTGAGTTGATTATATCAAAGTCTTCCTCACTTAATCGGCTCTTGTTCACAAAGTCGATTATTATCTGTTGGCTGTTACAGGTGGAGTGAAAAGCAATGTGGTATTTGTTATTAAATCTGTTTTTTCTCTCGTTCAAACACATAAGGTGACAATAATTGAAGAAATGAGAACAATATCAGCTTATCAGTCATGCCGAGAAGACGTTTGGCTCCTGTGCAACTGAACCAAATCATACGGTGGATACAAGGGGCGTTCGGCATTGACCTCCGCGAGCGGAAGGATTTTTTAGTCACGTGACCACAGATCGTACAGATTAATCTGAAATATCTGGGAATAAACGAACGGTACAGAGCATCTGCCACAGAACATACTGCTCTGTTCTACTTTTATAGATTATGAGATTTCAAAGATCACTATTTGGGAAATATGCTCATCTTTTAACGATACTTTCACCCTTTTAGTAGCTCTTCTATAAAATCTCAATTAAATAATTAGGTGCAAAGGCACTGAATGCAAAAGAAACGAGGAATGCAATATCCCCTTCTGGTCGATCAATACGGCGATAGTTGTACCGAAAGATCCTGATCAATTAATTGATTAATTACTCGAAAAAGAAACGGGAAAGCAATATCTCCTCCTGCCCATTTATAACTACGATAGCTTTATTGAAAAATTTCAATGAATTAATTGAGTTTTTAATGAATAAATGAAAACAGAAGAATAAAACTGTTAGAATTTTTCTATCTATCGGTTGTCGGATCAGGAAACTCAACATAAAACAAAAAAATATAAATATCATAAAACTCTATGGATAAAATCGCTTTGCTCCGTCGAAATAGACCGAGCGAAAAGATCGACGTCCGATTGCTCAGATTTTTATGACGAACGCTCCAGATGTGTATTCCCCTCAATACGGATGTAATAAACGAACGGTTCAGGTCGATCCGACACGTCCAATGTCGATGCCGAACGCCCCTACAAAAAGGTTTGTCCCAGCGAGTAGTGTCCCGGCGGTTGAATGTTTCGCATAGTGTCGTGAGTCGGACTTGGAATAGGTTCATCCAAAACGACTCAGTAGCTTATGTTCATGGAGGAGGTCGGCAGCGCAGTACAACAGTTGCCCAAGATCGTCTTTTGATCCTCAATGCTAGGAGAAATCCCACTTACCCGGCGTCGCGGCTCAATAGATCGCTGAAAGTTGCAACAGGAGTTCTAATTTCGAACCTGACTGTAAGACGAAGATTACATGTTCGTGGTTTGAGAGCACGTAGGAGGGTACAACTCCCCGTTTGAATAGGGAACACCGGTTCATCGACGGCAATGGGCTGAGGAGCACCGCAATTGGACACTTGAAGATTGGAGCCGATGTTTATTTACGGATGAGTCTAGATTTCGTTTGGTCAACTCCGATGGACGTATTCTTGCTTGGAGGGAAAGAGGTCGAAGGTATGCAGAACAGTTTATGGTACCCACAACAGCTTTTGGTGGAGGTTCTATATGTGTATGGGGAGGCATTTGTTTGAACCAACGCACAGAGTTGATTGTTCTGCAGACACCACCATGACCAGCCAGAGATATCACGATATGATTATTGAACCCATAATAGTTCCGTTTGCGGCTGCCGTGTGCGAGAATTTCATTTTAATTGACGATAATGCCCGTCCACACCGTAGTCGTCTGGTTAATGAATAGCTAGAAACTCATGCTATTGATAGGATGGACTGACCAGCTCGCTCTCCAGACATGAATTGCATCAAACATGTCTGGTCTGAGATGTCTAGACAATTGTCAACCTTATAACAACCGATCAATAACCTGGAGGACCTTTCTAACGCTTTACGGGATATTTGGACGAATTTGCCCCAAAATTTTATAAATCGTTCGATCGCAAGTATGCCTCGTAGGGTAGAATGCTTGAGACGAGCTCGTGGGGGACCAACTAGGTACTAGTTCATCCGAAACTTCAGCCTTCTTGTGGTTTCATCATAAAATTTTTATGTTATTCAAACACAGAATTTTGAGTGTTCCTAATAAAGTCTTTTTTCTCTCCAACTTTACATTTTTCATTCTTTTCTCAAGTGAACCATATTATCAACTGAAAATACTCTGATCTCTGACTAAATTTAAATCTTGGAGCGAATATTTCAGAAATAAATTTAGAACAAGTAAGTGATCCCTATCAATTGTTGAGCAGTGTAGTTCAGATCAAAACTTAAGAGACTTGATGGTATCAATCACAGTAAAGATAATTATATGTGAAAAATGATCTTGAAATTTCGACAGTGATTTTTGTCCAGTCAGAATTTCTGTATTTGATAATTGTAATTTGATGGCTTTGTCTAGGTAGTCTGATGAATCAATGCAATTTTTGACTGATAAATATCGAAATTCCTCGAATATATCAGTTGAAAAATTTCTGAAATTTCAATTTCAGATCAAAGTTTCTTCTACCTGCCAAGTATTCCCATCGTAAATTAATTAATCAGGCGCTCGCTAGAGGAATCCTTATATCTGATAGTTTTGTCCTATTCATCTTATCATATTCAGCATTTTTTTCCTAGAGATAAAACTTTCATTACTGAGATTTGGTCAAGGATTTTGTATTACTACTTTTTGACAATGTTTATTATTGTTTTCGACACGAGCGCTATAAAGTGATACTGAAATATTGGTTAATCATGAATGTTGACGATGTATTAATTGCTTCAATTTTTATTTTATTTGTTCCAATCGTATATGGAATACTCGTATTATTTTGGATATTAAGCAAATTCAAAAACAACATTACGGATTGAACACAGAAGGGCTTCTTCAATCCTAGAACCGAATCCAAAAATTTTCAATCAATCATTCGTCAAAGAGTAGACAACATTGTTAACTTAAGTGAATACTCGTACAATGAAAATGGTTTTGTTTGAATCGAAATTAAATTTTTCGTACGGTGAATATTTGCTTGACTCTCATTAGCTAAGTTCCTGTAAAAGTATTGAAAATTTCCGCACAATTGATAATTTGTACAAAACTAATTATTACAGTTGCGAATGAAATTATTGTATTTGTACCTATTTAACTTTTCATAGAAGTTTTGTCTTTATATTGAAAAATATGCTTGCAAGTTCATCATTCAAAGTATTACCACCATATTAGGCTTTATTAATTGATAATCCTAGTCACTATTCGAGAGAAGCGTTGTTCTTAGAAATGAGAGCTTTATCATTTCATCTAAATATCTACAATTGGCTCAACGGAGACAATTTTCATCCTTGATTATTAGTTTCCACTTTCTGGTGAACGTAAAAGACTTCAAATTGATTCTAACATTTGGCGTGCATGTTCTTAGGGGAACAGCTATTAATTTCGCACAACTGCCTGCAAGTTTAGGATTCTGAGGAATTGGTTTTGGAGGCCTCGGTTCGTCTCACTGATTAATAATTCGTGGTCAAAACATTCTGTTTTTTGTTTTTCCGTACTCACTCGAAACTTCCGAACAGAGGAAGCTAGGAACTTGTAATTTTCAGCTTTATAGGAGAAGGTTCAAAATAGCTCGATTGGATTCGCTAATTCAATTTAATTCAATTCAATTTATTCATTATAAAGAAAGCACATATATATTTGAAAGTAAAATTGATAAATTGAGTTGCAGAGGGTGCAGTCTAAGCAAGCTTGTATACTGTCATATTCTACAAAAACCGATGATGGACACTTTCCGATTAAACCAAACAATTAAACGAACAAGTTTTGAAATAGGCATTGTCAGGAAACCAGATATTATACTTCACAAAATCAACCAAATAAAGATTATGCATAAAGAATAGTCTCGAATCTACTTGAGATCAACATTATGCATGTACGGAGTCGATTTCTGTATACCTTACTTTTTGAATTGAATGATGCTTTCAATTCTTTAGGGAGAAGATTATAAAATTTAGGACCATAATACAAAAAACACCCTGTTAACGTTTTTTATGGAATGGTTAAAAAGTTCTCGAGCTAAGATGATTTCAATGTTTTTTTTTGATCGGCTCGAATTGTAAGTTCAGGTCCAGATGATGACATAAAGACTTATGCAGAATTTCGTGAGGATCTCTTAGGATGCAGTCGGAAAACCTCGGCTCTCGGTTCAGTTCATAAATACATATTTGCAGATTAGGTACTTGTCGTAAATTTTTGAACTAGAAATCCAATCAAGATGTAATTCTAAATGATACTGTACAATTGTGAAAAGTTGAGTGAAAACCTTCACTATAGAAAGTTTTGAAAAATTACAAACTTCAGAAACTCTTCGACAT
Source organism: Propylea japonica (assembly GCA_013421045.1). Lineage (NCBI taxonomy): Eukaryota > Metazoa > Arthropoda > Insecta > Coleoptera > Coccinellidae > Propylea > Propylea japonica. The sequence continues at coordinate 37,462,444 of CM024247.1, forward strand.
AATATCGCTAAAATTGTGATTATCATAATAATATAGGGAGTCGATTCAATTAGGTAATCAAAAATTCATTGAATCATTTTTTCAAAACAGCGTCATTCGGTCAAATAAAAGTTTTTGTGTGATTATATTGGAAAATTCATATGTAATTATAAATTGAATATTCTGATAGCTATTGTTTATTCTTAATCATATTTATTTTCGTTGAAAAGTCAATTCCTATTAAAATTCCAGACTGCTGAAAATTTCAAAATATACAATGTCAGTGATAGTTACATCATAGAATCTTGTCACAAACAGTGCTTGTTATAGATGATCAGAGAAAAAAAAATCAAGAAATCGCATATGCAACCTCGTCTTAACTCTGCCGACAAAAGGTTTCTCTTTTCATATGTCCTTGATGACAAGGACATGAATAGGAGAGTTGTATTCAGAGATGAATAGAATAAAACCAACTGTCCTCAGGATAATCAAATTTGGATTACAGTTCCCCCAATATGCATGTCAGGAATAATTTCTTTCAATCTAATACCTATACAGGGTGTCCCAAACTCGACGTCAACCCGGAACCGGGTGAAAAGGCAAGTGATGCTGGTTGTCAGAAAAATATAAAAAAAATCTAAGTTGCATGAGTTTAAAATCATAGGCATTTAAAAAAACACGCAAAATTCCACTCCCTGTGACAGTCTTTTCGCTCCTGTTGCCACAAATATCCACTTTTTCCAACTTTTTTTTTGCTGTGTAATCTTGAATAATGCTTGTCTAAACTGTAATCAAAGTTTGGATACCAGCTGCTCTAGGTTTCATGAAAAAATAGGGCTTACTTCTCAGAAAAGGAATTCAAAATAAACAATTGCCTAGTTTCAACTGACTGTATTGAAAAAAAATGTACTACGCAAGGAATGTGGATCAGACGTTCTGGTCCAATCTCGTGGCCAGCCCGTTCACACGGACTTGAATCCATTGGAATTTTTTACTGGGAAGCAGTTTAAGAAAATGTATTCAAAGGCAATTGAAAATAAATTTGAACTACGGCAGCTACAATTTAACAAGTATTATACCATTTTGGATTCCTAACTAAATGCGCCAACTTTTGACAAAACATGCCAAACTTGCGTAGTACATTTTTTTTTCAATACAGTCAGTTGAAACTAGGCAATTGTTTATTTTGAATTTCTTTTCTGAGAAGTAAGCCTTATTTTCATGAAACCTAGAGCAGCTGGTATCCAAATTTTGATTACAGTTTAGACAAGTATTATTCAAGGTTACACAGCAAAAAAAAAGTTGGAAAAAGTTGATATTTGTGGCAACAGGAGCGAAAAGACTGTCACAGGGAGTGGAATTTTGCGTGTTTTTTTAAATGCCTATGATTTTAAAATCATGCAACTTAGATTTTTTTTTTTTTTCTGACAACCAGTATTACTTGCCTTTTCACCCGGTTCCGGGTTGACGTCGAGTTTTGGGACACCCTGTATGCATTTTTGAATTTCAAGTTGTCATACAACGGTTGGCTATGAAGCCAACAGGAAGAGTGATTTGAATATTTTGAATTATATCATGCAGGTAATTAATATCCAGAAATATATCCAGTACTCAAAAAATGGATTATTAGAGGAATAAACAAATTCAATGACATTTCGACCCAGTTATCAGATTATCTTTTTCATTTTTTTCCATGGAGACAACAACAGTGTTTTCAGTGCTGGGCTTAGCTTGAGTGTTTTGAAGAATACATTTATTGACAGATAATACTACGATATTTATTCGGAATTTTATTTGCCTGAGTTGTGTTGTCTCGGGTCTATTTGTTTTGTTGAATAAATATTTAGCGAGTATATGAACGTATTTATTAAAACATACTCTATTATAAACATAATTCAATGGATAAGTATAATACGTCAAGGTCTATTGTCTCATTTTCAACAATTCTTTTTGGTTTTTGAGAGTAATGTAATGATCTCATCCTCTAGAGTACAGGGTGGGCAGAATTGATGATCTATGAACAACAACTTCTTAACCAAATGAGCATCTTTTTTCGAGGAATTCATTATGCATTCAACCGCATTGGTCTACTGTCTTCTGTCTTCGAGTTATAGGCCAAATTGATATTTGGGCAATTTCAACTTCGGTCATTATCTCTATTCCTGTTTGTGCTTGAAACATAAACATTATACAGGCACTTCTTTTGATAGGAACCCAAATGCTTAACCCATTAGCGCCCAGCGTCCTCATTTGAGGACGGCTATTACTTTTTGCTATAAGGAATAGATGGAGCTTCTCTCCATATGTTTACATATTTGACAGTTCATTTGAAACTATTTTCAGTTTTCCTTATCAATTACAACTGAAAAATCTATTGTTCTTCGAAATTGTGCAGCTTTGAATTTCAGACTTTTGTCGATCCATTCATCGTCGAAATAAACAGTGTACTTTTGTTATCAATTTTTGCTGGTGAGTAGTTTTATATTTATAAATAGTTTTTTTATACTAGTAAAATTATTACGGTAATATGGTATTCAGTTATTTTGCATTACTTTTTTCATGAAATGATGACAAAGTATGTGTCCTCAAAATAGGACGCTGGGTTTTGACGTGATATTATATCAGGTTGATTCAAGACTCTCAAAGGAACTAAATTCCACGTTATGGAACCATTTGTGAATGTTCAACGATGGAGTCGAGAAAAAAAAGAAAAAGTAGCTGTTCTGAAACCACTCGTAGTAAACAACTACAATAAATATATGGGAGGTGTCGACCACCTCGATTGACTTTTAGAAAAGCATACCATTGCTATAAGGAGAAAAAAGTGGTACTGTTCCTTTTTCACAAGGATGATTGACATGGCAATTGTGAATTCCTGCATCCTCTATTGGCTAATAATGGAACCCAATAGATTTCCATAAAAGATTTCAGAGGACAAGTTGACGTAACATACCTCAAATTGGGCCATGGAAGAAGAGTTTTGAAGGGCATCCTTTATCATTTCCTACCACCTCAAAAAGTCAATATTTCGATGACGTGAGATATGATAATCTTGGACATGTTCTGAGCAAACGGGAAAATCAGCGCCGTTGTCAATTCGAAAGATGTAATTGGAAACCAAGAACATTTTGTGTAAAATGCGGAGTGGCCTTATGCATTTCTTGTTTCCTAAATATCACAACAAAACATTGAAATAGTGATGTCGTGCAATAAATACGATTATTATTGAGAAAAAAAAATTTTTTCATTCATTAATGAAAATGTATAATTTTGTTGAAAAAAAAATTCAAACCTGTGACAGCCCAGCGTCCTCATATGAGGACAGCGTTTTTTTTCTACTTATATATTTTTTTTCTCATTTAAATTATTCTTACCTTCGAGGAGGGTATATTTTTGCATGATTTACAAATTTCAGAGTAAAATTCAAAAAAAAAATAATTTGGGCGTTAATTTTTGCTGAGGGGTTTCCTTCCTGATTTATAACATAACTTCTACTTTTGTTTTCAAGAAAAAACGAAAGTCTATGTAATTATTGTTCCAATAAAGAAGTAATCTTCTTATGGCCTATGCTAAATGAAAGTTTCAATTGCCTAAATGTCAATTTTGGCTTTTAAGCCAAAAAATTCATTTTCTCTATCTCGTAGGATTAAAAAGTTGTAGATTAGGATTCTGGCCATCCTGTACAGTAAAAAGGTCAACAATATGTCGTATAGTTTCCTTACTATGAAATTTTAAAAAAGATTTTGTTATTGATTAATATCTATTTCGGAAAATCTCTAAGAAATTTTGTCTTAGTCTTCATCATATATCATTATTTAGATCCCAAATATATGAAACAGGGACCTGCGGCCTATTTCACCAAAATACTTTGCAACTTTTCACTTTGCAATTTGCATTTTGACAAATTTCTACCAAAATTTAATTTCTGCGAAATGCTTATCACTTTGCACTTGACTTTTCATATTGCACTTTTCAATTATGAATTCGTTTCTTGCAACGCAATACATTTGAAAAGTGGAAAGTTGCAAAGTATTTGGTGCAATAGGCCCCAGATTAGATTTCTGGTTCAATGATTCAAAAATAATTTTACAAAATATGACTCTGGAATTTCTCGACCGATTTGCGCGCAAAAACTAAGAAACAAATCAAAATATAAACAATATAATAATGTTTAGAACTGAACAATTGTCAACGAAACTAAATGGTAAATACATACCTAACCTAATATGCACAAAAATTAATATGAAGAATATCCAATGAGAACTTTTCATATGCACAAATACTAAACTAAAAACAAACTTGAAAAATAACAAACAAAGCTTAAAAAATTGTATTTGCCGACAACAATGAATTGCAAATATGGGATACTTCCCTACTATTTTTTTAATCTTATCAAAAATTATGGAAACTTTCCAATACATGTGCGTTCAAGTGCTTTGGAATGCGATTTCATATGCATCTAGGCATGGATATCGAAAAAATTCTCGAGGATTCTCGCAGATTAGAAATATCTAGATGAATACCATCATTAACCCCTCATTTTGCTCACCTTATATCAAGGTTCATCTTATTCTGTGAAATAAAATTTGAATGATAATCAGTTTTTGTGATGATGAATTTTGATATATAAAGATCGCTAAAACAATAACCTATTTCCATTCGTATAATGTTCTAGCATCGAATGAACAAGGGTTATATAAAATTGCTACTAAAATGGCTTCCCAGAACACTTTCATCCAAAAGTTGGTCCATAAATTCAAGCCTAACTGTCACAAGAATAATTGTAAGAAAGAATTCTTAGAATTGCAGTGAACAAAAAAAATCATATAGCTCTACTGAAACTTCTTGAAATAGCAAAAATGCAAAAACATATATAATTTAAAAACATTTGAATTGGGTACATCAACTTGAAAGTTTTGAAATCCACCCATGTTTCATGTGTGTGAGGTTCTTCATAATATTATTTTTGTAGAAAATTGTTATTGAAACTTTTATTTTTATTTTTTTCTCTTACATTTTGTTTGTTTTTTAATATTGAACTTTATTTTCAGTATTCGTGATACCCCAGCGCTATGTTTTGGGAATTATGGGATTTTTGGCGATAGTCAACGCCTATACCATGAGGGTATCGTTTAATATAGCTATAACGGAAATGGTGTATCCTGTGAATGAAACGGCACATCCTGATCCTGAAGCCTGCTTTTAGACGAAGCAAATACTAGTACAAGTGTGAAACCTCTGGTGAGTACTTGTTTCTTCCAATATTTCAGCTCATTCAGTTACAAAGTTTCACTCGACACAGGCATTGATTGTTAAAATCATTATGAATATTCAGACGATAGGTTCGTGATCAAAATAAGCCAGCTTCTTAGCTTTTTTCAAAATATTATAAAATTTAATGCATAATACCTACTAGAAAACTGTTCATTTTTTTGAAAGAATTATAGATATTATTGTTGGTTATATGAACTGAAATTTGAATATTTTGTTTTTCTTTCAAGAATCGACTATTCATTATTAGGGGAAGTGTGCCCATGTTGGCACCTTTAACGAATTATTCACATGTTTCATTAAAGGAATATTTTTCCATGTCATCGATTGTACAGATTTACTGCTACTCGTATGTAGTATGCATTTTTTTATACATAGTTTCAATATAAATTCTCAAAAATTTTGATTATACCACTTTTTAAAATTTGGCCACGGGTTGCCATCATAAGATCACGTATGTCCTTTGATGGCATATAACTGAAACTAAAATGGTATTATTTATTGAAATGTTTTATTGAAGAAATAGCAGTCCTATTTTATGAAAATGAAAATATAAGTGTGAAGGAACTAAATTTACATTCTTTGGCATTGTCAAAATACAAAAAATATATTTTTTATACGCACAATTCACATACGAATATGATTTGCACAAGCACACTCGGCATGGCACCAGCTGGCGCATTTCTGGCAACGCAACCAATTCTCCTTGGTTCTAGACATACACAGCAGCTTATAGCAAAAAGACAAGCGGCATCTGAATCATCGTCATAATGTCTTTCTTCGTTTTCCTCACTTTCTTCTACGAACTTAATCTGTCTTTTGACCTTTATAGCTAGCTTCTCTCTCTTTCTTTGTCTTCTCTTCTTCTTCCAACTTCTTTTCTTTTATGTCAGTGGTTGTATTGAGGATTCCAACTTTTCCTCGTTTTCTTCCCTCTGTTCACTTTTGATTCTGCAACGGGAGTTGGCAGTGGTGAGAGTTCTTGTATGATTTTCAATGATCTCGATAATACACTCGAACCATTTTCATTATTTTCGGATACCTCTAATATTTTTTGCGAAGTACTACGCTTTGGAGGAATCGTCTCTTGATCTTGATTCTTTTTTCTATGATGGCACCCTATGCTATCATAGGAACACTCTGACTATGCCATCATAAGCATAAGTAACATATATTTCTACAAAGCGAAAAAGGTACTAAAAAGACGAAAAAACCTAAAATTTTCACACTTAAAGCATTGTTATAGCGTGATTAAAGGAAAGTAAAATCATTTTTTAACAGATTTTTTAAATATCCAAATAAAACGAAAAGAATGAAATAACTATCATACATCAACACCTACCGAAATGATTGAACTCTTATAAAAGTCACAATTGATGCCATTTATTCAAGGTGTAACTACGTATATCAAGCAAATGCCATCTGGCTTACAAACTCAGTAAAATATGATTTTTAAGTTGATGTTAATAGACTTCTTTGAAGTGTGCCATCATAAGCAGGATGCCATCATAGGCATACTTCCCTACGAGTATTTCCAGTTTCCAGGCCGATCGTTGTTGAATTGCATCGTGATCCGTTTTATCATAACTTCAATTTAGATTAGGAAAGGAATAAACAGATCAATAAATTACATCAAATATTATAGTTATTCTGTTAGTAAATATAATAAATTCACCATAATATGGGATATAATTTTCTTACAAGTAATTCGATTGAATGTCTCCTTATAATTTTGCTTATGACTTATATTACTCTTCTTTTGACCATTTTGAATTATTTTCAAGATATTAAATAGGTATAACGAATTAATTTATATTCCTACTTACTTTTCGCCAACAAATGAAACGTGTTCGTGTTTGACAGGTATTATTCATACTTTTGTATCTTTAATTTCGTGTTTTGATCATTGACACTTCTAATCACAAAAAAACAGATTCTAATAAAAAAAAAAACTGAAGAGATCCCTGATGTGAAGTCAAAATCTACTTATTGCACGCTTGTTGAAAAACGAAAATTCAAATTTGAATATCCTAATAACTTTTTTATTCCTTCGTGAATTGAACTTTTATGAGGTATGCGTAAACACATATTATATTTTACGACGAAATTTTCAGGATAGTTTGAAAGGACCCCGCACATTTTGTATGAGAATTGGCTCCTGGTGGATTTCGCTGAAAATTGATATGATGTTCAACTAATCCGTCTGATCAAATGTCTCTACAGTCACGAAGCTGAAAAATGCATACTTCTAGGAGTTTTTAGCGATTTTTTGTATCCATTATGGCTTACGTATTACCGTTCACACAGAAATGTTTGAGAATATTTCGTGATTATTGAAAGCAGATTCTGTCAATTCGAAATATTTTCATTTTTCTGTGTGAACGGTAATACGTAAGCTATAATGGATACAAAAAATCGCTAAAAACTCATAGAAGTATGCATTTTTCAGCTTCGTGACTGTGGATACATTTGATCAGAAGGATTAGTAGAACATCATATCAAATTTTCAGCCAAATCCACCGGGAGCCAATTCTCATAATACATAAGCCATAATGGATACAAAAAATCGCTAAAAACTCCTAGAAGTATGCATTTTTCAGCTTCGTGACTGTTTAGACATTTGATCAGAAGAAGTAGAACATCATATCAAATTTTCAGCCAAATCCACCGGGAGCCAATTCCCATACAAAATGTGCGGGGTCCTTTGATAGGATACGTTGGTTTTTAATTAACGTTACGTCTGCTGACCTATATACTTCCTATTGTAATAGACTCTTGATGTCTTGATATATGTATATTTTATCTATCATTGTTCGATAAAGTATTGCATATGGAATATCAAGAAATAAAACTAAACAATCTGTAGTTGGAAATAATAAACTTTGCTAACAGATATCTTCTGGGTGAGAAATGACCAAACAGTGTTTAGCTTTCAAATTAAATGGTTTTAAATGGTAAATGTGAATATTAATTATCTTTTATTAATCAATTGAAAAATGTATCTTCTCGCGTTTGTTCCTAGCGAAATTTTTATTTCCTCTTTTTTCGTTAAGAGTTCTTTCATGGTGTTACCTGTGTAATATTTCCCATCAATTTGTTAATTCCAAATGCACTTTGGATAGATTTAATCCAATAAGTATCTATATAAAAAGTTTGAAGTCGAAACAATGTGCTGGCCATCATAATTATAAATTATATGTGATATATGTAATTTCGAAGTCAGACAAAATACGTAACATTGTTCACATCAATCTTTGCCATCATTCAACTGATGTTATACGGTTTTCTATACAGGGTGTCCCGGAAAATGTGGGGAATCTCTCGGATTCAGATAGAACAAAAAAAAATAAGATGACAAACTCCCAATTGTTTTTTCCTAGTGGCCCTCCCTACAAAGATACGACCTCCTAAATGACGCCACTGGAAATTCATTTCAGTGGAATAAATTTCAATTACTTACTTTCTCATTATTGTTTTTTCGAAAACGGTTCATTTTATCGACAATGAACAAGAGTACCTTTTCATCAGCTTAATGTTCAAGGTATAGAAATTTGTTTCTTTTTAGCACTTCATCATACAGGTGTTAAAAATGTAAAAATGTACAACCCAGCCCGCCCCTGGTGAACTGAACAAGCTAATTGAAATTTGAGTGCGGTGATTTGAGAGGTCCTTAATACTATTAATCATATCAAATTTTATCAAATTATATCGAGATGTTTGAAACTTATTGCACTAAAATGGATTTCCAGTGGCGTCATTTAGGAGGTCGTATCTTCGTAGGGAGGACCTCTAGGAAAAGAAATTATGGAAACTTGTCATCTTCATTTTTTTATGTTCTATCTGAATCCGAGAGATTTCCCACATTTTCCGGGACACCCTGTATAACAATAGTGCGCCTCAAATGTCAGCCACTGATGTGTCCATGAAAAATGCATCAACTGCGTTGTCGCATCCATTTTTCCCCCGAATAAAACTAGTTTGCAGATCGATATCGATGTTTTTCAACAAGCCGATTTAATAAAGCCAAGAATTTTAACTGTCGGCTTATACCGACCAATCGATTATTAAACAACATGTTATCTTTCAACCAGGTCGGTAACTCCTGTACGAAAGTCACAAAAAAGTTGGTTTGGTCGGTTGGTTCCGAAAAACAATCAAGTGAACCAGTTTCGGAAAATAAATTGATGCAATTTGTCTGCGTTAATAGCTGTTGGACCACTTGCACGTTTTCGATTCTTTTGCTCATCGAAAAGGTTACTGAATCTGATATGCGCTCAGAAAAATAGCAATATAAAATGAGAATGCACACTAGTGAAATAATTTACAGTTGATATCATTCAGCGATATCATCCGTTATTGATCAGACAAGAATTTCTTCCAACTTTCTGAAGTCAAACCAACAAATCATATACAGAGTGTCTACTTTCAAAGTGGACAAACTTCAAGGGGAAATTATACGAGTGATTTGCAACAAAAAATGTCATACTCGTATAACATATGGTCGAAATGTTGACGGTTGTTCTTCAATTTAACATTTCTTGGTTTCACGAAATATTTCGACTTTTTTCCATAAAATGACCATGATTCAGTTTTCTTGGTAGTCTCATCAAATTTGACCACATATTCGGAAAAGGGCAATAAATTTTCTACAAGATAAGATAGTTATGTGAGCAGAAACACCCTTGTTGCGGGCGTGCTGAGAAGGTGAATATCACGATTCTGAAGTTAACAAAATTAGTCCTATTTTCTAATGATTTTTTCGACAAAACATTAATAATTATGCACACGTTTTCTTTTCAGTAAACAATACCTCATTCAGCTCATCCTCTGCCACAAAATCATGGCTAACATGATAACAACGAAGAAGTCTGAAAATTCCGAACCTAAATTTGCTTTATTTTGAAGCTCTTCGTGATTGAATCTTAATGTAATTTCATGAAAATCATTGATTCATCTGTTACCTCTAGATATATTATTATTAGATAGGATATTATGGACTGATAAGGCCACTTTCACGAAATCAGGTTGAGTCGTTTACGAAATAACCATGTATGGCAGTGATAAAACCTTCTTGCGATCATTGTTTCACTTTTCCAACATTAGTTTACTCTCAACGTGAGGTTGGCAGCTATGAGGGACTTTTCGCACCAATTATACTCACCGATCACTTTAATGCTGAAGAATACATTAGATAAATTCAAAGCAACTTGATAGACATATTGGATGAAATGCACCTGTCTAACAGATAAAATGAAATATCTAGTTTCAAATGAATGGCTGCCCAGCACATTATAGTTGTAATATTGAGGTCAATTCGATGAATATATTGCTATACAACGGATTGGAAAATACGGTCAGATGGCCACCGAGGAGCCCCGAACTGACGTCGGATTTTTATGTCTAAAATACTTTGAAAGAAAAGGTATATTCAAATCGCTTTCAGAATCGGAAGGATCTCGTCGACAGAATAGAATTGTGTTGTGTAGAAATGCTCCAGAAATGGTATGAATTGACGGTTTTCATAAAATAACTTTAAAATTCGATCACGAAGAGCTTCAACATAAGGCAAATTTAGGTTCGGAATTTTTGGACTTTTTCGTTGTTTTTTTTCGTCTTTAAGAAACACCAATCTTCTGAAATTCATAAATTGTTAGAAATGATTCGACAAAATTACAATCATAAATCTCTTGCAATCGACAGTTCCTCGAAATATGTCTAGTAGTTCCGATCTATTCTAAACTATCTTCAGCTTGAAGTTATTATAATTGTCATTATTCGAAAATTCTCTTCTTTTTCACTTAGTTTCATTGTCCAACACATATCAAAAACACGTTCAACAAACGGCGTTGAAGCCCTTTCGAAACTGCGTCAATGCTTTTTCTATTCTTTATCTGATTACAATTGATTTAATTCGGGGAACACCCATTTTACATGAAATCTTGAACTCATTCCACGAAATATCACCCTTTGCTATATTGTTATCAAAATATTTTGCAATTAAGTAATACATGAGGATTAGATTAGAATAATCTTTGATTATAGTATAGATAAAAAATATTGATTGCTGGGTTCATCTGAATAAGCAGATTAAATCAAATATTTATCGCAAAGTTTGATTCATCAGAACATAATTTATGAGATCATCAACCTCTTCAAAATCCAATCAAATGAGTGGATTGATGATTTTCATTGATGAAATTCTGATGGCATACGAAATGATACGACCTACACACCTGAAGAATTTTAATTGAACTGTAACGAATACAATCAATGAATATAGATTCAAATGAAATAATTCGTTCGGTCATCTTTGAAATTTCACAATAAAGGTATATCGGGTGTCCCAAGGTGAGTGTAATTTTAGATCAAATTTGCGTGTTACGAAAATGACTCTAGTTCGCTCAATATTTGAGATTTAAGTCAGAAATTTAGCAAGCCATTAGAAATTGATCTGATACATGTCACTGCTTTTGAATTATAGTTGTGACTTTTACAGAATGGACCGAAAAAATCATAATCTAATAGGCCACTCACCTTGGAACATATAACTTACCATTATGATGGGCATAAGCTCGAATTCAAAAAATTTCAGAAAGCCCTAGCAGATGCTTTTGGTCGCTCGTTTATTGATGGAGCAATAAAGCTTTTATCCCGAAACAATGTACCTATAAGACTTGAGATTGATACCAAATAGATAAATGCAAAATCTCAGCAAGATCTGAATATATTCTGTAAATTATTCAAAAACTGAAAAATATAAAAACTTGACAATTAAAGAATATGAAATTCTATGGTTCTGATGATGCAATCCTCTTGAAATTCGGCATGAATATTCAGTATTTCAATCTTCATTCACAAAATAAATTTCATTCGAAATGGATATATTGTTATGGAAATATAGAAATTCTTCTTTTCAATATTTCAATTGGATTTTCTATGCTTCAGATAATGCCATCATCTTGAAATTGTGCAAGAACATTCAGTATATCAATCTTCATTCACAACATAAATTCCACTCGAATCGGGTATCTTGTTATGAAATTATAAAGATTCTTCTTTTCAATATTCCAATTCAATTTTCTATCGTTCTGTTAACACTATAGCCAAAAATTTTTGCATGAGGCTTACTATGAGCATTTTGAGTTCATTTTGTCTGAGATATTGAGGAACAAAATTTTGAATGGACATATTTTATGGAACACCCTGTACGATTTGGCTGGTTAACGAACTCAACCGCGGCATTTGGGAACCGAACATATCTTGAAAAACTCAAGTCTCTAGTAAGTACAATCCCTTGTAGTTATCGTATTAACGGTGAAAATCGATAGAATTTCTCTTCCTACCTTAGACAAAGCTTAGACTATAAAATAATGAATTTTTGACATACGAGTATTTGTGTAATTTTTTAACATAAAGAATCATTTCAAATCATTTGAATTAATACAATCAAACTAATACTCTATTAAGATTTATTTCTAGTGAATGTTCCGAGGATTGTGAAATGTCATTATTATCATTCTATACATTTCGAATATTATTTCGCGACGTATTATTTAGCAAATTTTTATACAAAGTTTATGCAGAAACCTGACTTTCTGCATAGCTTCATATCCAATTGTTTCAAATTCGAATAATCAATTTTTACAACCGGCAAGTACATAAACCAAAAAGATTTTCATGAAGCAATCAAAAACCGACACGGAAAATTGGTTTTAAGCATTATAACATAACCAATTCGAATCGAATAATACCTTCTTGTTTTCTTCGAAAAACAATTCCGTCATCTCAGTTCTTTCAATTCAAGCTATTCTGGTGAATGATCGAAGCATTGCATAATAAAGTAACATTAGCAATTCCGATTTGGAACTTTTTTACTGCATCTTCAATCAGACGAGTAGATTTATGTAATTCCAAAAGGTATATCATTATAAGTCGACGTTCTTGTAACGTTTTTCCGAACCAAACACCTGGAGCGATCTGAAACGCTATAGGAGGTAATGCAAATCAGGATAGACGAGAAATTAATGATTTTGTTTCGGGAAGGATGACGGAATGTTCAATCGAACGCCTACAAAGCAATTAATTCCTTCAAAAAAAAATTGTACCCAGAAACGATTAGCATCTGGTTGTACCAGAACTGGTGGAGCTTGACGGGTACCTACATGTTGTCATCATCTATTGTCAAATCTGAGATCAAAGCACGAAATGGAATATGTTTTGTTGGTTTTATGGGTGTGACTTGGTGTGATGTCAGCTTGTTTTTATTTTCCTTGAATTGGCAAAGGGAAAACCAACTAGAGGTGTGCCGTGGACACGCTTTAGAGGTCGTTAATACTGTACTTGCGAGCAACACAATAAGCTGGTGCTCTTTTTTAGTTTTCTGGACGTTCCAAAAAGGGCTTTCAGACTCTGTCTAGATATAAATCTAGAAAGAAACCATCAGAAGTGCGATATAGCCATACACTCAGATAGTCAAGCTGCTATTAAAGCACTGAGCTCCTACGTCATCGACTCAAGATGATCTGGGAGTACCGGAACAAAGTCAATGAGGTAGGCAAGAAAAATGAGGCCTTTTTAATCTGGGTTCCCGGCCATTCGGGAATCAAAGGAAACGAAGAAGCCAATACACTTACAAAGAGGGCGCACGAATGTCACTCATTGGACCAGAACCCTTCTGTGGTATAGGCAAATGTACCTATAAGAAGGAGTTTTTAGGGAAGGAGAAAGCCGAGAGGGAAAATCTCCCAGGGATGGATCATTCCACTAAGTTCCTTCGGAACTTTGAGACAGCGGGATCCAAAAGATATCTGGATCTTGGTAGCAAGCAATTACACCTCCTCACTGGTTCACAGGACACTGTCGCCTCAGGAAGCACCTGTTGAGGATGGGATTATCGGACACTGACGAGTGTAAGTTCTGTGGGGAGGAGGAAGAAACCCCCATTCACCTAGTCACGGAATGCTTTGTCATTGCAAGCCTTAGGAGTGAATGCCTTGGGTGAGGAACTAGCCTCGTTGATGCCTTCACAGATATTATATTTCATTAGATCTTTGAAACTGGAAGGCGAGCTGTGAAGGCTGTGGCCAGAACAGCACTGTAAGGGGGCACAATAGCCCTTCAGGTTGCAGTGAATTGTAACCCCTTTTCGAACTAAACTAAGAAGTTAATTTTGTAATCATTTATTTCTTACATATTTAATTTGTTGAATAATTTCCAGTATATAATTCCGATTGTGCTGAGATTCTGCATTTATATATTTGGTATCAATCTCAAATGCCATATACAATTTTGCGGTGATAGTCTTATTGCTCCACCGCAGAACAAGCGCTCAAAAGCTCCTGTTTTTTCTATTCTAAATTAGCATATTCATGAATTGAATTGAGAAAAGGAGAGTTCAACTCAGTCAATACACCTAATGATTGCCATCATTACGGTAATTTGAAAATAGAAAATATGAAACTGTTTCTATGTTTTTCATTTTCATTTTCTCATTTTGAATTTTTAATGATGTGTGGAAACAATAGTTGCTGCACAGTACCTAGATATTCATAGTTATCAACACGATAAAATTTATCTACCTGTATAATGACATTTTTCATCGAATTCAAAAAGAAGCTGCGTTATCAATTTTTTTGAATATTCATTTAAGTACCTACTAGAATTACATACTGGGCATAGTAATATCGGGTAGCTGTTAAGATAATGAAAAAACTTGAACCCGTATCATCAATGAAATAAATCGAACAATACATAATATGTCTGTATATTGATTATAGGATATGATAATACAAAGTTTTTAATGGATTTTGATAATTAAACTCCTTTAAGTAATGTTTGATATTGTATATTCGGATTTCAGTTAGTTTCAACATGATTGTTTTCTGATTTCTACATTTTTTGATAAGGGCATAAAATGATAATTCTCGCTTTGAAATAGCACAGTTCGTGAAAATTTGAATACGAGATTCTCGCGCCGTAATAAATTATAATATTTTTCTACGTCTTTTTCGCTTAATTTCAATCTTTCCACCTATTCCCGAGAAAAAACAAAGTACAAGATATAATATATTATATATATGTAATATATAATTCAAAAAATTATGAAGAGTGCTCTTTGAGTAATTGTGTTTGTGAATCAAAAATTAAACTATTAATTTGTCTGCGAAATCGTCTTCAAAATCAACCCGTGGTTGACGGACAAAATCTAGGCAACAAATTCAAAATTATAAGTGTCAGTATTGAGGCCGAATTGCAACAGAACGAATGAATAAAATTGATTCTTAGTTTTGACCTGTAAAAAAAAATATAATATATTCTATTAAGATGGATTATGGAAAATGGCAAGGTTGGAACTGATTCGAAGAAATACTGTGCATGTAATCGTTCTTCAATACCGGAATACATGAAGTATTTCATTATATTTGTGCAGATTGTGTTCTTAAGTTTCAACACGCTCTGTTCTGATTTTTGAATGTTAGTAGTAATTGTACCCAGGGGCCTAATGCACCAACTTTGCAACTTTTCACTTTACACTTTTTACTTTCAAATGAATTACGTTGCACGAAACGCATTCATAATTGAAAAGTGCAATGTGAAAAGTCGAGTGCAATGTGGAAAGCATTTCGCGGAAATTAAATGTAGGGGAGAAATTTTGTGCAACATAATTAACTTCCAATTCGCAAATTTGTCAGAATGCAAGTAGAAAGTGAAAAGTTGCGAAGTATTTTGGTGCAATAGGCACCAGGATTTCAAAATCAATTGAACAATGAAGTTGGTTCTGGGAATATAGCCCAGAGGTAGTTCATATAAATTTTTCTCGGAATCGACCCCCCTTCCATGATACAGCCATTGGAAGGCGATGACGAGTTGACACTTTTTAATTTTTCTGCAGATTCTTAAAACCGCTGAGTCATAAACTACACATAATATAAAGCATTAAGTAGATGTTACTCACATAATTTTCTTAGATCTCATAACTTTATTATTAAGGGTTGAAAGTAACAACCCCCCATGATTTTCGTTCAGAAATTGTTTTCGTGGGATAGATTTTCAAAAATAAAATTTTCTTATGGTTTCCCATTCAATTCTGGAGAAAAAAGTCTCTTGCAAAATTTTGATACAGTCGATATTTCGGAAAAAATAGAAACTTACAAGCAATTATGATCACTGTTCGTTCCATTTCATCGTATAAGTAGAATAGAATGAAAATTCTAAGATCTAAGATATTGTATGTCTATGACAGGAGATAAAGATGTTCCATAAATATTTCTGAAGGTTTAATTACTATTCTTCAGAAGAAAATTCGATCCGTAATATTTTAGTTTCCCAAATAGAACTTTCTTTCGATTAATAAGCATAATTGACAAAAGCAATTTTGAGCATGAACAATATTTTAGAATATTCATTCTATGGAACATACGATGAAATGGAATGTACAGTGATCATAACTGTGTAAGTTTTTATTTTCCGAGAAAGTATCGACTGTATCGAAATTTTGCAGGAGATTTTTTTGTCGTTTTTCGAAAATCTATCCCACGAAAACAATTTTTGAAGGAAAATCCTAAGGAGTTGTTATTTCCACCCCTAATAAGTTGAAGGTAATACCAAAATAGCAACATTCAACTACAGTTCCGTAATAATAACTTTGGTGTTACAGTAAAATAAGGAACCGAATTCATCTACTAAAATCCTCCATGCCCTTTAGGTGTCAATCACTATAGCTTTTACACTAATTTCAATCGCTTAGGACCATTTTCCACTCGAAACATACTAGCAATTGCTTAAAAATATGATATTTTATGCCGTTGTGAATGAAACAAACTAACAAATGCATATCATTATTATTTCCAGCATCCTGAAAATCTTTATGCATGGAGCGGGACTACTCAAGGCCTCATACTGAGTTCATTTTACTGGGGGATACCTTCTTACTCACTTACCAGGTGGTATTTTAGCGGAAAAATTCGGTGGAAAATACACACTTGGACTTGGAATTCTATCTACTGCTGTATTCACATTGGTCACACCGGCTGTTATAAAGCTCAGTGACGGAAAATGGCAAGTCATTGTTGCCCTGAGAGTTATTGAAGGATTAGGAGAAGTGAGTATGAAAATTTAAGAAAAGCAATAAGACTATCACCATAGGCTAACTAAACGGAGAATAGATGAGACACTAGTAGAACAAGCTTCAACGCCATCTGTTTTTGTACAACATTACTAATTCGTGAAAAAAGCTTAATTGAAAAAGGAATCTGTATCGTAAAGCTGCCTCAAAAAGAATTCTGTAGTGTACCTTTTGAATAGGTAGGTACTCCCATATAGGCAAAAAGTTTTTTGAAATTCAATTTCCAAAAGGATATCAGAAATGGATTCGTGCAGGTTATCGATGAGTGAGGAAATTTATTCTCATGAAAATAATACCTGCAACGAACTTTCATCTGATTTCTTTTGGAATCGAGAAATGAGGATCAATAAATTCGGATAGAATAAAAATGTATTAACTGAAATAGGTATCACCAATTGAAAATACAGATTTATTTCATAAATATCTAATCAATAAACTAATAATTGCATTGAAAACATTCAAAAAACTAACAATAATGAATTCAATAATACAAATATTAGTATGTACCTACTAAACTTATTCAATACATGAAAAACTTTTTGAAAACTATCTTAATTCTTATAGGTAACAGAATATATATATATATTTTATAAAATACCTTCTTGCATCTAGATTTTAACATCCAATAACACAGCACGTCTTCACTCTTGCAGACATATCGAAATTATTATATTTCAAAAAGAAAGTGTCAAACCACTCTTGTGTCAGTTGACAATTCAAAGGTTTTTTGATAATAATGATTTTACATACTTACTATTTTCTCGAAAGGATTTCCATGAATGCAACGACATCTAACTATCAAATTGAAAAAAATTTTTCGTGTATTAGTCTCCTCCTCCGACAGATGGCGCGGAATATACGAGTGGCTCATCTAATTTTTAAGTTTGTCTATGACTATCACATCAAAATTTAATATGGGACTTGAGACTGATACCGAATATATAATTGCAGAATCTCAGCACAATCGGAATTATATTCTGGAAATTATTCAGAAAATGAAATATGTAAAAGATAAACAATTTGAAAAAAGTTAAATTATTATGGTTCTGATTATACGATCCTCTTGAAATTTCGCACGAAGGTTTAGTATATCAGACTTCATTCACAAAATAAATTTCACTTGAATCGAATATCTCGTTATGAAAATATAAAGATTTTTCTTCACAATATTCCAATTGAATTTTATACGGTTTGTTGACACTTTGGCCACAGAATTCTGCATAAAATTAAGTAAATCAGACTTAATGCACGATAGAATTTGATTTCGATTAGTTTCGTTTTGTCTGAGATATTGAGGAACAAAAATTTTGAATGGCCATATTTTATGGAAAATATCAGGTCACTAGAAAAATTCTTCCGAAGTTATCGAGCTAACGGACGGCCCAACGGACGGAATTTAATTTGACCATGAATTCGTCATCAGGGAGTCGAACCCCATCGAACCATTTCGGCTCAAAATTCGAAAATTACAGAACGATAAAGCACCCGTTGAGGTAGAACGAGCGCTTTAAAGTTAATAAAAGCTGTGAAGATCCTGAAAATTATTCTGCGATCGTGACAGATGCAGCCTTTCTTCAGCTTTGCAGTGCCATTAGTACAATCATTGATTTGAATATTTCAGATAACATGGGCATGATTATTATAATCATCATTTTCATGTCAAATACAAGTACGCTTCTTCCATATGTACAATTTTAGATATACGCGGATATGCATTTAGCATTAGGATATAAACAAATATGTAATTCAGATTATATTACTCATAATACAAAACTACTTCATCTATACCAATGTCAACTTTCTGTATGCTTCGCTCACTTCATCAAATCTTTCCAAAATTGGACTCCATACAGCGAACATTATTGCGGTTTCAAGAGATATTAGCTTAATTTTCAATCATTTTGCCCATCAATTTCACTCAAAGCTGCGACAACTTCTTTCTCTTTCCAATCTTGGTTCATGCTGTTGCAAGCTCTTTATCTCACCGACCAGCGAGTTTTAGTTCTCGAAAAGGCTTTTTCTACATTTTTGTAGAGGAGTTAAAGAAATTTTCAAAATTTGCCGCCCCTAGGATATGCCCTATGTTGGCCTTGGCGGTAATAGGGCACTGATTCGGACCATTAGAATCTATATTAATAAAACAGGATCTATGGTTACCATCAAAACTGCAATATCTTGCAAACGGCTGCACCAAATTGGATAATTCTTTTTTTGTTGTGTTCATAACTGCTAGGGCAAGGTTTATACAACGAAATATTTCCAAAAAAATCGTTCAGAAAAAAATAAAAGGCTTTCCTTTTTCTTACGACCAATCAAGCAGTCATAGAATACATATTTATAGGTTATAATGATTTTGACATTTGGACGAAAAGTGAAGTTACATCGAGTGAATCGAAAATTTAAAATTTTTTAATCAGAAAACGTATGAACTAACATATTATACAACAATTTTTTACTTATGCCATATTTTACAAATTTTAAACCTATGATGTATGAATGTATTTTAGATTGCCTGATGCCCGTATGTTTATGATCACAAATCAGATCAGCAGATGGCGCTGTAGTCGTTATCTAGGTATTCATCTATTCTGCAACTAAACGACTGGATCGAATTGAATGAATTTTTGTGAATGCAGAACAACGTCTGTTGGGTCCGCTAGTATTGAATAAATCACCCGGCGGAGACCATACTTTACGGTGGGTCGTTTTGATTGCTAATAATTTCAATTAATTCCCAAAAATCGACAATTTTGTAAAATTTTCTACCAATACGAAAATTCGTCAAATTCGAGAAACGTCAGTTGCATTCAATATGGCCGTATCCAAATATCCTTAATCTTTGGCTGTATCCTAACGTTCGAGCTCGGAAAATCGGAGTTAAATTGACAGGGGACAGAACGATGAAGACTGCAACAATAGGAACCACTGGCAAACGGGTATCGGACAACGTCGTAGGATGTTTAAAACCGAATAAATATCTCAATATATTTTTTCAACATTATTATGTATTGAAGCAATATGCTGGTCACATAAGGATGACCGCGTTTTTCTAAAAAAATAAATATATGGAGTGAGAATGCTTGATTGTGAATTTTAAACTCGAGGTACCTTTTAGGGTACTACATATCCTGCGATCAATACATTGCTTGCTCAATGGGTTCCACTTCATGAGAGGGCGAAAATTGGATCCTTGGTATATGCTGGAGGTCAAATTGGTAAGTAAAATGACATTTTCAACTTTCCAACCATTTATGTATAATCCAAAATACCAAAGAAATAGTAGATATCTTGAAATTCCTACTAGAGCAAAGCATCTCTCTTTGGTCGTGTAAAAAAATAAAGGTATGAGAGCTGTGCCGAAGCCTTGATAGTTTGATAGTTTACAGAGGGGTTACAGTCCACTGCGACCTTAAGGTCTATTGTGCCCCCTTACAGAGCTGTTCTGGCCAAAAACCTTCACAGCTCGCCTTCCAGTTCCAGAGATCTAATGAAATCTAGTAACTGTGAAGACTTCAACGAGGCTAGTTCCTCACTCTTACAAGTTTCTTGCCCAAGGCATTTCCTCCTCAGGCTCGTAATGCCGAGACATTCCGTGACTAGGTGAAAGGGGGTTTCTTCCTCCTCCCCACAGAACCTACACTCGTCAGTGTCCGACAATCCCATCCTCAACAGGTGCTTCCTAAGGCGACAATGTCCTGTAAGAAAGCCAGTGAGGAGGTGCAATGCTTCTTACCAAGATCCAGATATCTTTTGGATCCCGCTGTCTCGAAGTCCGAAGGAACTTAGTGGAATGATCCATCCCTGGGAGATTCCGCCAGAGCTTTTCCCTCTCGGCTTTCTCCTTCTCCAGAAACTCCTTCTCATAGGTACATTTAGATATACCACAGAAGGGTTCTGGGCCAAAGAGGGACATTTGTGCGCCCTCTTTGGCGAGTGTATTGGCCTCTTCGTTTCCTTCGATTCCCGAGTGGCCGGGAACCCAGATTAAAAAGACCTTATTTTCTTGCCTACCTCGTTGAGTTGTTCCGGCACTCCCAGATCATCTTAGAATCGATGACGTAGGAGCTCAGTGCTTTAATAGCAGCTTGACTATCTGAGTGTATGGCTATATCACACTTCTGATAGTTTCTTTCTAGATTTATATCTAGACATCTTTCAATAGCTAAGATTTCCGAAGCCTTGTGCTTAGTGCTTGTGAAAGCATTCGAAGCACTTTTATTCTCATGAGCACTGTGCTCGCGAGCACTTGATTGAACTAGTGCTTAGTGCTTGGTGCTTCGCGAATTTTTTGAAAAAGTGCTCCCGAGCATCACTGTGCTCCCAAGCACTTTCAGGAATTACCAAGCACTAAGCACTTCATGGACTTGTTGGAACATGAAAATGACTGACTTTCGCGTGATTAGGATAGACAAAGAACTAAAATATAATGTTTTTCGCTTCACTTCTATAGATACATAATTTGTGGATTTTTTTTTTACATAAGAACTCTGATGTTAAAAAAACTAACAACAAGTTTTTATTTTCTCATTATTTTGACACGGAAAACAAATTGTTATGACGTTATGGCATTTTTTTTTACTTTGTGCAAAATAAGAATGTATTTCAATCAAGAATTTATACACAATTCATATTGAGGACGGGGGAAAAATCTCGAAATATTAACGCGTGAGCGGATAGAACACGTTAAAATATCTTGACCATTAGTCGCTCCCTTCAATAGCCCAGTTGATTAAATAACTATTTAACGACAATGTTAGACCTATTAACAATTTCAATTATGCCCAGTTCAAAACACGATAACACTCAAAAAAAAATATTGAAAATCAAAATCAAAATTCAGAACTAAGAGACATTTGGATGGAAAATATTAAGTGTCATTTTGAAAAGTGCTCAGTGCTCTCTGCTCGTGTAAACGAATTACTTTCCAAAAATGTTTACTAATCGCGAGCATTCCTTGAAAAATTAGGGTTTAGTGCTTTGTGCTTTGTACTCTGAACACTTTTCTTCAGGGCTCGGCACAGCTCTGGGTATAACCATAACTACTGTTTTGTCCTGGCCAAGTCAGTGCTTTCACGAATGTTTACTGATCATCACTGAAATGGATAATCATGAAATTACAGGGACCGTATTGAGTAACATGGTGAGTGGAGCCTTAATCCAAGCTACAAATGACTGGTCATCAGTTTTTTACCTATTTGGAGGCATTGGAGTGTTGTGGTTTATTGTTTTCTCCTTGATCTGCTACTCAACCCCTGACGACCATCCCTTTATAAGCGACGAGGAAAGAAGTTACCTGAAGAAAGAATTAGGTGAGAATTCTTCATTTTATTTTTAATAAAATTGAAACAATATAAATATGAGAGCTATGTAGCCAAATACCAAGTCCACCAGTATTCTCAATATATTCGAAAGTCCAAGACATGAATTCTCTTTTCATAGTTTGTTATTTAAAAAAAATCTATCTACTTCAGTATTCGTTAGTGGATTCGGTTAAAATCATTACATCATCTGCTTTCAAATGACATAAGCTATGGTAATTCATTATCATATCGGTGCAATTTAAACCTCTGTAATTTCAGAGTAGCACTTTTGCAACTTTAACCACTGAAATTACGGAACATGCTCCCGTATGATGTTAATTCATAAGAAAAGTCATTTACCTAACATTGCCGGGAAACAATCTCTTTCATTAATATACACGAGACAACTCTATACTTACTGAGGTTGTTGGCCTAATTTGATTATGACGACAGGAAGTGCATTTTTTCTCATAATAACCATCAACGTTTCATTTTTTTGTGAGAATATTTCCCTATTTGCATCACACTATAAGCGACAATATAGCAAAACATTATATCCCTTGCAAATAAGATCCAAATTCAGAATAGTGCGATTCTAGTTGATAGCGACCACCATTGACTGCTGGGCCGATAATAAACAGTGCTGTGGCGTAAGGATACAGTATCACAGCCTTCCCGCAAAACACAACTGATCCTCCTACCTCGCTAAACCTTTGGCGGCTCAAAGAAAGCCTAGGAATATTCAGAAAAAATATTTCATCTACGACTATTGTAAAATCCGTCTATTGTACTTATGCTTCATAGATTCAGCTTTGATATAATATTCTTTAAATTGGTATTTCTTCAGTATTCTAAAGTACCCCAACTTACAAATTGGGCATACCTGCCAATCGAGGGCCAAATCTACTTTCATTATATTGATATAATGAAAGTAGATGCTTTCATTATATTGATATAATGAAAGTAGATGAATGAAATTTCAAACTTCGATAACTTTTAAATTATTCTACCGAATGATTTCAAATTTGGAAGTTTTGTCACTCTTTACAATTGCCATCTGTCAATATTTCTGAATTTGAATAAATCAGATTCGGACTAGAAAAATTTCAGACGTTCCCAATTTTTGTTGAAAGTGTATCACCCTGTAAGAGATCATTATGTTTTTTCATTTAAGTAACCATAAAGAATCAATTAATGAGGAAAATTTTAAATCTCTGCTTGGCACTGCCATACAGGGTGATCTAGGAACATGACCTTATGAGTTAAATTTCATAGTTCGATAAATCTTGATTTTATCTATGAAATTACTTCGAAATCTGAAGTTTTGTCACTCTTCAATACTGCCTTTCCTCAAATTGACGGACAACTTTTCAACTTGCTTCAAAATGTATTTAAATGATTGAATACCAATTTGTTTAATTCCTGAACTGAAAATTTTTCCATTCAATTTGTTTTTTAGATCGAATATTTCCAACTTATTTGCTGTTTATCGTTTTAGAGTGAAGAGTGAACATTTTTTTTTTATTTGATTTCTTGATTTGAACTCTCTACCTATTAAACATTAGTATTCGTTTTCAGTCATAAAAGGAAGGGTGACAAAACTATAGAATTTGAAATAATATTTATTCTTTCAAGTGAACGTTTATTGATCGCCATGTATAAATTTGCCAAGCAGATATTTCAAATTTTCATTATGAACTGATTCTTTGTGGTCACGATAACGAAAAAAACATAATGTTCGCGTACAGGGTGTTCCAATATTCACGGAAATAGAGAAAGTCTGAAATTTTTCTAGTCCGGATCTGATTAATTCAATTTCAGAAATATTGAAAGATGGCAACCGCAAAGGGTGACAAAACTTTCAAATTTGAAATCATTCGGTCAAATAATTTAAGAGTTATCGAAGTTTGAAATTTCACTCATGAGGTAAATGTTTTTTGCTCACTTCTTGATCACCCTGTATGACCGTGCCAAGCAGAGATTTTGAATTTTCTCATTAATGATTCTTTTTGGTCACTAAAATGAAATACAAATAAAGTATTCACCTACCTTCCAATATTCATGAGAATAGAAAAAGTCCAAAATTTTTTTAGTCCGGATCTGATTTATTCAATTTCTGAAATTGTGAAAGATGGCAATCGTAAAGGGTGGCAAAACTCATAAATTTGAAATAATTCGGTCGAATAATTCAAGAGTTATTGAACTTTGAAATTTCATTCATGAGGTAATGTTTTTCGCTCACTTCTTGTTCACCCTGTGAGACCGTGCCAAGCAGAGATTTTGAATTTTTCTCATTGATTCATTCTTTGTGGTTACGAAAATGAAATAAAAACATAGTGTTCACCTACAGGGTGTTTCAATATTCATGAAAATAGAAAAAACCAAAATTTTTCTAGTCCGGATCTGATATATTCAATTTCTGTAATATTAAAAGATGGCAATCGTGAAGGGTACCAAAACTTCCGAATTTGAAATAATTCGGTCTAATAGTTTGAGAATTATTGAACTTTGAAATTTCAGCAATAAGATGAATATCACCCTGTTTATCCCAAACGAAGGCCCTCAAAACATAAAAACAAAAACCTCTTGTTGAGAGTCCTCCTTGAGTCCTTGATGTCCTTGATTCATGGTATCCGTTTGTCGCATTCTTTCCGGGACACCCTGTATATCATATCATTTCATAGCCGTGTTAGACAATAAATCACATTTCCAATTAATCTCGATCGCACTGATGGTCTAAAATGTGACTTTTCTTGCAGACAATGTCTCATCAGAAAAATTGGAAATACCATGGTCTGCCATTCTTACATCAGTTCCTTTATGGGCTCTGGTTTGTGCCCAGATAGGCCATGACTGGGGTTTCTATACCATGGTAACTGACCTTCCAACCTATCTCAAAGACGTATTGAAATTTAACATAGGCCAAAATGGTATTTGGTCTTCTCTACCTTACATCGTCATGTGGACTGTATCGATGCTTTCTGGGTATCTTTGTGATTGGCTCATCAGGAAAAACTTCATGACTGTAACCTTTTCTAGGAAGTTTTTCACAACAATTGGTAAGTTTTCGTTTGTTAAATTCAGTGGCGGCTCGTGAGATTTCAATCGGAGGACTTCTTGTCAGACACTGGCATTTATTTTACCATTCTACGCAGAACGAACGATTATGAGCAGAATTAATAATTAAATTTGGCAGTGCTGGTTTACTGAGTTTTTATTCAAAATAAAATCTACAGGATCTTGCGTTTCTTTAAGTTCACTACTTGCATTATAATACTCACTCGTTGTTTCTATTTTCATTTTTCTTGCTGAAATATTAAAATCTTACTCAGAAACTCTTCCGAAAAATGTCACAAAACCACAAACCGCTCGCTTAGAGGATTAATACTTCGTTAATAAAAAGGGAGGGATTCAAAACAACAGTTGATCTCCATCCACGATCTCCATGGTTGATTCAGGCCGATCGGACGTTCAGTTCCGGCTAAGCTCGTTCGCTTAAAATCGACAATAATGCCCCGGAGCCGGGCCTCCGACACGTGATCTACAGCTTGAGTTTTGATTTGTTTTCCTCACCGTTTGAAGAAGTTTGAAATGTTACATTCCACGAATCTCGAATCGTGGAGGCAAGCCTTCTTTGCTAAACGGTTTTCCTGCTCTCCGTTACGCTTATTGTGTGTTACGGATAATGTATGAATGTTTTAGATCGCTGAATATGAACATATGTTTATTACTTTGAGATTTGATAGTAGATAGAATGATGGAAATAATACAGATAAAGAATGTGATTATTTTTATTTTGAACTTGAGTTTGAAATTGAATAAATGCAGTGAAATTACGGGAGGCCGGCCTCCTCTGCCTCCTCTGAGTAGCCGCTACTGGCTAAATTCTTCCAGTTTTTTTTTATTGAACTAACTTTGCTTCTTCTGTTTATAGCATCTGTTGGTCCTGCAATCTTCTTGTGGTAGCATCTTACTCAGGTTGTGACAGAGTATTCCGTGGCCATGTTCACGATAGGCATGGGTTTTATGGGTACCTTCTACTGTGGTATGAAAGTGAATGCTCTAGATCTGTCTCCGAACTTTGCTGGGACACTCATGGCTATTGTGAATGGAGTAGGTGCGATAACGGGTATTTTGTCACCTTACATTGCCGGTGCTTTGACAGTGGACGTAAGTATATAAATAGATCTCATTTCATTTCATAGGAGAGATGATTTTGCGGTTCAGTTGAACAGTTGTGTATTCGAAAGATTTACGTGCTACGTATCTGTCTGAACGAAGAGGCCAATACACTTGCCAAAGAGGGCGCACGAATGTCACTCATTGGTTCAGAACCCTTCTGTGGTATAGGTAAATGCCCAATAAGAAGGAGTTTCTGGAGTAGGAGAAAGCCTGAAATGAAAAACTCTGGCGGAATCTCCAAGAAATGGATCAGTCCACTAAGTTCTTTCGGAACTTTGAAACATCAAGATCCAAAAGATATCTGAATCTTGGTAAAAAACAATGACACTTCCTCACTGGCTTTCTTACAGGACACTGTTGCCTCAGGAAGGCCCCAAGTATGTAATTGAATCCAGTATTACGGTCAGCCTGAGACATAAAATAATTATATGCGATTACTGCAGTTTCCCTACCATACTGCTTGAATTAAGCCACTCCCAACGATAAGAGAGAGGCAACACTATACATTATTGCAATCGGACATCTGCATTCAGACGGATCATAAATCATAAAACTTTGATTTCAAAAATGCAATAGAACAAAAACGAGTACACACCAAATAGTCAAAAAGCGTCAAGTCGAAGCTAATTAATTTCGGCTAATTAAACAGTCATCAAACGTTTGAAAAATATATCTATTGTGGTGTGAGATGTGTGGCAAGTTGAACCGTCCTGTTGAAACCAAACATTGTTCACATCGTACCATAAAAAGCGGGATCAAAAAACATCGTTAACATGATGCGACAGGTGCCTCCATTATTTTCAAAGAAATATGGCCCATGATACCCCGATCCGCTCTACAAGCCGCACCAAACAGCCACTTGTAATGGGTGCATTGGCATCTCTGAAAATCAGGTGTGATTTTCTGAGCCCCACATACAGAAAATTTTCCATTTAAGTACCCAGCAAGACAAAAATGAGCTTCATCCGAATCCGAGAATATTTCGTTTTTAGCAAAATTGGCATCATCGTGGCGCTTCTCGTTGGCCTCTCTAGCGGAACAAATGGCTTAAACCATTGTTTAAGGATCCTCCTTAAACAATGCTTAAACTAATTGAACATTAAAAAGAGTCATGTCAAGAATCAACTCTTGAGGTCGCCGATGTCTATCACGTGTTGGCTCATCAACAATGAAACCACCAATAAATCCAATGTTGTTCAAACGTAAATAATCGATCCATTTCGTTCAGCGGGGATATAAGTACAGAATTTTGTGATAGAATAGAATTACATATAGTCCGTTCACGAAAGAAATTTGGCATATTCTACTGTGTATATTAAAATTTTAGGTTATGTTGTGTCAAATTGATACGCAATGTTGTCAATATCGCATAGAATTCTCTGATAACTCGCAAGCTCGTCGGACTAGGCTGGGTAGAGTCAGCAACGTTGACTTTATTTTAAGTTATGACAGCAAATACTGCCAACTTCAGATAAATGAACAAACGCCTACTATGCGCTGAAACTTTCATGAACGGACTATAGTCATTTTCAGATTCTATAAAACAGGTGGTTCAAATTTTGAGCGTTAGATATAGACCCATCTTTTACTTAAGTTTGTTTTTCATTTTGCCCGCTCGGTTCCTAGGTGAACAGCGTTCTTTATTTTGGATCTGTTCTCGGGTGGAATAATCCGAGCTCACAAAAGTTCTGTCAGACTGTCTGTATGCCCACCCTAACTTTCGAACAGAAGAAGTATAAGAATATTAAAATTTTTAGGGCATTTATTAATGTTTTTCAACTACAACATTTTGATTATCGTTTTAATTTTACAGCACACTTTGGCTCAGTGGAGAATTGTATTCTGGATCAGTTTTGGAATATTTATTGTGACCAATACAGTCTACGTCTTTTTCGCCAGTGGCGAAGAACAATGGTGGAATAACCCTCGAAAGAACGCAGAGAACAATTTGGAGAAAGGTCGAAATGACATTCCTATGGAATCTAGAAATTAATACAAATTACGATAGCAGTATTATGAATTCTCAGTAATTTATTTTTATAGTATGTTAAGTTGAAATTCATTTCATTTTCATCCTCATCATTTCAGCATTTGTGATATGTTTCATAGAATTTTGTGTAAGATTGTTCCTCATCTCAGTTACATTACGATACAATTTTTATTGAATGAAATTTTATGATCTACGTACAATCTCGTACCTGGGATTAGTAATGTTAAGGTATTTTCTGTATTTTTACAGTTTGTTCTGCCATGTGATCTTTTTTAATCGAATTATATATGTTTGAATCATTTTATATTTGTAAGTTAATAAATAAAAGACAATAAACTATATATAGCTATATCAATTTGATTCGAAACATACATAGTCTAGTTCATGGACAAAATAAGCCATCTGAATAGTTATCTGATGATTACCGAGTCAAGATTCAAAAGAAATAATATACTCCTTCCTGGACCTGTCTATACAGAAATCATAAGAAACGATAAAGTTAGTAAAAAAATATCACTTTGATAACGACTGAAATAATGATTTTTGCACGCTTCTTTCTAGTGCCTTAGTTTGGACACCAATGTCTGTAAGTTAGTTGACAATTTTGAGCCGATAGTTATATCAACCGACTCAGTTGTTTTCACGAATCAAAAATAATTCTGAAAGAAATTTTATCTCGGAATATTTTGAGCAAATCAAGCTAAGCGATGCGCTCTCTGGTGACTATCTGAGTAACCATTAATATTGACTTAATTTTTTTATTTTACATTGTGGTGTCGTGAATTATGTGAATATTTGTCATAAGTTATCATTTTTCACACCGTATCATACAGTTCCTAAGTTCTTCCAAGGAAAAAAGAAATCAAAATATACCTTTCCATTGATTTCCTCAGGCTGGGGATAAGTTTCGTGTTTGGGTAAAAGGGAAATCGGGTAGTAAAAGTATAGATAAATCCATGAAAAGCCTTTCAATTGAAACTTGAAATCGGTTAACCAGGCATAGGAAATATGAAAGTTTGCTTCTTGCATTTTGTACATGACGATTATAATTTTATGGAGGTAAGTATGGATTACCTACACAAAACATGTACCTACCTATAGGTTAAATATAAGATTCATGGGGTTACTAATCTTTTACAAATCCCAGTTTCCCACAGAGGAAACTTTGTAAAAAGACTGCTGTGCCTTCCAGAAATATTCCTGTTGAATCTACTACCAAAGAGGAACAACCAGAATTTTCTAATTCTAGTAGTAAAAAAAAGTTGAGACGAAGAAGTCTAAACAAAGAAAGACCCACCGGCCACCAAAGAATGCTATTCTGAAGAAAAAAGTACTGTTTGAACATTATGTTAATTCAACTGTTCAACAAACAAAATTGTTTTTCTCAATTTCTTCAACAGCCTTTTAAACCTAATCGATCTTTCCTAAATGGCTAAAGATTGAGAGAATTGAAATGAATGATGAGACATACAGTTTTTACAAAAATTAACATAGTATATACAGAGTACACTGAAATTTTAATACTTATATTAATTAAAAATCGAAATTTCAATCAAGCAAATTTACACATAAGCAAAACAACAGAATCCTTACAGTTCAATATTAAGAGTTCTACAGATGCCCACCGTGGCGCTGCATTCTTATTTTCAAATGCGTAGTTCAAACAAACTTCATGGCGGGAAATGGAGATCACAGAAGAATGAATAACCTTTATTTGAATTTTTGTCAAATTTGAGTTTTGTATACCAATATTACAAATATCAAAAAGTGCCAACAATTTCAATATAATATGTATTTATAATAATGTGATGAAGGTATCAAAATATTTTCAGCAAAAGTTAGATGAATTCCAAGCAATTAAGTTTTTGATTGACTAGTTGATTTCAAAAAGTGTAATCATGTCTTCAATAGAGCAGACAATATTCGCATTTCCTTCTTGGAAAGTGCTCAACGACACGATGATAATGCCTGATGTCTTCAAAAAAGAGGAATCTGTGACAAGGCTTGTTTCTATTATAAAATCAAGCGTTTTTGAAAACACTTTTGTGCACGAGAAGGATCCTTCGCTCTCTTACACACAGTATCAAGAAATAGCTAATATGTATAAATCGTTTACTACTTGGATATTAGGAAGATTTTTTTATGCCATGAGCGGCCGTAAACTGTCGAAGATTCATCAATCTCTTATCGATGTACAGAAATATATACTTTTACAGTTATCTAAAACACAACCAAATATTTGTCGAGATATTGTGATCGAATATGGAAAAGCCTTAAACATTTTGAGGAGATTTTATTTGGAAGAATGTGTTGTCGAGAAAGAAGTTTTAGAAATTTTTATACCTTCAGAACATGAAGAATTTAGGGGTAAAATAGATCTCAGCCCTATATTTGTAGAAATCACATCAAGAACAACTTGTGTTAATCTTTTGAAGAACATAACTCAAATTATTCAACCCATTGTTGTTGATTGTTTCCTGTTCTATAATTTTGGGGAAGAAATAGAGCAAATTTTAAACAACTATCTGCTGCTACTGAACAAGGGAACCGTAAGCTTGAAAGTTGATATCTTATTGCTTTATGGTATGATTACAGACCAATTGAAAATACACAAAAACTTCAGTAGAAACATTGAAATTATTCTACACAAATTTTACTTATATTTTGAAAATATAGTTTGTGCAGTTTATGACGGCACTGTACATCTAAATGACACCCAATATGCATCATTAGAAACTGTGATAATGAAGGTTTATACCAACTTTGAATATATAAGAGATGGCCAATTTAAGTGTAATAGATTAACACTATCTCTGTATAATAATATGTTGAAAAAATCATGTGAATACAAAGCTTCAAACGAGCTTCTAAATTTATTAGTACCCCATATTCAACAATTAAATACTGATTTCATTACAAATGTGGATGATTTTCTGATAGAAAACTTAACTACATTGAACTACTATAAAATATGTATCTTGAAAAACAGATTGCTGAGAAGTATTTTGAGTTATTGTTATCAACTCAAATCTGGAAAAGAGGTGAAAATTTATGATCGGAATATATGTGAATTATGGAGCATATTTTGCGAAATCCTCTTGAAAAGACTTGAGGATCATCAGCCACTGGATGAGTTTATGGAATTCTTCAACAAGCTAGCAGTCATGCTGTTGGAAATAACAATGGAAGTGCAACAAGTTCTGATGAAAAACAGATCCATTTTTGATGTTTCGTTAGTTTTCTTCGAAGAAGGTTCTTTCTTCTATAACATTATAAAAAAATTCAATGAATACATAGAGAGAAGTCATGATGGGTTTTTACAGTTGTATTCAATTTTTCTTGTTAACTTTATGCTTCTTTCAAGAAGCAAAAATTTGGATATCATTTTTACTATATTTGCGTATCCTTATTTGATACCAGCAGTATACAGCGATACAAAGCAAATGCCCAATCAGACCATTGGAATCAGTGATAATGTAGGTTTCAAAAAAACTATTCAAGAATTATACATCAACATGAGAAGAAAAGCATTTTCTGAAATTGAAAGTGCACAATACTTGAGATACTTCTTGGAAGTCTTGAGCAGTGGATATTTACAGAACTTAAACGAGAGCCATATTAACAATATCCAGTTTATATTATTGAAAATTTTCAATCATATCCAAAAGGGACAAAATGAACCACTCAAAGTAGAGGTAGGTATATTCAAGAAAATTTCATAACAGGAAATTGTAATTGAAATTTGTAATTTTTCCAGTTACTTCAAATTATTCCCCACATAATATCAATATTTTCAAGATCTGAATCATATTTTAATGAAGTGTTCGTCCCAAATTTGAATGATGGTACTGGGGATACATTGAATTCAACAATATCTATATCAAAATCAATTTTGTGCACATCGTACTGTGATTATATCAAGGTGATGACTTTGACTGGAACTGGAAGGGTAACCGTTGCAATATATTGCGAAAAATGTGATCTACTGATAAAAAATGTAACAGAAAAATCTCAAAAATTATGTCAGTTCAAAGAACAGATGTGGAAAAGGAGCCCTTCTATGTTTTTAAATTTTTGCCATAACAAATTTGATGTTGGTTCCCTATCTAATGATATACTACGAAAAACCTTGGCAGTTCTTGAAACTAAGGACGTTTCCCACAAGATATGTGCTCTAGAGTTATTACCAACTCTAGCTAGTCATGTTCATACATTTACTTCAGCAAATGTAAACATTTGGCTTGAAAAATTAGAGGATAATGATTCTAAAGTGAGAAATGTATTGGCAAAGAATATTGGATTGATTCTGAAACACATCCAGGTAAAATCCTATTTTATTGATATCTGTTAACTTGAATAATGTACAACATTAGATATAGTTTTTGATATAGTTGAAGCTCAGAGTATGAAATAAACATAGAGATGTCCCTACTCGTGAATATAGTAGTGTAGAGTATTCAAGCAAGCATTAGAGTGAGATGGAAAGTACTGGGGTGAGGTAAACAATAGGTTAGATTTTCATGTCTCCAATTCCTGAATACTATACAACAATTTCGTAGTTTTGCCTTAGTTATAATTACCGGAATAGCCTTGAGCATTAGTAAACTGCCTACAAATCAGTAAAATAATTCATTTTATCAACGTCAAATCGAAATGAAAATGTAAATACAATGCATCGAGAAACTTAACACTAATAGACGATGTTGCCAAAATGACAGAATTGTCTGTAACAGAAGCAAGCCGTTAGTATCAGAGTAGGGGAGCGGTAAGCCCGTTATCCCAATAAGGAATAATAATAATAAACAATCTTTATTCCTGACCCCAAAACAGTACAAGTACTGGCACCAGGGCCTAGGTTAGCTTATAACAAAGTAAAATAAAAAACAAAACAAAAAATATACAAAAAATAACATCATTTCATTCTAAATATACTTTTCTACAACCAATAATCACAAAAGAGTATCACAGACTTGTAAATAAAGTTTCAGTTTATGGCACATTTTGTTTATTGAGGTAGCACTTAGTGAATGTATCGGTAATAATACATATCGGATAAACATATGGCAAGGGTTGCAAACGCTGGAATGTTCTTGGCACGTATATACAGATTCTACTTGGCTGCATAACAAATGAGTGAAGGCATCTTCAGGTTTAATTTTTACTCTGAGAGTTGAAGCTTTGAATAATTCACCATAACTCTTCGCTAATTAATGAGAGCTCTAAAAGTGCACAATTTCCTCGTACATAAATCTTAATCTAGAGCTAGAAGCCATGCAACCAAAAGTAATAGTTTTTTTGATACCTATGTTATTTCTAGAACAGGCGTACACAGGTGACTTCAATGATTTCCTGATGGCGACCAACGGAGCGATTGATTACATTCGACAACTAGATCTTAGTCTATGACTCATTCCTTGTTTATCATACATGTGTTATTATGCCATACGATAAATAAATAATAATCTAGAATCATCATACCTTGCAAAGTATCTAAGTTCATAATCAATCAATTTCTGTTTCAGGAGAATTCAGCAATATCAGAAGATGATAAGAAGGATTTTCTCAACAAAGTGTTAGAAACAATTCTAGAATTGACCAAGAAATCAATTAAATTCTCTAAATTTGAATTGCAAGACACTCTGCTCTCATGTATAAAGTCTGTGATTGAATTAAAGTACGAACATACTATTTTACCCCTGTTCAGAATAATTCTTTACTTCATTATGGTTCCGACATCAAAGCATTTTCCTATAGCCATCAACAGACTATATTTTTTGGCCGAAACACACAATAAAACTCCATTACAAATATATGTATCCCATACAAAAGCAATTTGCGATATGCTGATTCATTTATGTGTAGTTAACCATATAGCTGTGAAATTCAGAATGAGTACATCACTTAAAAAAATCTCCATGATCTTCGGGTTGCCTGTAAAAGATTTTGTTACCAAAGAATGTCAGTATTTATTACCGTTTTTAATATCTAAAATCATGACATGGCCAACAATTGACAAACTTATTGAAGAAATGGCTTCTATCATGGATATTGAACTTCCTGAGCTCTTAGCAAGCAAGTATGGCCATGTGTTCATCCACACGTTTTTGAATCAAGAACAGAGTGGTGTTTATAAAGCTGTTATGTCATATGTAGAGAAAACCACTGGATTGACTGGAGAGAACTTGAGAAGAAAAAACTTCAGGGTATGTTATTAATTTCTTAAACAGGATTTTCATTCTAACAAAAATCATTGGAACAAACCTTCATCTACGAACTTTTTACCTAAACATTTTTTATCATGTGCTTTGTTCTGGGTAGGGAGTGATATGTGTTTCATTGAAATTGCAAGGTTTAAATACTGAGGAGTACTTTTAGACTAACAAGTTGTCTCAAAAAAATTTAAGAAATCCCGGAGCAGATGCTTTAGAGCGGTCTTTCATTGGTGAGGTTATTACCTCAAAATTTTGTAAAGGAGTTGAGATTGATACTAAATGTATAAATGCAAAATCTCGGCACGGAAACTGAAATATGTAAAAACAATTAAAAAATTATTAAGATTATGGTTCTGATGATGCGATCCACTTGAAATTTTTTCATGAACATTCAGTAATTAGTTATATCAATCTTTGTTCACAAAATAAGTTCACTCAAATCAGATATCTTGTTATGGAAATATGAAGTTCCTTCTTTTCAATATTCCAATTGAATTTTCCATGGTTCTGTTACCACTATGGCCACAACTTTTGCGTGATGCTTATTATGAGCATTTTGCATGTGGCCGCAAAATTTCATTTCAATTGTTTTCGTTTTGTCTCTAGGACAATTCCTTCGAAAGTTATCATGCTAACGGAGGGACGGCCCCACGGAGAGAATTGAATTTGACCACGAATTCGTCATTCGGAAGTCGAACCTGTTTCGGCTCAAAATTATAAAATTACAGACATTTGGGCAAAACGATAAGCACTCGTTTAACTAGAACGAGCGCTCAAAAATGAAGTCACCTTTCTCTTTGTAGGAACGATTAAGATATTCCTTTCAACCACCATTTTTCTTGTTCCTAGAAAGAAGGGGTACCATAATGTCTAGATAATTGAAAAAGCATACTCCAAAATTTCTTCTAATTTATTTTCTTGATCCATATGACGGCTTTTTTCCAGGTAATTTTGAATAACCTCCTTCTACACTTCCACAAGAAAAATAGAGAAGTGGTCCTCGCGCTAAAGCTGCTTGTTAAAGAAGATACAGAAAAGAAAACGTCAAACATTCCAGAATATCTTCATTCCCATTTTCTTGGAGTGCTACAATTTTTCCTAAATACTCTCATTTCTGATGAGACTGACCACGAGGAAACACTAGAAAGTTTATCAGGAATATTCAGTTTCATGGGATCAAAACATATCACACCACTGAGATTCAAAATAATCTCGATGTTGCAAACTGTGGATTATGAGAAGTACCCAATTTTGGTATCTGCAGTGTGGTTTACATTCCTTAAGTGCTGCGAGGTAGAAATGTTGGGTCCTCAGCTAGCAACAATATTCAAGTCGTTGCAACCACTCATGGATTTATGCCCTAACGAGATAAATAAAATTTATACGTATCTGATATGTGAAAACGAAACTAAACTGAATGACTACATCAAAGATTTGTTTTTTATGAAAAACACAAAGGTTTCTACTGTAATATCACAAAAATTAGAATCATATGTTTCAGAAGTCAATAGATACACTTTCAAAGAAAAGATCAAGTGGTTATTGAAATATCTCACTCATGAAACAATTGAAATAAGAGTGGAGGGAATGAAAGAATTGAATACGTTGTTAGAAAAAAACAGGGAAGAGTTAGACAAGATGATCTTAGGTTATAATGGTATCGATGATACTATCGTAGAATTGAT
Source organism: Propylea japonica (assembly GCA_013421045.1). Lineage (NCBI taxonomy): Eukaryota > Metazoa > Arthropoda > Insecta > Coleoptera > Coccinellidae > Propylea > Propylea japonica. The sequence goes on from CM024247.1 coordinate 37,499,187, forward strand.
AGATGTCTTAACGTTAACTTGTCGGGAAAAAGACAAACAACTAAAGTTAGCTTGTGCCGAAGTAATAGGGGAGTTAGGAGCGTTGGAGCCAAGTCATCTACCACGGCGGTAAGCAATATGTTATTTTAGACAGACAAATTTGAACAACTTGTTAATTTGTAGATATGTTCGTGATACAAGAGAATTCTCATTCTTCATTTACGAAGATAATTTTGTGATAAACGCTCTGAATGAATTGGTAAAAGCACTTCAAGCTGAGACTAATGCTGTGGTGAGTACATCCTGATATAGTTTGGAAAACTCCTATATTCACATACTCTTTTTAATTAATTCGTTTACAAATGACCTCTATTAACCTTTGTGAATTTCCATAAATCTTATATAGGTTTGGAAACATACGATATACAATGCATCAGACAGAGAATTTTTCCGTCCAGTTGAACAGTTTTATATTGGGGAGATTTACGTGCAAAGTAACTGGCTGAATCCAGTTGTCTGATTGCAATAAGGTCGTGTTGAATCCCTCAATTCAAGCAGTATGGTAGGCAATCGAAAATACTTGAATCGAGTATTACTGGCAGCCTTACACATTGAATAATTAGCTGCGAGTACTGCAGGTTCCCTAACTACTGCTTAAATTAAGCCACTCCCAACGTTAAGAAATAGACATCACTACATTATTGCAATCGGACAACTAGATTCAGCCAGTTACGTAGTACGTTAATCTCATCAATATACAATTCTTCAACTGGAAAGCAAAATTCTCTGTCTGATGCATTGAATATCGTATGTTTCCGATGTGAATTTCCAAACCTGTATGTTGATTATGAAACGACATGATTTGTTCTAGAATATGGATCGTACAGCTTTAGCGATACAAGAAATTTTAAAAACATATCAAATATCTCCTGATGGAAGGAGTAGCAAACATGCAATATGGAAGCAGTTTTCGGAAGCTCAACAGGAACTTATGAAACCCCTTTTGTCTTCAAGATATATATCAGCTTTGAACTCCCTCAGTTTTGAATACACAGTTCCTATTTTTGGATCAAATCTGGGGTCGTCCTTCCAGTCATGGCTTTATAAGTATGAGAAAATTTTTAAGAATAGAAAAGAGGTTTAACCCGTAACATCGGCATGAATATCAATAAAGTGAAAGCAGAAAATAATATTAATCGATAGAAACAAGGACGAAGTTAGCTCTGAAGTACAGGGTGGGGCAGAAAAACCTATCCGATTTCAAATCCCTTTCTCTCAGAAGAGAGAGCAGGTAGAGTAGTGGGGTAAAAACCGTTAGAAGCTGGTTTTATGCCATTTGTCAGTAGTCAACATGCCTTGGTCTGGTGAACATCGTGCTTTTGTTATTGAGCGGTTATCGAATGCGGCGGTTCGATAATTGCTACACAACGTGCTGTCAAATTTTAGACAGACGAGTTCAGCATTGAAAAAGAAGTCGCCTGGACGTCCCAGGACAGCAACAGGACCTGAAAACGTGGCCAATGTGAGAGCCGCGATTGAACGTTCCCCGCGTCGTTCGACGCGAAAACATTCGCTCGCTTTGGCGATTTCCAACCGCACTATTCGGCGAATTTTGCACCGGGACCTCAAAATGCATCCCTACAAAATGGTTGTTGCACAGAAATTAAGTGAAAGGGATTTTGAAACCCGTACGAACCTGTGTCGCGATCTCCGAGAACTGCCAAACGACGATGTTGTGCTCTTCACGGACGAAGCCCATTTTCACCTTTGTGGCGCCGTAAACAGGCAGAATTTTCGATATTGGAGTGACGAAAATCCTCGGGAAATCCATCAGGAACCCCTCCATAGCCTAAAGTGACTGTGTGGTGTGCTCTTTCCCGCCTAGGCGTCTGGGGGCCCTACTTTTTTGAAGAAAATGGGCAAAACGTAACGGTCAACAGCGAGCGCTATTGTTTCATGCTGGAAAATTTTCTTAGACCCAAAATGGAAGAAAATGGCGTGGAAAATGTGTGGTTTCAACAGGATGGTGCAACCGCCCACACATCGCGACGATCAATGGACATTCTCAGGGAACTGTTTCCCGGTCGCCTCATTTCTCTGAGAGGTGATGTTGGCTGGCCGCCGCGCTCACCGGATCTCACTCCATGTGACTTCTTCCTTTGGGGTTACCTCAAATCGAAGGTTTACCAGCATCGACCAAGGACCCTTCTTGCTTTACGAAGGGAAATTGCTCGGGCAATTGAAGAAATTCCTGTGGAAATGACGGTGAAAGTCATGGAAAGCTACCGCGAGCGCTTAAATAAGTGTATCCGCTCCCAAGGACGACATTTGAGTGATGTGCTTTTCAAAACTTAAATTTAAAAATGGCATAAAATTTGCGATATGTTAATAAAAAAAATTTTTTGTCAAGCTGAGTGGTTTTAATTTTATAACGTTTTGAAACCGGATAGGTTTTTCTGCCCCACCCTGTATGAGTTTAATATTGGTTGATTTCTATCGATTAATATTATTCTCTGTTTTCACTTTATTTTTAAGAATGTTTGAAAATATTAATCCCTTTTTTGCAGTTGGGCTTGTAGTCTCATTTCAAAGCTCCCTTCCGAACGCCGAATACTACTAGAAGGTTGCCTTCCTAGTATGAAAGAAGGGGAAAGAATACTAATGCACTTTCTACCACATATTCTTCTACATAGTTTGATTGAAGGTAACTGCGAAGAAGCTGCTTATGATGAGTTTCAAGCTGTTTTGAGCTTTTTTACCACCAAACATGAATTGGATAGCTCCATTGTTAATGTAAGATTTTTTTTAATTCATTTGATGTATATAGCACTAATGCTTCTTCAAGTTAACACTAAATAGTCTTGTTATTAATTACTGCGTTCATTTTGCTAATTTGCTTCTGGATAGAAACTGAAGTGGCTTAACTTTGATGAACTAAAGGTAAGGTATATGTTGACGTAACTGAGATTTTCGTTGCTCGGAGTAAATAATACGGCATGTAGTATGATACACACCATATCTCAAAAACAATAAGACCCAACCTAGAAGTTGATTTTGACATTGATGACATTCTGCTTGACTCATCAAGTTTCCTTGATCGCATTGAGCTTTTCTGAATAAATGAAGAGCTTAACCCCTAAAGTTATTTCTCGGATTGAAAAGTCAAATACTTGATTGCCTGCTGAATTTTTTTGCTGGTTAAATTTGAAGTACACTATAGTCCGTTCACGAAAGGTTGAGCACATAGTAGGCGTTTCTTTATTTATCTGAAGTTGGCAGTATTTGCTGTCATAACGTAAATGAAGTCAACGTTGCCGAAAGTACTCGGGTCGTCCGACGAGCTTGCGAGTTGTCAGACAACTCTATGCAATATCGACAACATTGTGTATCAATCTGACAAGAAAATAAAGAACATAACCTAAACTTTTAATATACACAGTGGAATATGCCAAATTTCCATGGCCAACCGACGGCTCAACCTTTCGTGAATGGACTATATACTATTCTATCGTAATCTCAATTTATGAACCCTCAGGCACGGTTAGGTATTTTGGAAAATAGTTTATTTTGACTTAATTTCCCATAATTCTTGTGTATAGGGTTCAAAACAAACATTATTTTAATACATAAGAAATTGTTTCTTTATATACAGGGTGTCCCGGAAAATGTGGGAAATCTCTCGGATTCAGATAGAACATAAAAAAATAAGATGACAAGTTCCCATAATTTTTTTTCCTAGCTGCCCTCCCTACGAAGATACGACCTCTTAAATGACGCCACAGGAAATTCATTTTAGTGGAATAAATTTCAAACTATGTATTATACTTGATATAATTTAATGAAAACTACTTCTTTCATTATTTTTTTTTCGAAAACGGTTCATTTTATCGACACTGAACAAGAGTACCTTACCATACAGGGTGTTAAAAATTTGCCCCTGGTAAACAGAACAAGCTAATTGAAATCTGAGTGTAATTTAAGAGGTCCTTAATACTATTAATCATATCAAATTATATCCAGTAGTTTGAAACTTATTCCACTAAAATAGATTTCCAGTCGCGTCATTTAGGATGTCGTATCGTTGTAAGGAGGGCCGCTAGGAAAAAAATATGGGAACTTGTCATCTTATTTTTTATGTTCTATCTGAATCCGAAAGATTTCCTACATTTTTCGGGACATCCTGTATATTATTATTGGAATATTTTTATCATCATCGTTTTTGTATTATTTTAGGTAGTGACTGTGCCTTTACCTGGGGCAAACGTAACTTCCCAATCTATATCGCAAAAGGAGTTTTGGAAGAATCAGTGTACAAAAACTGTCTTCATTCTTCTTGACTTTATGGATAGATGGTTGAGAGAGTGGCAGTGTCTCAAAAGAGTTGCGGGAAGAAATGATCCTAATTTCAAAAAGATAAAGGTAGGAAGTTCGTTTTGTTCCTTAAGAAGTTTTTAAATGTTGCCTCCTTTGCAGAACTTTTTGAGTCGTTTTTGCAAATTGCAATTGGCTAAATGCAACTATCGATGTGGCGAATACCCAAGAGCACTGATGTATCTTGAAGATTTCATTACTGAAAATCCTGTTGAAATGACAGAAAACTTGTCATTTCTAGCTGAGGTTGGTTAATTTAGAACCGATCAATTTTTTCTTTTCTTGACTTTTTGCGTTTTTTTTAGATTTATGCCCAGTTGGATGAACCAGATGGTGTTGCAGGCACAATGGCTTTGCGTCAAACAGAGCCATCTATTGAAGATAGAATTTTAGCCTTAGAAGTTTCAGGTAAATTAGCTGATGCTGCAGCATGTTATGAAAGGATAAAACCACCTTTGAAGTTTAGACATATTCAGGTTAGTTTACTTATTGAAAAAAATTAATTTATTATTTTGAAGAATGTAGAATTTAATTCAATGCCTAAATTCATCAGTTATGATCTCTTGAAAATGCAAAATTTCCATTCTGTATCTTTATAGGGATTAATGCAATGTTACCTGGACTTGGACAATGTGAACACTGCTCTGAATTTCGTATACGGAGCATTAAACACTTACGATTATTATGGAAATATGTTACAAGAAATGCAAGCTGAACCCTTGTGGAGGCTGGGAAGTTTTGACACATTAAAAACACTTTTAGATAAACCGGAAATCAAAAATAACAAGAGTTGGGGAGTGCAAATAGGAAAAGCATTGATTCATTTCAATGAAGGTGTACCTCATGGTTCTGATATGAAACCTAAATATTAATTGACTTTTTTCAGGTGAGAGGGATAAATTTAAATTCACCTTAGAGTCCTTGAAGTTACAACAGGTGGATTCACTTGGGGCAGCAAGCTTAGAAGAAGGTGCATACCAACATGGTTATGGATATATTGCACGTTTACATTCTCTAAACGAGCTCCAACAAGTGGAAAAATGCATTCATCACCTACTTGTTCAACCCAATGACAGTAAACTCATAGAAAAAGTAGTTAATGAGTTGAGGAGTGAATGGGAACTTAGGCTCAAGGTACAGGAAAAATCGTTGCATGGTTTTGTAGAAAAATATGTTAACTTGTAAAACATTTATCAGGTAGTTCAAGAATCTGTCAGGATAATGGAGCCTATATTGTGTTTGAGGCGAGTTGCTCTGGAACAGGGCAAAAAATTAATACAGGAAAAATTACCCAACGCAGTTCCTCATATTGATGCTTTATTGGGAGAATGCTGGTTATTAAGTGCCAAAACTGCAAGATCAGCTCGAGTAAGGTATCCAACATAAAACTGGTGAATTGTTAATTTCGTTTTCGTTCAATGTGCAGGTACACCAACAAGCATACACATACACGTTAAAAGCTGAGGAGTATGCCCCATCCGAGTTATTTTTAGAAAAAGCAAGGTTACACTGGCTTCGAGAAGAAAATGAAGAAGCCATGACAACGTTAAATAGAGGATTGGATAAACTTCTTCCTGGTAGTAAGAAAAACTATGAATCTCTGAACCTTCAGCAAAGGTTAGTATGTGATGATGATAATCTTCCATATCCTGCAAAACAAAGGTGATAATCTGATGTTTTATTTTATAGAAAGCTTTGCGCTGAGGCTCGGTTACTTATAGCCACATACAACGATAGCACTTCTAATGTTGAAGCCGATGTTAATCTCCAGAATTACAAAGATGCTTATGAAGCTTATAAAGGATGGGAGAAAAGCTTGGTGAGATAACTATCTGTTCAAAATCAGTAACACATCTTTCTAGTACATCTGATGCATAATTCTTTTATTAAGCTCAAATTCTTATTGCAGCTGAAAGAATTTTTTGGTTTACATTACCAAGATTTTAATTAAAATTAGTTGTTATTAGAAAAGCTGAGTGTGGTTCGTAGGCTAGTTACCGTAACATTTCTAAAATTTTTTGAGTGGCCATTAGTTCTTAAATGATTTAAAAAAGTAGGTATTTGTGAATAATAAATAATACAGGTTTAGAAATTCACATTGGAAACATACGATTTACAATGCATCATGTTGTCTCTCTCTTATCGTTGGAAGTGGCTTAATTCAAGCAGTATGAAAGTACTTGAATCGAGTATTACGGGCAGCCTGACAAATTAAATAATTCGATGCGAAACTGCAGGGTCCCTACCATACTGCTTGAACTAAGCCACTCCCTACGTTAAGAAAGAGACAATACTACATTATTGCAATCGGACAACTGGATTCGGTAAATTACGTAGCACCTAAATTACTCGAATAAAAACTGTTCAACTGGACGGAAGAATTCTCTGTCTGATGCATTGAATATCGTATGTTTCTGATTTGAACATTCAAACCTGTATATCTCAACTATTTGAATAACATAAGTAAATCAGAACCTGAGAAAGAAATTTTACTCAACAAGAACATGCTCCGAATTAGTGTGCACATTCAGTTTGCAAATTTGTTGAACTTTCCACATGCTACTCCACTTATTTATGATTTTCATAAACCTGACAATGTCGAAATTCTTCAATAATTTGATCTTGTTCAGTTTTAACTACTATCATGAACTCCTCATAAGATTTTTGTGTTTTCTAACTGTAGATGTAAGGACAGTATCACGACAAAATTATTTGTGGCGATATTTGAAAATCTTGTTGTTTCATTTACAATTATAACAATTTTATTGTAGGTATCTCTAGGTCAGTTCTATGATCGCAGATTTCAAGCAATTCCTCCAGCAGATAGAGATTCCAAAGCTAGCGACCTGCAAATTATTATGATCAACTATTTTGGGAATTCTCTACTATATGGTAGTAATTTTGTTTATCAGTCCTTACCCAGACTTTTGTCGATTTGGTTTGATTATGGCACTAGGTTGCTTGATGTAACACAACCAAAGATAAGAGAAGAACGAAGAACATGTCTGCTGAAGATGACTCATTTGATTGACAACTGTCTTCAAAAGTTGCCAGTTTATATATTTTTGACCGCCTTTTCCCAACTTGTTTCTAGAATATGTCATCCTCAGAAGGAGGTCAGTATAATTAAAGAATATCTCCATAAAAATATTAGATTTATATTATTATTCAAATATGGTTTCTGGCATTATCAGAGTTAATAATATGACCATTTTCAATTTTAGGTATATATTGAACTCAAATCAATAATAATCAAATTATTATTACATTATCCACAACAAACTTTGTGGATGTTGATTCCTATTATGAAATCAAGTTATGCTATGAGAGTCAAGAGATGTAGTGAAATATTTAATGATCCAAAACTTAGAACTTCACCTATGGTTGATCTAATCAAGGATTTCACTGCTTTGGCAGAAAAATTGATCGAATTATGTAACAAAGACATTCCAAATGACGTTTCCACTGCTTCAGTGAACAGTTTGCTCAGAAGTTTACCTAGGTAAAAAAAATCTGGCTTTTCGATACCTGCAATCGAATAATTGAACTTTTTGTTTTACAGGATGCTTAGTAAAAGTAATTTCAGTGAAATAATGATCCCAACACATAAGTTTAGAAAGTTGGTTTTGCCGAATCCAGATTTCAAAAATTCGGACCAACATAATCCTTTTCCGAATCAGTATGTACACATCGTAGGCATACAGGATGAAATGACGATTTTGACTAGTCTCCAGAGGCCAAGAAAAATTGTATTGAGAGGAAACGATGGCAAAGGGTAATTTTTAGATTGTTACTCGACAAAGAAAAGTTTTATTTCGAAAATTACTTCTGAATCTCATACTGAACTTGATAAATTTGCAATATACATCAAAACTGACTTAAAATTTTTCATACTTCAGTTACATTCAAATGTTAAAACCTAAGGATGATTTGAGAAAAGATTTCCGTCTGATGGAATTCAACGACATAGTGAATCAATTGCTAACTCGTGATGCCGAAGCCAGAGAAAGAAGGCTGAACATCAGGTTATATTCTGTTGCTCCTCTAAATGAAGAGTGTGGTCTTATTGAGTGGGTTCCAAACCTCCTTGGCCTTAGACCTATACTAATGAGTCTTTATAACCAAAATGGTAAGAATTTTCCGTAGAGAGAAAAAAATGTCTTCAACTAATTTTTTGAAGGTCTTGGAATGAGGAATTCCGAACTCAGAGAGGTCGTATGTGATTTGAAAGATCCATTAACCAAAAAAAGGGATGTCTTTGTGAAGCGGTTGCTGGTACGGCATCCTCCAATTTTAGGAGACTGGTTCAGAAGGAATTTTCCAGATGCTCAGGTAATCTTTGATACTTCCAATTTACAACCAATTTTAATCAAAACTTTTTGTAGAGTTGGCTGACTGCAAGAACTGCGTTCATTAGAACTACTGCAGTGATGTCAATAGTCGGTTACATTCTTGGCCTGGGAGATCGACATGGTGAAAAATATCTATAGATTCCACATCGGGGGATACAGTGCATGTGGATTTCAATTGTTTGTTCAATAAAGGTAAATGTTGAATCTTTCTCACTAGGTATATTTTATGTTGGTTGTTTCTCAGGTGAATCTCTGGAATATCCTGAGAGGGTACCTTTCAGGTTAACCCACAATATGGTAGCAGCTATGGGACCTCTCGGCGTCGAAGGGATGTTCAGAAAATCTTGCGTTTGTACGTTGGGAGTCTTGAGAACAAATACTGCAACACTCATGTCCATAGTTACGCCTTTTGTTTATGATCCATTGGTTTCGTGGCCTAGGATTCAGGTTCAAGCATCTGGAGCAGAACGAACCAATGAACAGGTAAATTGATTGGTATTATGCTTTGCATTTTTGGATAATGATTTCTGAGCCAATGGTTCATATTATTGAATGCTCAGCATTGCTTGAATATTTTTCAACAATGTCCATACATAACCTATAGTCCGTTGACGAAAGTTTGAGCCGTCGGATGACCATGGAAATTTGGCATATTCCACTGTGTATATTTAAATTTTAGATTTGGTGAACAGAATATTTATAGTCCGTTCACGAAAATTTGAGCGCATAGTAGGCGTTTGTTTATTTATCTGAAGTTGGCAGTATTTACTGTCATAACGTAAAATAAAGTCAATGCTGCCTAATGTACCCGGCCTCGTCGGAAGAGCTTGCGAGTTATCACAGAACTCTATGGATTATTGACAACATTACGTATCAATCTGACATGAAAATAAACAACATAACCTAAAATTTCAATATACACAGTGGAAAATGCCAAATTCCATGGCCAACCGACGGCTCAAACTTTCGTGAACGGACTATAGTATTCAGAGACAGGACAAATTCAGTAGAATCAACATCATTGTCAAAAGTAACCAGATTGCGCAACGTTTGAATATTTCACGAACTTCAATGAAGCGCAGAGTGAACCTTTTCATGGAAACTGCCAGCGTTGCCTGGTCGACCCAGAGTAACATCTGGAAGACCATTATATGGCGAATTTTACTCGAAGGAAGCGAACGGTATCTGTAACAGCCCAGCAAAGTCATTTTTTCAATAGACGGGTAGTCTCAACCAGTACTACACTGCGCAAATTAACGCACATTATGGAAATCTCAAATTTATTTCACAACTACAGGTGTTCCCAATGATAACCATTTTTATCAGAATTATGCATGCATTTGTTATCCACCTTCAACGTTTTTCTTCAATACAGATGCTTTTTCCCAGCAGGAATAAAAAAAGATGAGATTATCAGATTTTGAATTTATTGGCTCCATTCTGAAATCAGTTGTTCTCGATTAATTCTAGTGATCAATAGTTTTTCTTCCGTTTGATTTTCTACACTCGATTGCTATGCAATGCGAAACACGCAATTTCACCCAAAGGAATGTGCTCAAGCGGTAGTTTTGCGAGAAGAAGGGTGGACATACACAAGAATTGCAGAAAGGTTTGGAGTTTCCCATACAAATGTGTCCAGAATGTTGCAGCGATTCAGGGAGACAGGTATGAATGTCCGAAGACCAGGACAGCGTAGACCACGGGTAACAACTGTCATTTAAGAACGTTACTTGAGAGTTTCTTAGTTGAGACAACGGTTTGCAACCGCTCGCCTCCTTCAACTCAGCTTGAGCAAACTCATGAGGTGCAAATTAGCATTCAGACAATAAGAAATCGCCTCAGAGTCCCAGCTTTTACCCCAGCCCATCGAAGGGCGCGTTTGAATTTTGCGAGAGAGCTTATCCATTGGGAAGAAGCTGATTGGGAAAGAATTCTCTTCACAGATGAGTCTAGATTCTGCCTCTATCATTGTAATCGACGTTCCCTTGTATACAACGTCCACATGAAAGATGTGCTCAGTGCAATTTCCTGAATACTACTGGTTTCGGGGGAGGATCGATTATGGTGTGGGGTGGAATATCTTTGACTGCTCGCACAGACGTAGTGGTCGTTGATAATGGAGCTATAAATGCTGATACGTATATAAGGACCATTCTTGAAGAGCATGTAGTTCCATTTGTCCCATACATTGGTGAAAATTTCATTTTTATGGACGATAATGCCAAACCCCATCGAGCGCGCATCGTTCAGGAGTACCTTGAAGAGGTTGAAGTCTCACGAATGGAATTGCCAGATGAAGTCGATCTCAATCCGATTGAGCAGGTTTGGGACAACCTCAATAGAAAGCTGAGAAGTTCAGAAAATCATCCAGCTACTCTTAATAACTTAGGAAACCAACTCTTGTGTATGTCCACCCTTCTTCTCGCAAAACTACCGCTTGGGCACATATTCCTTTTGAGTCAAATTGCGTGTTTCGAGTTGCATAGCGATCGAGTGTAGAAAATCAAAGGAAAGAAAAACTATTGATCACTAGAATTGATCGAGAACAACTGATTTCAGAACAGAGCCATAAATTCAAAATCTGATAATCTCATCTTTTTTTATTCCTGCTGGGAAAAAACATCTGTATTGAAGAAAAACGTTGCAAGTGGATAACATATGCATGCATACTTCTGATAAAAATAATTATCATTGGGAACACCTTCAGTTGTAGAATAAATTTGAGATTTCTATAATGTGCATTAATTTTTTTGCGCAGTGTATAAAGAGACGGTTCCATTTCTCTAATTTTAGGGCAAAAAGACCTTTAAGAGTAGCTCGCCTATCACCCGGGCATAGAGTTACCCGTCGGCAATGGGCAGAAAACCACCAAGACTGGCTTTTACCAGTGGTGCATTGTACTTTCTTCAGACGAGTCACGATTCGTTTCACAAAGTGATAGCTAACAAGAAAGGGTCTGGGGAGATCCAGGCAGACTATTGTGACTAGTCTATATAGTGATTCAATTTTGAACGGGAAGTTATGCCTTTCAATGCTTATCAATAATGTGCTGCAGGGGTTTATAAGTTTCGGTAGACGAACCCCTCTTGTTATAGTTATGAGGTTTCTTTCAAGTATTTTTTGAACTGCCTCGTTCACGCTAGCCGGAAGGAACATGACTTTTGATTTATTTTTTAGGCATTTGAACATATTAAAAACATTGAACTCAGACTTCAGGGCGTGATAAAGTACAGAGGAAGGACGCAATCTCTTTCACCACTATCTGTAGAAGGACAAACTAATTATTTAATTAAGGAGGCAATGAATATTGACAATTTATGCCAGATGTATTATGGTTGGGGGGCCTTTTTATGAACCCCAAATTTTTTCGTACATAGTTTTAAATTTGTAAGAGTTTGTTGAAATGATATATTTATATTTTGTATTGTTATTTTTTTAGTAAATAAAAAAAATGTTGCCAGTTTTGATAATAAACCTATAATATGAATAAAGTTATTTACAAGTATAATTTAAAGCTAATATTATGTTCCTTTTTTTTCTTTTGTTTGTAAAACTATTTTCAGGTTCACATTATTTCTAAATGTATTTTCCAATTCTTCTCGACATGCAGATGTAATCATCCGTAGTCTTCCATCTGAAGCTCCTGCGACCAGTTTAAGTAGTCTTTCGGATGGACATTTTACAATAACAACAGATGTGATCTTACCTAAAATGAAAAATTAGATGAATATGCAAATGTTCAAAATTGTGTTTGCACGATTAATACTTTGTTTTTTGAGGGGATGAAAATGACAAATGTAATATTATTGATGTTGTTTCACATCTGCTCAAGTGTCGGTCAATAAAAGGTTCTAAAAATATTTTGAAAAAATTACCAGTTTCACTCATTTCAAATAATTCCATCTCAGGTTTTAGCATATATGGTATTTCTTGTTGAAGAAAATCGAGAAACTTAGCTCTAACGGTAGAAACGATTAAGTTTTCAAATCTTTCATTTGTGAATTGCTCTGCTGGATACATCCAAGGAGCTGGTTTGGCCTGCTTAGTTAGAAAGTTTCGTAAGTCTTCCACACCATTACCTACAAATGATTTCCATTGGAATATGATAAAAAAAAAACAATTTTGTACTGCAAGTGTATTTTAGGACTTTTCTAGTTGACGCTGCATCACTTCCAAACTGATGCGAAATCAGTATTGCAGCTTTCTTATTGGTCGATTCAGTCGAAGTGAAGTGATTTCTTCAGTGAATCAGTCGCATAGAAGAGCCCTTTGATCAATTATATCAGTAGAACATTTTCGGTTAGACAACGATCTTTCGTACCGTTATCAAAGAAAATCAATAAAATATATTCAAAGTACATAACTGTTTTTCGGTAAACCATCGGTTTAGGCATGTAAGATGGCAGCGATTTGTTGACAACGGAATGACGCATGCGCAGAGAGTGCCAAATGTCCTTTTGGTTGGCAGATTGTGCAAAAGCCATATCTTTGGAATCGAATGTTGATTTGTAACTGGGATCTACGAATTCTTTTGAACATTCAAGAAGGAAATAAACACGACCAGTTGAATCAAAAAGTTATTAAATTACACTATTACTAAGAATTTTCCAATTTTCAGAGATTTCAAAATTTTCTTCTCTTTTTACAACCCGATTACAAATAAATTAAAATTTAAAAAAATTAATTGAAATATAATCAAGCCACATTTTGAAATATAATGTAAAATTGCACTATATATTTTATTATTCACATTGGTGATACAGAACTTAATAAATGTTGTTTTTTTCAATTAGAACTTTCAGGATATATTCATTAATTATGGAAAGAAATAAAACAATTCAATTGATTTCTTTTAGAGTTGCTTGGTTCTACGTGCTAAGCACAGCATAACTAATATATGCTAAGGGGCCAGTGACGGCTCGTCGGGGTCGGCAGGGTCGGCCCGGCCGACCCAAAAATAATCGGGAATTGAAAATAATTCTGAGTCATTCAAAGTCATTCTGAATTATCAATGTCGATATTAAAATTGCCTGGATATTTAATATTTCCACTCAGAACAGAAAAATATAACTTATTCCGCCCAACATTTCTTTTCTGGCTCACCAAATATTCGATTTCCAAAGCATCTAGCGATTGTTCTTTTTGTAACAAAAACAAAATTATAAATAGTAACATATCGTAACATCACCGAAAGCTAACAATTCAGAATTGTACGTTACACCGTAACAGTAGATCTGAAATGTAACACAAATGTTACAATTGTGACACCAAGGTCGGCCCACAGCGCTCGGCCGTACTACCAGTACGTAAATGAAGCGATACTACGACAGACGTCCAGAATACGGCCACTCAGTAGAACGGTACAACGCATCGATAGTAGGTCGCTTCCCAATAGTCACGGTCGGCAGGCCTACCCTGCGAAGCAGAAGTTGCTAATTTGCACAGTTCTTTCACTGATCGAATGAATAGTTAATTATAACTATTTCAGGAAAGATCGGTTTTGTACCGTTCGATAGTAGTTACTATGATTTTCTGATCATGAAAATATCATAATGTATTCTTAACTCGTGATTTCAAAAGGTCTAGAATACGCGGCTAGGTCGGCAGGCCGTACCTCAGAAGAGGGGATTCATCTAGAATCGCATTTCGCGATCTTCGCTTATGTATAAGGAATTGAAAAGGGGTTAGTATTTCTAAGGGGTAAGTCGACAGTGTATACAGTGTCCAAGTGTTATTAAAATTTATTTGGCTACTTCCGTAAGTTTGTTACAAATTTATTTGATTGTTAAATTTGAGATACTAGATAGTGGCACATGTAAGGGAGGTTGTGTAAAGCAGCGTCGACTTGGTGAGTCGGAAAACAAAATATTTTGAATTGTTCGGACAGTGCTCGAGTGCTCATCGCAAATTTATAAAAGTTTCGACGATAAGGTTAGGGAAAGTAGTAAATTATGAAACATCTATTGAATATGATCCCTTTCCTATTGACACAAGAAACAATCATGAGAATTTTTAGGAGGTCGTTTAATCGCCGCGAATTTAGACAAAGATTTCAAAAATTGTGTTTAGCCTTCCGCGCCGTCGGTATTTTTGGTTTGTCAAGAACCATACAGAGTGATTTATATGATTCGGCGAGGGAATTAATTTATGAGGAATAGACAGTGCAACGTACTCTTCTTGGGGAATAGACGAGACAATAGATATTAAATGTATCTGTCAAATATTGACGACACGGTGAATTATCGAAACGATTTTTGGGATTTTGCGATGTCCGTAAAATTTGAACCGCGAATGATATTTTCAATAACTTGTTAGACAATTTCAATCATTTTAATAGAGCGACTAAATTATTCGGACAAACCAATGACGAGGCGGCTGTGATGGCAAAAAAAATTAAGAGTTTACAATCGCGAATAAAAAAATCTGTGTTATATATATATATATATATATATTTTTTTGGTCTGGCCGACCCCCATCTGGAGGGCACGAGCCGTCACTGTAAGGGGCACTTGAATTGACTAAGTAAAAATTAATTTGAATTGTATAGAGGAACCTCAATATAACAAATCGAAAGGAATTCAATCAATTCTTCAAATACAAGAATAATCGTCGTACCTGGCAACGTTGCTGTCACTTGGCGGACCGCCGCCATCTTACATGCCTAAACCGATGGATTTTTTTTATCATCTACTGAAGTACACAGCCAAAATATCTACACATTTAAATATGGTGCAGTAGGTATACTCCGTTTGGATATTATTGAGCACAAAGTAGGACTTTGTTCATTTATCTGAGGTTGGTAGTATTTACTGTCATAACATAATATAAAGTCAAAGTTGCCAAATGTACCCGGCCTTGTCCGACGAGCTTTCGAGTTAAGAGAAGAGAAATCTGCGATTTATGCAACTTTTTCGTGATATTGACAACATTGCGTATCAATCTGACAAGAAAATAAACAACATAACCTAAAATTTTAATATACACAGTGTAATGTCTACTTTGTGCTCAATAATATCCGAACGAAGTATACATTGAATAGCACAATTAGGTGGAGTGAATTATTCTTCCATTACCTTCTAAGGATGACAACATAAATATTTGCTTAAAAAATGGCCATCCTTTAATAACATCAACTTCGTCATCATCAACATCCAAGTTATCCACACATAGTTTCCCTTCTAGCCTATTTTCTGTAAGTTTTCGAGTTAAATCTAATAGTTGTCTCTTTTTCTTTACTAGATCAACCTGAAATTATTGAGATGTCAATAAATTGCATTTGAAAACGAATTAGGTAATCACAGACCTTATTCAATACTAGAAAGCTGGGTCTCTTCTTCAGTTCTTCTAGCATATGCAATAACTTGATATCTATTCTCTCCCTTGTCCAAGGATTACTAACATCATGAACAACACCAATAATATTGGCTTGGTACATAGAATTAAGACCATCTCTCACGAATGACCTGTTCAACTCAAACCTGAAAATAAAAATATTGAAAATGTACTCACTTCAAAAAAGTTTTGGTTTTACCTTTTCCATTCTTTCAGTGAAACAACTCCAGGTGTATCTAAAAAGACGACTTGAGTGTCATCTTGTGTGAAAATAGCAATAGATTTTTTCTTCGTAGTATGTACCTTGGAAGACGCAGGGCATACCTGTATACATACATGTATAATTAAGGTAACAAACGATTATAGAATGAAGTCCACTACCTTTCTGTCCATTAAAGAGTTTATCAATGTACTTTTACCGGCATTTGGCATGCCAATTATAGCAACTTTAAGTAGTTTTGTTTTTGGCACTTCTTCAGTAGTAGTAGATTCCCTAGGAGCAGATCTCAAGAATCTCACGATAATATGAGTATTACGTATAGTACTAGTTAGTTTGAGTGATTTACAGAGAGACATTTTTTTGCAAATTAGGAAATTATTTTATATAAAAGAAAAATGGGAAATTGTCTTCATCACACAGATTTAAGAGCTAATTTCGAGGTTAGAATGAAAAATTTAAAATAACAAAATAAGTGCTGCCATCTTACGGTGCATGCGCCAAGTAGTGAACTTGAACTATTGATTTAGAATGAACGAACCAACTTAACACTAAAAAAATTACATTATTATTTTACTTTCACTATATTATAGTATTCGTTTTGAGGAGTTTCTTGCCCCTGAGCTGTTCCAGTACTTGTGCCCAACCAATGTCAGCCCGTATTTCGAGCTTTTGAGTTACTCAGGAGCACGAAACTCTTCAAAACGAATAGGCTAATTATACAAGATAGAACGATTATTCAATCTCTTCGTTCAATTTTCATCTACTACTTGTTTCAAGATGGAATTTTCGTGAATCAACTAAATATATACCGAGATGGTTAGACAAATAAAAACGACCACAAACTCATTATCAGTTTATTTACAAGTTATAATGATAAACAACATTTAATAATGTATTAACTTAAACATTCTTCTTGATAGCTTCATCAAGCTCTCCAACAATTCCCTTGAATTTCTGCCACTGCTCCATCGTTAACATTATACCTTTCTTACCAGGTTTCAGGTCACCGTTGGATTCGTAGAATTCTCTGATATTTACATACCATTTTCCCTTGAACTCTGAAAGTTTCACGAACCTATTTTTTCCCAAATCCCATGAATTCTCCTCTTCTGGAGTTTTCTTCTGTTTCTTAGCTGGACCTCTCTGAAAGTAAGAAACACATAATTAGGTTTTGAGAGAATAATTTCTTTATTACACTTACATCTTCTGGACCAGAATCTGAGTCTGAAGTTTCTTCCTTCTTCTTATTTTTCGGCATATTTCTAATAAAGATATAAGTTCGAATAGAAGAAATCCAAAGTAAACTGAACCGTTTATCAGAAAATTATCAAAGATAACTTTGATAAAATTCTAGGTTAAAAAATAAAAAACTGCCGGCGCCGGGAAAACACAACCGAGCATAGAAAATTTTGAAATCAGAGTGTTCTTTTAATTCTTAGCGGCTGAAAAATACGAATGAAAATCTACAGTGAACTTATTTTAGTATTTCTATCATGAGAGACAAAATTACCTAGTTGTCGATTTCCCGCACAAAATATAAATCTTTCCCTATCAATAAGAAAATGTCGAATAACACTTTTGAGTTCCAGATTACTATTTGGCTAGGCAACGTATTTTGTGTTGCCTAACGTGAAGTTGGATCAGGCGTCAAAATAGATCAGGGAAGTGAGGTAATTCCCCAGCGGCATGCAGGTAATCCGCAATGCCAAAACAAGTTAAGAATATTTTGACCGAAGATTATGAAGTTTTAAACTTTTAGAGAGAGAACGAAGTATGATCTGAGCGGTGGCATGAGTGGCAGTATGTCATTTCGCAATAGTTTCGTTTCTTTATTTTAGTAAAAGGTTTTCCAATAGGAAGTGTTATTTTGAGCTGAAATGACAGGTTCAAACGTGACATTTACCGAAATAGGTAAATGTCACGTTTGAACCTGTCATTTTTTGACATTTGACGAGTAGAAACTGCGCTATTATTGAAAATGGAACGAAACACGTTTCAAGAACGCATTGAAATTATTAAAATTCACTATAAATGAAAATGGTGAAATTTGGCAGAGACTGTTCGTAAAACTCGAACATTTTTGGGTCGTCGTAAAGCACCTCGTCGGACCGTAATGAAGAAATTGGTGAAAAAATTCGAGCTGTTGGGACAAGTTTATGATGTGAAGAATAAAACCGGTGCACGTCGCTCAAGAACAGCCGAGAATATTGCTGCTGTAGCCGAAAGTGTTGAATAAAACCCAGGGTTGTCCATTCCTCGTCGTTCTTTGGAATTAGGCATTCCACAAACGTCATTATATCATATTTTGCCTAAAGATTTGGGTCTTAAGGCTCATAAAGTTCAGTTAACACAAGAACTCAAGCCGGTCGATCATCAACAACGTTGTTTTTGCTGATTGGATCGTTGAAATGCATGAAAATGATCCGGAATTCCATCGAAAAATCGTCTTGAGTGATGAGGCCCATTTCCACCTCAGTGGCTTCGTCAACAAGAAAAATTGCCGTATCTGGGGCTCGGAAAACCCAAGAGCTATTGTTGAAAAGCCTCTCTATCCTCAACTTGTGACTGTTTGATGTGGTTTATGGTCCGGCAGAGTCATTGGACCTTTCGAAAAAGGGGCTAGAGCTACAGTTACGGTGAATAGATTGCGCTATCGAGAGATGATTAATGATTTGTTATGGCCGAAATTGGATAGTATCGATCTGGACAACGTTTACATTCAACAAGACGGCGCTACGTGCCACACAAGCAACGAAACCATTGATCTTTTGCGCGAAAAGTTTCCGGACCGTGTTATCTCTCGAAGAGGTGATCACAATTAGCCACCAATATCAGTGAACAACAAAATGGCGAATGAGCCAGGACCAAAACTAATAATTACTTACTTTCAATCCAAAATGGTCTCCAGTGGTACCTACAACAACAATTTTCGTTGGTTTGACTTCGAAACACTCCTGGTTAGTTTGAGAAATATGCCAACCACTGGACTTAAAAAAAAGGGAGAATTACCATTCTATAAATATTCTTTTTTCAGGCCAATCTGGATCGACACCTTTCAAGATCGATCTTGGTAATACGAGAATAAAAGTAAAAATATGATAGGTATCGAAAAAGTTCTTCCATTTTTTCCAAGCTTCTATATGAATATATATTGGTGATATCCAAAGCACCTGCCCTTCAGGCCTTCAACGATGATTTCAGCTCCCACACTTGCTTTTGTGGCCCAAGGAAAGAGTGAAGGCTAACTTATTTTGATTTGGGATACTTACCGATAGAGGTTACTGAAGAAGGTTGCACTATTTTATACTTTTCTCCTAATGACATCAATAGGAGTTTCAGAAGAATACTAGACTTTGATGGTAGATTGCAAGCTTCCACTGAAAGAAAGAACACTTTGTACCAGATATGGGCTACCTACGACCCGCGAATAGAATTTTCTTGGTCCACCAATACAATTTTTCACACACGACAACCTCCAAATTAGCTCTATGATTATGTAATGAGATCGTAGCAGTTTTTCAGAAAGAATATAATTTAAGAAGACATTTCACTACCAAATATTTGCAAAAATACTGAAGTTGCACTGGACAATTTAGAAATAAAAGAATAGAGAACTTAAAATAGAATTTGGTTTTACAGCAAAATATCTTTGTGAAAATGACGAAGCTGAAGATATCGTTCAGGCAAGAAGGATACTCGAAGCCATTTTCAGAAGGTGTTTATGAAAGAGTGCTTGTTGGAACTCACAGATACTCTGTATCCAGATGAAAGAAAACGTTTGCAGAAGTAAATCTATCAAAAAGAAGAGTCACAAGACAAATAAATGCAATAGCTGTAAATATAAAAGTCGATTCTGGAAAAGTGGTGGAAACATCTGTTGCTTTTTTTACAGCATTGGATGAAAGCACTGACATCACTGATATGGCAAAGTTAGCAATCTTCATTCCCGCAGTCTTTCAAAATTACAGAAGACTTGCTTGCGTCAAAGCCAACCTAATATTAATGCTCTTGCGAAAAAACGCAATCTTAGGTGTCTCGTTAGATGAGAACTTAAGAACTTCTGACTGGTGAGTCAGCGTCAGCGTTTTTGTAGAATTATATCAGTTTAAGTTTTTTCACCTCTTCTATTGTGAGGTGTATTTAAATTTTATTACATATTATTACTGTTTAAAATTTTATTTTGGCCGGTGGTCTACGAGAATTTTTTTTATTTGGCCTCTTACAAAAAAAGATAGCATTAATGCTTTATACATAATGAAATACATACAGGGTGTCCAGGGAATAACTGTACATACTCTTACCAGAGATAGAGTTGCACTAGCTGACTACTGATTGACTATTTAAAATTAATTTCTGGGTCTCCCTAGAAAACTACAGGGTGTTTTTTCAACTTCATGGAAATACTTAGACCATCATAAAATCCAAACTTATTGACGGATATTATTGAAACTTGGATTGGAGGGTTTTTGGCACATGCTAAGGTCGAGTCAGAAATACATCAATTATTTCATTATTCCAGGGCCGGACTCATTAATCTTTATTTAAAGTGTTCAGGGAAAAAAACACTTTGTATTCCGAATTACGAATAATTAATTCACTTTTTAGAAAGAAGCTTAATTATGCTTCAATT
This sequence comes from Propylea japonica, assembly GCA_013421045.1. NCBI lineage: Eukaryota > Metazoa > Arthropoda > Insecta > Coleoptera > Coccinellidae > Propylea > Propylea japonica. The sequence continues at coordinate 37,520,071 of CM024247.1, forward strand.
TGTGGTATCGCTTAAAGTTGTCACATCCACAATTATTTTTTTATGAATTTTTGAATTTGGAAAAAGTTCGAAAAATTGAATTTATAAACCTGAACAGGACTTAGTCACCTTGTGGAGGTCGAAAATAAATAATAAATTTCCTTCAAAAAGTCACTGAAAGTGAGAAAGACTATAATAATTGTTGATATACTGGGTGGCCACCCTAGACGCGGATCTCATTGCAATGAAGTGAATAACGGTATATTGCGAAAAAAATGATTGGCGACATGTATAGGGTATACATAAACATATTTCAAAATTATTCGTATGTATACCGGGTGTTTGAAAACAAAGATATAGATCAAAGTGACACTTCTTCCAATGAACACCCGGTATACATACGAATAATTTTGAAATATGTTTATGTATACCCTATACATGTCGCCAATCATTTTTTTTCGCAATATACCGTTATTCACTTCATCGCCATGAGATCCGCGTCTAGGGTGGCCACCCAGTATATCAACAATTATTATAGTCTTTCTCACTTTCAGTGACTTTTTAAAGAAAATTTATTATTTATTTTCGAGCTCCACAAGGTGACTAAGTCCTGTTCAGGTAAATAAATTCGATTTTTCGACTTTTTCCAAATTCAAAAATTCATAAAAAAATAATTGTAGATGTGACAACTTTGAGCGATACCACAAATTGAAGCATAATTTAGCTTCTTTCTAAAAAGTGAATCAATTATTCGTAATTCAAAATACAAAGTGTTTGTTTCACCCTGAACACTTTAAATGAAGATTAATGAGTCCGGCCCTGGAATAATGAACTAGTTGATATATTTCTGACTCGACCTTAGCATGTGCCAATAACCCCCAAGTTTCAATTATATCCGTCAATAACTTTGGATTTTATGATGGTCTAAGTATTTCCATGAAGTTGAAAACACCCTGTAGTTTTCTAGGAAACCCAAAAATTAATTTTAAATAGTCAATCAGTAGTCAGCTAGTGCAACTCTATCTCTGGTAAGAGTATGTACAGTTATTCCCCGGACACCCTGTATAGAGAGAGCGCCCAGCTCAAACCACATAAATTTAAACCTCTATCAGCTCCGATTATCCACGAATATCTTTCAAATCACGTCGTTGGTATTCAAGTGGTCATAAATAAAACATTACCTAACGTCGCGTGACGAGCAGTTTACGGAAAGACAGTAAACGACCGGTACAATTCCGCCCAATGTTGCCGACGTACATGAAAATCATATAAAACTCCGATCGTAAAATAATACAAGTTGGCACTGAGTGAATTACACGCCCGGATTGACCTCCGGCTACTTTAGTAGAGCTTCCGACTGACGCGACATTTTTTATTATCGCTACCGTTCTCAGGGGTCTTAACGCCCCCAATAACCATACGGGAAGAACGTGCCTCATATCACGGCTATACGGGCTTGATTCACGTGGAATCCGGTGAAAACTGCTGGATATTCCGTGATTCGTTTCGGAAAACAACGTTTCGTTAAGCGAAACTGTGTTGTATTGGTTCGTGTTCGAAATTTTGAATTGAATTGTATGGCAAACTTCTATGTTCAGTGGAATTTTAATGTTTCAGGTAACAAAGTGACCATACTAGTCTCGCAACAAAGAAAAAGATGAATTGACAGCAACATTTTTTCAAATATACACACTTCAGCGTGCTTAGATATCTGAATCCATGAATGGTATTTGGAACCTGTACCTAAATGGAATAAAAACCAATTCTACAGTGTCCATATGTCACAAATGGTTTGGAAAATCTTGGGATCTGAAACCTTGTACGAGTCATTATACGTATATCATACGGTGGTGGGCCCTATTATTAGATAGGCTACTCGTGGGACACCTCAGGGTGGAGTAATATCTCCCCTTAGTGCCTAGTAGTGGATGAACTACTACACAGGCTAACGTAGCTTGGCTCCAAATATGTAGGCTATGCTGATGACATAGTCCTAATAATCAGAGGCAAATTCGAAGGCACTCTTTGCGACTTACTGCAGAAGGGCCTTAGAATTATTGAGCAGTGGTGCTTGTCTGTGGGGTTGAACATAAACCCAAACAAGACTGTAGTAGGAATAACACTGGAAAGTAACTTCAGTGGAATAAGCCTGTTGATAGTGCTACTGGCAGAGATAAAAGGGCTCTAATGACGTGCAGACGTCAATGCGGAAAAAATTGGAGTTGTAACCCAAAAATACTGCGATGGATGTACGTCATGACTGTGAGAGCTATAATCACATATGGGGCAGTAGCCTGGTTTGCCAAGACAAGCCAGGTAAGTACGAGAAAAAGGCTCGATAAAGTACAGAGGCTTGACTGTGTGTGCATCACTGAAGCTATGAGAACGTGTCCAACTAGGGTACTTGAGGTCATTACGGATCTCACACCTCTACATCTTGTGATTGATAGGGTAGCATGTGAGGCTATCCAAGAATATCTAAGGAAGATACAGGGAATGAGAGAATAAAGAATCAGAGAGTCTGGTTTTCTCTGAACAACTACATCTCATCTGCGAACCTCCCTTGTGATGTAATGATCCAGAAAGTAAGCACAAGTCAAACTTCAGGACATTGCTATGTAAAAGGTAGGGATGGGAATGGAAATACACAGACTATAACTTCAAAGAAAAAACCGTAAAATGGTATACAGATGGTTCAAAAACCTCTACAGGAGCTGGCGCTGGGATATACGGGCCAAGTACCAATTGTGCACTGGGTACCTGTAGGAGCGTCTTTCAAGCGGAAATCTAAGCTATTGAAAGATGTCTAGATATAAATCTGGAAAATAACTATCAGAAGTGCGATATAGCCATACACTCAGATAGTCAAGCTGCTATTAAAGCCTGAGCTTTTACGTCATCGACTCAAAGATGATCTGGGAGTGCCGGAACAAACTCAATGAGGTAGGCAAGAAAAAAAGGTCTTTTTAACCTGGGTTCCCCGCCATTCGGGAATCAAAGGAAACGAAGAGGCCAATACACTTGCCAAAGTGGGCGCACGAATGTCACTTATTGGCCAAGAACTCTTCTATGGTATAGCGAAATGTACCTATAAGAAGGAGTTTCTGGAGGAGAAAGCCGAGAAGGAAAAACAAATTGCGGCGCCAAACTCTTAAGTTTCTGAGTGATCGATTTATATCTGAATGGTATTCCATAAACACCGATTTTACTCTAATAAAAACCTTGTGAGGACTTATGTCCTCACACCGTTCAAATATAAAAGCCAAAGATTGAAGAGTATAATATAATCTTTGATAAAAACTTCAGTCAAGCAACGTTATCCGGATTGGGCGTATCCGAGGTCAGTATCTGAATTGCTTATCGCATTACCTATTCTAATTGCGACAGGGGAGAGAAGAACGAAAATGCTCCTTCAACCAATGTTCTACAAAAAAACCTTGTTTTCCAACTTGTTACGCAAATTACGCTAGTCATAAGTTGGCGATGAGTGGTGTTGGAAATCCAAGACAATTAACTATTCTTCCGTCACTACAGCTCCTCGAAAGCCCCAACGGATAATTAATTATTTCGAGCTCATTCTATTTTCACAGCATGTTATCGGTATTAAGAGCTTCGGCTTGAGAAAGATAAAAAACTGCAAGCTCAACTATAGTGAGGTGCAAGCTAATTCAATGAAATAAAATTTTATTTTCTGAAGAATAATGTATTTGTTTATGAATTGTGACTCCTTGTTAGCTTCCTCAGATCAACAGATGATGTCATGTGTTTAAGTCCATATGCCGTTTATTTTGTGGGGCTCAAACTCATCAAATTTTATACTGTTTTTTCTGTTGTATTGGTATATATTTTCATCATAAAAGGGGAAATTGCAGGGCATCTTGGAGAGCCTGAATAACCGTTCAAAATTTGTCCTAAGTATATTTTTTCAAAGTTTTCAAACGGCATAACACATCAACGCCTCTATGTATTTTCAATGAGATCTCGTCAAAAGACTTTAGGACAGTCGCCGATATTAACATCCAGTAATTGCTTGATATTGCAAACCCGGACTGAGTAATCATATGTTTTATGAAACATCTTGTCAAACTGCCTGTACACATGTACATATGTTATCATAAATTGGTATTATCAACCAATTTCGATTACCTAGTAGTTTGTTGTTGACAACTCAATAGTTTAGTCAAGATTTATGTTTCTAAAAAACTTTATAGGTTTTCACTCCCAGTCTCTGAAACAGAAATAATTGAAAAAATTTTAATTGAGATGAAGTGCTCCTGCGAGAATCTTTGCACTAATTTGTCAGGAGCAAATTGGTCTTAAGAATTGGTCTTGAAGAAGGTGTCTGATATAGACACCGAAACGTTACATTGTCCTTTTCATTAATTTACTTTTTCGGTTTTACTGTTAGGCAACAATTTTTTCAAGACCAATTTGCTCCTGACAAATGAGTGCAAAGATTCTCGCAGGAGCACTTAATCTTATTTAAAATTTTTGTAATTTTTTCTGTTTCAGAGACTGGGAGCGAAAACCTATAAAGTTTTTTAGAAATGCAGAATCCTCCCAGAATATATTTCAATCTATATCTGAAAGTTTCTGTGTGTTCATTAGTTCTTGGTATTTGAAATTTGTGTTAAATTTTGCGGTAAAAATGGAATGAAATGTTTCAAGGTACTTGAAATGTTGACTGTGGCATTCTGCGAGTCCACTTTGTCTCACGAGAAGTGTTCATAAGAGATAACTGTGCTATAAGAAGACCGAGAAGATGTTGATGATGATAAACACCTTGAGTTGTCAATACGTCAGTAAGCTAAGAAAACATCGAAGAGTGGAAAACATTGCTTTGGAAAATTGTCAGATAACTATGAGAGAAGTTGCTAGGGATTTTATTTCGGCCCATACCATACAATATTATCGAATGTTTTGGCCATGAAACGTCTGGCAGCAAGAATCAGATTAATGCGACCGCTGACACATCAATTCTTGATTTTTTTGGCCAAAAAAACATCGTTTTCTTGCCTCAATGACCGTAACCACCAGATTTGGCTTCCTGCGACTTTATTCTAGAACTGAACAACCAATGAAAGGAAAACGTTTTGTCACAACTGAAGGGATGAAGTCAGAATCAAAGAATGAGCTGGTAGTCTTACCGAAAAGCGCACTTAAGGAGTGTTTCGAGAATACACGCTGGCTTATCTGAGAGGGATAACTTTGAAGGGGAGAAAATGAATATTGATGAATGAATCAATAACGTCCAAAAGAATTAGTAATTCTCCTTTTTTTGAACAAATCTCGAAAATTTAAAACAAACATCAATTCTATATTGATAATAACCTCTACAATCCTTGAAAAGGGTAAACGAATAGAAAAACAAAATATTTATTTTCCTACATTCGTGTTGTTTTCAGTTAGATATAACATGAATGGAATACTGAATATCCACTCTATTTTCTTTCCTCGGTTCCAGCATTCCAATAACTATTTAAAGAACCAATATCCGTTCAGCTAATCGACCCTACCGAAAACATTCGGGAATGACAGCCAGCACGCGAAGAATCTGAAAAATACGAATCCTGACTAAAACAAACCCTAATAACGATCGATTATTCACAAATAGCCAGTTTATTATGTCGTTAGAATGCAAATCACCGAAACGCTATAACCCGAATATATTTTACATCTATTTTCGAGTTAAAAAAGAGCCAATTCTCGAAATATGCACTATTTATTTTTTGTTATGTTAACTGAGTGAAAGAAACTGGCAATTCACAAGGCGTCTCGAAAGATTCATAAAAGGTTGAAAAGGTTTTCACGAATATTTGCCTGTTTTGGATTTTAGATTTCAACGTCAATTTTATTGAGTAGTAGGAGACTTCTTCGGAAGTGCTTTTTTATCTAGTGTCCTATACGTCGAATTAGGATAGTGTTAAAGGGAACAGAAAGTTTAAATCAGTGATCATATTTACAATATTATTTCTGAAAAATAGCATAGATTCAAGCGATCCAGCTAATATCATTCTTTACATTAAGTGCCCTATGCCTCATTCCTCCAAAAAATCTCCTAACTTTCATTTCGGGAAGATCCCAAACTCTCTTGGAATTCAACAAGAATAGAATGCATCTTCTCCCTGGGTTCCGCATGGGTCACTGACATCACATCAAAAATTTTGAATGTCCATATTTAATGGAACACCCTGTACGATTTGGCTCGTAAACGAACTTAACCGAGCCATTTGGGACCCGAAATCATCCTGAAAATTTCAAGTCTTTAGGAAAATCTCTTCGAAAGTTATTGTGCAAACGGTCGAACGGATGGCCCTACGGACATAATTGAATTTGACCACAAATTAGTCATCAGGGAGTAGAAACTTTTCGTTTGAGACCATTTTAGGCTCAAAATTCGAAAATTATAGACATTTGGGCAAAACGATATAGCACACTCGTTTAAGGAGTTTAAGGAAGTTTTTTAATTTGAACAAATATTCTCTGTTTGAGAAAGGCTTTCGTCATTCTGTTATGTCAACTTTTCCTTTCAGCATCCATACTAACATATTATGAAGATGTTTATTCAATTTTATTTCCAATGCCTTATATCATATTGCTTGTTTTTTCATGGATGTCAATTCGTTTTTCAATTCATTTTACGGTACATTTTTTTTTGAGATTGTGCACTTTCAACCGAAACAGTTCAATGAATATTACAAACGACGAATTACATTTATTTAAGTGAAAACCTTCATTCGTTGGAAAGCATTCATTATTTGGAACAACTTCACTTCGCACGAATTGCAATAAACAAATTAACGTGGCTTGTGAATTATGAAAGTCTTTTTCAAGAAAATTTTTTGATCGTATATTTGATTAATTCATTCGAATTTTGAAGCGAACAAAAAAGTAAACAAACAACAAATTCCAAATCAATTTGAAGTTTTAGTTCATTTAGTGAGAAAGAAAACAACCAGAAATCACCAACAGATTTGCCTCCATCTGTCCCCTTACCACAGGTTCCCTCTCGCCCATAAGCTAGTCTATTTCATAACCCCCTCATCTAAGAACCCTGGATATGAGTTCAATATTATTCACTAATATTGAGTGACGTGCACGGTTTTATTCTTCACATCACTAACTTATACCAAAAGCTCGAATTTAATATTTATCGACGTATATAGTATTCTCGGATCAATTCATGCTGTAAGCAAATAATTATGAAAATACATCAGTTCAATTCATCGGTATATGGAGTTAAATATATTCCTCAATAATAATCGGCACATCTACTATAAAGGGATTTCCAATAAGAGGTGTTATTTTGATATTCAAATAAAAATGCCATTTTTCAGTATGAATGATTGGATGTTCATTTCATTATAAAGAAGAAGCTATGCCGTTAATAGTGGAAAATACTCGTAACATTAGGCAAATAACCTCTACGACCACGCTTACAGGACCTTGTCCTTTTAATGAAATTTTCCATAACCAAATCGCAAAGTAGCTGCCCTATGTCATCGATAACCTCACGAATTCCATCTTTGAGGTCTTGAATCAACTATGGGCTATTGGAGTAGAACTTCTCTTCCACGTGGCCACAAAGGAAGAAGTCGCAAGGTGTTAAATTACAAGATCTCGGTGACCACTTGTGATCACCTCTTCGAGAGATAACAAGGTCCGGAAACGTTTTTCGCAAAAGATCAATGGTTTCGTTGCTTGTGTGCACGTATCGCCGTCTTGTTGAAAGTAAACGTTGTCCGAATGAATACTATCCAATTTCGGCCATAAAAATCATGCCTAATTCCAAAGAACGAGGAGGAGTGGACAAACCAGGGTTTTCTTCAACACTTTCGGCTACAGCAGCAATATTCTCGGCTGTTCTTGAGCGACTTGCACAGGTTTTATTCTTCACATCACCAACTTGTTCCAAAAACTCGAATTTTTCCACCAATTTTCTTATTGCGGTCCGACCCAAAAATGTTTGAGTTGTACGTCTCTGCCAAATTTTCACCATTTTTATAGTGAATCTTGATAATCTCAATGGGTTCTTGGAGCGTGTACGTTCCATTTTTTTAATGACGTAGTTTCTACTTGTCAAATATCAAAAAATGAGAGCTTGATATCTACCGAAATAGCAGGCTATTCAAAATAACACCTCTTATTGGAAAACCCTGTAGGTACTACCTATATCAACGTGCGTAATATCTTGTTCACACTTCAACAAGATTACGAAATGTGGTTATGGAGTAATATTCCAGTGCTCAGCGAACGACGATATATTTTGCCTCGAGATGGAGACAGGAAATTGAATTATTATTCCACACATGAATGAAACAAGACGTTCATGCAGTTCCTATGACGTTACGGCTTCCAGAGACTCGTAATTAGGGATATTTCTCCAAGTCTACATGTTCTCGAGTATACAGACAGAAACAGAGAACTCGTTGGAGAATCGAATTTATATTAAATTAACTTCGTTGTAATCCGGAGGAAAATGCAGGACTGGGTTTTTATGAAGTGATGTTTAGTAAAGATGAGGACTTTGTGGTTACATTTTTCCCATTTAATAATGCTGTGCGTTTAGAACCATTCAGCATTGTGGAAATGTTATATGAAAAAAATGTAATGAAGTATTTTCGTAAGTCAGAAGCTCTTGCCTCACTGTTCATATTAAGAAAAAGGGAATTATATTAGTTTCTTCTTTCTGCGCAGGTACTGAACTCAAGTAGCATGCTTAGTGTCGTACCGAATATAATTGGAGCACCAAGAAAACATATTTACTATGTATCGAAATATAAGAATACAAAATGGCGAATGCGCAGGTCACCTATGACACGAAGTTTACTGATTCTATAATTTTTGATCATTTGATAGATTTGATCGTTAGTTTATAGGAATAACTCATAATTGTCAATATGAAATTAATTGTATGCTGTTTATTCACTTTTTGATATGAATGGCATGTTCATTGTTCATGTAACTAAGATACCGATCTTCATTCTTCAGTTCAAACAACAAATAGTCCATGAAAAACAAGTTATCAATTAGTCCCTAAAAAATTTCCGATCTCAGCAGCCTCCATTTGATGATCAGAGTCTTGATTATAAACATATAATTCACGATGAACAACTATTTGCAACAGGAGACTGAATAGACATCATTCGATTTATCCAGCAGAAGAATAATCTGTCAGAAAAAAATCATTGAGAGATGGTTAGTTTGTTGACAACAAGTTATTGTCTAGTCCTCGAAAAGATTCTTATCTTAGTGACCTTGAAACAGAAGGCTCAAGAATGTAGTTGAAAGAGCTTTTATGTCAAACAAAAAAAAAATCCAATTCAGGAGAACTATTGGAGAATAGATCTGAGTAGGCAAGCTTGGGTCCAATGCAAGAGACTGAATGGAACTCATTTGATTTATCCAGTAAAGCCAAGAATAATTTATTAGAAAAAAATCAGTGAAACATGAGATAATTTGTAAGAATCTATAGTTATTGTCTAGTCCCTGAAGAAATTTTTATCTCAGGTGACCTTGAAAGAGAAATGCTCAACTGTAATCTTCAAAGTCTTCCGAATAGACTCAAATGAGCTTCTATGACAAACATGATGCAAAATTACAATTCAGGTGAACGAGTCAGAAATTAATATTCAGCTCATAAGTGGAGAAAGCTGTCACCGCTGTTTTACGAGTCTTCTAGTTCAGCAGAAGCATAATTACAGTCATTACATTACTCGAAATCTTCGTGTTCCTAAGTAACAAGTGGAGACTTAGAGAAGACGCTGTATAATCTAGATTATTACAGCAGCCCCCTAATTGGCTGAGCAGCGTCTTCATGTGATCATAATTTCTTGAGACAAACGAGTGGATTATGTACAATTGATCTGAGTAGGCAAGCTCAGTTCCAATGCAAGAGACTGGATGGATCTTAGTTGATTTATCCAGTAGAAGCCAAGAATATTTATCAGAAAAAATCAGTGAAACATGAGATAATTTGTAAGAATCTATAGTTATTGTCTAGTCCCTGAAGAAATTTTTATCTCAGGTGACCTTGAAAAAGAAATGCTCAACTTGTAATCTTCAAAGTCTTCCGAATAGACTCAAATGAGCTTCTATGACAAACATGATGCAAAATTACAATTCAGGTGAACGAGTCAGAAATTAATATTCAGCTCATAAGTGGAGAAAGCTGTCACCGCTGTTTTACGAGTCTTCTAGTTCAGCAGAAGTATAATTACAGTCATTACATTACTCGAAATCTTCGTGTTCCTAAGTAACAAGTGGAGACTTAGAGAAGACGCTGTATAATCTAGATTATTACAGCAGCCCTAATTTGGCTGAGCAGCGTCTTCATGTGATCATAATTTCTTGAGACGAATGAGTGGGTTATGTATAATAGATCCGAGTAGGCCAGGTTAGGGCCAATGCAAGGGACTAAATGGACCTCATTCGATTTATCCAGTAGAGTCTCAGACAAATCTATTGAAAAAAATTATTGGAACATAGGATAGTCCGTTGAAAACAAGTTTTTGTCTAGTCCCCGAAGTGATTCTTATTTAAGAGAGAGAGATAGCTTGAAAGAGAAAGGCCCAACTTATAACCTTCAAAGTTTCCAGAATAGACTTAAATGAGCTTTTATGACAAACATAATGCAAAACTCCAATTCAGGTGAACAAGTCAGAAATTAATATTCACCTCAAGAATGGAGAAAGCAGTCACCGCTGATCTACGAGTCTTCTAGTTTAGCAGACGCATAATTACAGTCATTACTCGAAATCCTCGTGTTCTCAAGTAACAAGTGGAGACCTAGAGAAGACGCTGTGGAATCTAGATTATTACAGCAGCCCTTATTTGGCAGAGCAGCGTCTTCATGTGATCATAATTTCTTGAGACGAATGAGTGATTTATGTAAAATAGATCTGAGTAGGCAAGCTTAGTCCAATGCGAGAGACTGGATGGATCTCATTTGATTTATCCAGTAGAAGCCAAGGAAAATCTATCAAGAGAAAATCATTGAAACATAACATAATCTGTAAGAAACAAGTTATTGTCTAGTACCTGAAAATGCTTTTATGTCAGGTGACCTTGAAAGAGAAAGGCTCAACTCATAATCTTCAAAGTTTCCAGAATAGACTTAAATGAGCTTTTATGACAAACATAATGCAAAATTCCAATTCAGGTGAACAAGTCAGAAATTAATATACATGAGTGGAGAAAGCCGTCACCGCTGATCTACGAGTCTTCTAGTTTAGCAGACGCATAATTACAGTCATTACTCGAAATCCTTGTGTTCTCAAGTAACAAGTGGGGACCTAGAGAAGACGCTGTGGAATCTAGATTATTACAGCACCCCTAATTTGGCAGAGCAGCGTCTTCACGTAATCATAATTCCTTGAGACGAATTAGTGGGTTATTTACAATAGATCTGAGTAGGCAAGCTAAGGGCCAGTGCAAGATACTGAATAGACCTTATTCGATTTATTCAGTAGTAGCCAAGAATAATCTTTCTATAAAAAATCATTGAAACATGGGATAGACTGTGAGAAATTAGTTTTTGTCTAGTCCCCAAAGAGATTCTTATCTTAGGTCAACCTCGAAAGAGAAAGGCTTAACTTAAAATCTTCAAAGTTTCCAGAATAGACTTAAATGAGCTTTTATGACAAACATAATGCAAAATTCCAATTCAGGTGAACAAGTCAGAAATTAATATTCAGCTCATGAGTAGAGAAAGCCGTCACCGCTGATCTACGAGTCTTCTAGTTTAGCAGACGCATAATTACAGTCATTACTCGAAATCCTCGTGTTCTCAAGTAACAAGTGGAGACCTAGAGAAGACGCTGTGAATCTAGATTATTGCAGCAGCCCTGATTTGGCAGAGCATCGTCCTCATGTGATCATAATTTCTTGAGACGAATGAGTGGTTATGTACAATAGATCTGAGTAGGCAAGCTTAGGTCCGGTGCATGAGACTGAATGGACTCCATTTAATTTATCCAGTGAAGTCTAAGAAAAATCTATCAGAAAAAAACATTGAAACATAGAATAGTCTTTTGAAAACAAGTTTTTGTCTAGTACCCGAAAAGATTCTTACTTAAGGTAACCTTGAAAGAGAAAGGCTCTACTTATAATCTTCAAAGTTTCCAGATTAGACTAAGATGAGCTTTTACGACAAACATAATGCAAAATTCCAATTCAGGTGAACAAGTCAGAAATTAATATTCAGCTCATGAGTGTAGAAAGCAGTCACCGTTGATCTACGAGTCTTCTAGTTTAGCAGACGCATAATTACAGTCTTACTCGAAATCCTCGTGTTCTCAAGTAACAAGTGGAGACCTAGAGAAGACGCTGTGGAATCTAGATTATTACAGCAGCCCTAATTTGGCAGAGCAGCGTCTTCATGTGATCATATTTCTTGAGACGAACGAGTGGGTTATGTATAATAGATCCGAGTAGGCCAGGTTAGGTCCGGTAAAATCGATCGGCACGCGCAGGCGGGCGTCTCCTCGCCTTCTACCGCCAACCCGGAGCCGCAGTGTAGTCCGGACTCGAACTCCGCACCATCTGCCCCTACGCTCCGTCGACCTAAGCTAGATCTCGGCTGGCCGTGGCATGCTTGACGTTCGCGTCGATTTTGACGTTTCGGCGATCGTCATTGTCAATGATTAGTGGTGACTCTACGCGTCGAACTTAGCCGGTGTTTAACGTTGAGGTTTGTGACGTGACTATATCTATTTGTATTTGACTGGTGACTTTGAATTTTTGTGTGAGGTTAGGAGGGAAACGTGGTTAGCTGTTTGAGGTGAGTTAATGTGTTTCTGATTGAAGATGATAAGAATGATTGTCTCGGTAGTGAAAGATGGGTTTTGAGGATCTTTGCGTGGTTGTCATCTGAAGAATCAGTTCGATAAATTAAAATGCCAATAATAAAAATTCAATGGGCATTTCCCCATATAAATTGATGTCATTATACATAATCTAATATGGAAAAATTTATGAAGAATTCATTGACATCAACTCTTGAAAAGAAAGAATTTTTTAGAATGACCAACATGATCTATTTCTCTATTTCGAAAGGTCGTTCATGCTTTATTCAAATTGAAAAAAAAAACGATAATAATGATTCTATTCATTTGCATTCATATGGAGAAGGATCGAATTTCTTATTCACTGCAACTTTTCAACGAAATAGTTGCAAGAGTTATATATGCCTACAGCTCATTTTACTCCACTAAAGTTTGGCAATTTAACTCTGTAATAATATCAGTCGGTTATGGACATAGGGAATGGAGTTCGCGTAGCTCGGATTGAAACATTTTTATTCGTTTGAATTGTTAGTGTGAAATATTGACCCTTAAAGAAGTTCGAAATGAGGAATGTCATTTGAATTACCATTGAAGTATAGCGGACAATATTTCTTGACATCAAGAATTGTCAAGGGTGTATTCAAAAGTCGTGAGAAAGTTACCATCGCATTCACCATTTTGCAACACATTAAGTTGCGAAGGAATTATTTCTTTGGAGTACGTCCATTCCGTTTTAATGCGCTGTAGCTGATATTTTCACAATGGTCTATGTAATTCCATAATATTATCAGTTAATTACTACTTAACTTATGCAGTAATGAAGATCAACGTAAGAGTTTAAATGTAGCCTTGGTATTGACTACAGGAACAGATAAAAAATATTTGGCAACAAAATCCTGAAACAGATCAAAATTTAATTTTTTACCGATTTTTTATGCATGTTTGAAGAATTTCTGTTGCACCCTGTGCCATCCACATAAACCCTCTAAATTTTTGAATAGGGAAAGTGGGTCCTATGATATTTTTTGACAGGGTCTTCTATCTTCTTTACAGGCGTGCAGGAAATTCAAGAAAAAATTTTAGTTTTTTGAAAAATCAGTTAGTTCTCAGTACGAGCACTTCGTCATGGCTCATTACTTTGACACGATGGTACCTGATGAAATTTGTCACCGAATAAAAGTTGACCATTACAGTTTTGTTCATGCACAATTTTAGTTGAGAAATTAAAAATGAAAGTTTGGAATGCATATTGAGAGAAAAAAGAATAATGAATTTCAAATTATTATTTTCCAAATATACCTTGAATCAGTTATCATCATCACATCTATTTTGTAAATAAATAGCAACATATATTTTACCTATCTAGGAGGGAAAATATTCTAGCTTTATGTAAACGGAGAATAAAAAACCATATATTCATTCAATTTCTTTGGGACAATGATCGAATTGATAACAACAATTAAGTAATGGCGAAATCTAAGGAAGAATCAGGGAAATGGTAAGAAGTTCGATTCAAAACAACTCAACCCGTTAGAATCCACAAGGAGAAATGTTAGACCGGCGATTTCACCATTTTGCAACATGTAAGACGTCAAAGAAATTATTCGTTTGGGGTATGTTTTTATGCTTTTTAGCAACTGCTGAAAGCAAGCAGCTGAAAGCTCTTTAAAATGCTTTATATTTCGACGAACTCAGCGATGGAGATCAATGAAAAAATTTATACCGTCTTTTTAATATGTAACTTTCAAAAGATATCTATTAACCTTCTATATTTAAAAGGAACTCACGATTTGGTTTCATTTCAAAAAGCTGAAAAGAATTTAGATGAGATGATTATAAGATATTAAACAAATATTTTTGTCTTATTATTGTCAAAAAATTTATCAGATCATTACATCTTAATATGAAACGAATCACTGACATTATGAAAGAAAAAACTACTGTCAATTTCTGAATCTTGGGGTTTGCTAGACAGCAGAAATTCGTGTTAGAATAGAAAGTTATTTTATTCTCGATAGTGTAGATTATGGTAATTGTCATTCAATCCAAATATCAAAAACTCAAGAAATATTCATCATCGATAGGTTTTCAATTGTAGGATCATTTTACTTGAATTAAATTTTGAAATGGAGAATGAGCAGTTTTGTTTCCACACAACTATTTTATTCCATATGAAACAATGAAAAAATATCGAAATTAATTCAACTCTCGAGAAAAAATTATAACCGGATGTCAACTGGCGTATCTACTATTATATCGGTGATGAGCATATAATAAGTCTTGAATTTATCCAAAAAATATAAAAAAAAAGTGATTATATAGAATATACCTAATCATTCGAATTAAAAGCTAAAAAAAAGATGATACATAAAAGAAACAAAAATCCCTAGCTGAGGTAAGTGTAAACAAGAAAACATTCTATTCTACGTATGATACCAAAGCTCAGAGAAAAGCCTCTGTAGAAAAAATCTGTCCGCCGTTCTTACAAATTGCTAATTTTCAATAGAAACCTTCATTATTTGCCCTTTGCCCAAGTTTGACCTTCCAAGCGATAATTTTTTGTATGCTAATAATATGCATCATTCATATTATTAATCGAAATTATTCATTTGGAAATATAGTTTCGATTGAGGTACTTCGGAGTCAAATTGTTTGAATATATTTCCCCAATTATTAGAATATATTTGTCGTTCATTCGTGAGTTTCCAACATATTTCATTGATGGAATGGCAATTAACTCTAGAGTATTGCAAGTATAACATTATAGATATCTGAAGATGTTTTCTTATTTAAATTTGATTCATTGACTTTCATCGAAGTTGTGAAAGAGCTCAGAAATATTCTCATCAAGTAAAACTCGAAATATTCAACATGATTCGACACTCAGGCATCCAAATATCAAGTGCATTCGCCATTTTGCAACTTCGTCGATTATGGCACAATTTATTGGTTTTGAGGACGTTATGTCGATTTTATCTCTGAAGTAAAGTTGATTATAAAAGTTTATGATATTTCTCCGGAAGATGTGTAACAGTCTCTTGGAAACTCCATTATTTCACACTCTCCAAAACTTATCGTCTAAAAACTCGAGAGCCAATGTTTCTGGTCTCGTTATTGAAGAGTTTCACAAAAAGGAAACATTTAGTGGGATGTAATATGAAAGTTGACGTATTTTTCTGAGGGATGTGTGGTACAGGGTTTTTCACTATAATTTGATCCCCCTTTAACTTTGTTACTAAAAGAGATACAGAAAAATGTTTCATACAAAAATTTCACGAAATCGGCTGAGGTTTTACAATATGAATTCACGTAATGAAATATATATATAGGGTGGCTAGCCTATTGATGGCAACTTCCACATTTGGCTAGCTCTTTTTCCCCTGATTTCGAATATGTATTATATGTTGATCTATCTCTTTTATTCTGAGTACCACAGGGTTTCAAATTTTAAGAACCACCTGGCAAGCTCTGTAATCATTTTTCAAGTGGCAGTCTGCGTTTACTGAAAATGCCCAAATTTTAAGTTATGATAACGTCAAAAATTCACTCAAAAGTATTTTTTAAAATGAATTACTTAACCGATAAAAAATAATAAACTATGGTAGTATGGTATGAAAAACATCAACTAAAGAAATTGCTCGAAATGACCACCTTCATTCAATACACATAGTTCATACCGTTGTCACAAGTTGTTTCGAAAAAAACGGGAATTTTGAGTAATTGCAGCCCGCAACTTAAAAAGTGATTGCTGAGCTTGTCAGATGGTTCTTAAAATTGAAACTCTGTGGTGCTGAGAATAAGAGAGATAGACCAACATACATTACATATTCGAAATCAGGGGAAAAAGAGCTAGCTAAACATGGAAAAATATACAGGGTGTTCCATTTGAAAAGAAAGAAGTTGCCATCAATATGTGGCCACCCTGTATATAGCAAGTTTGTGAAGTCATATTTAAAAACCTCAGTTGATTTCGTGAAACTTATGCATAAAATTTTCATTGTTTCCTTTTGTGACAAAGTTTAAGGACGGGTCAAATTATGGTGAAACCCTGAACATTCCTCTTTTTTCATGAATTGGTATGATATCCTTATTTTTTGGCAAAAAGGATTTGACCTCTCGATGGTGAATTGAATGAAAACAATAAATAAATATCTATTGACTGTCGTTTAATTGGTGGAAGGAAATTTTTCGAATCAGAATAAAATATAGTTTCTGGGAGAGCACAGTGCATGAAAAAAATCAAATGATAGAAATAAAAACTAATAATAATGCAAGTGAAGAGAACTGAAAGAACAACATTGAAATTTTCAAGAGGCGTTGAATATTTGGAAGTGAAAGATGAATTCATCACTTATAAAATTAAAATAAAATCAATAGTTTCGTAAGATTTTCTATTTTGTATTAGCGTTTTCCTATAATATGACCAACCGTTCTTATCACAATCAATTATTCAACTCATTGATGTGAATTTTTTTGTCATTTTTTCTATGTGTATTAATGCATTGTATGTTTGTTAATAATAAATTTACTAATACCAGGTCAGTTCAATTACTTTTCAAAATTTTCAACTGAAATTCAAATTCTTGTGGCACCATATCACTTACAATAGACTCTCACCCAACAAACAAGTTTTCAAAAAACTTAAAATCAACAGCAAACATTCATAAAAATTATGAAATCGCTCAAACTTTTCATACATTATAAAAGGTTTTTCAATAAGAGGTGTTATTTTGATATTCAAAGAAAATTTTTTTAATATAAATGATCGGATGTTTATTTCATTATAAAGAAGAAGCTATGCCGTTTATAGTGGAAAATAACATCAGGCAAATCACCACCACGACCACACTTACAGACCATATCCTTTTAATGAAAATTTCCATAACCAAATCGCAAAGTGTCTGCCCGATATCCTTGATAGCCTCACGAAATCCATCTTTGAGGTCTGAATCGACGCGGGCCTAATGGCGTAGACCTTCTCTTTCACGTGGCCTCAAAGGACGGAGTCGCAGGGTGTTAAATCACAAGATCTCGGTGGCCAATGTGATCACCTCTTCGAGAGATAACACGGTCCGGAAACTTTTCCCGCAAAAGATCAATGGATTCGTTGCTTGTGTGGCAAGCAGGCGTGTTGTTGAAGTAAACTTTTTTTATGCATAATACGGTGTAATTACGTTTGTGAAATGCCTTATTCCAAATAACGTCGAGGGATGGACAACCTGAGTTTTCTTCAACACTTTCGGCTACAGCAGCTCGAGCGACGTGCACGGGTTTTATTCTTTACATCACTAACTTGTCCAAACAGCTCGAATTTTTCCACCAATTTCTTAATTTCGGTCCGACAAGGTGCTCCACGACCACCATAAAATGTTCGAGTTTTACGACCGTCCCTTCCAAATTTTCACCATTTCTATAGTAAATTTTAATAATTTCAATGCGTTCTTGAGTCGTGTATCGTTCCATTTTCATTAATGGCGTAGTTTCTACTTGTCAAATGTCAAAAATTACAGCTTCAAAGTGACATCTACAAAAATAGCGGCTATTCAAATAACACTTCTTATTGAAAAATCCTTTATTTTGGTTCAAAAGATAAATGTTGTCGCCATCAGCATATTAACAATTACGCAAACAGATTGACACCACCCTTTTCAATATCCTATTTCTGTAAAAAAAAAATACCATTGAAAGGAAGTCAGGCCGCCAGTTGCGATTATGAAATTTCAGCCGAATACAGATCGCTAATAAATGGATAAATAACTGAGGGTTTGATGTTTTTTGCCATTTTGCAGGGATGATATCCAAAAAACATAACGAATAAAGCCAGTATCGATTTCAGGTATGACGAGTCTGATGAAAAATCTATACGGTACATCAAGTAAATGCCAGGATGAATATTAAATTCTGGACGTACGTTCATTTAATACAGATTAAATGGAAAGCTCGCCGACAAACAAAAAGTGCATTACGATGGGAAGCTTTCAACCGCGCTATGTGGAGTTACACGTTATTCAATGTTCTCGTTGAAAAGCTACCGATATTCATCTGTATTTTAGGTTGTTACAATATCAGGTTTGAATGGATTTGTGCTTTGATTGTTCTATTTGTTCCTCAAGCTGTTTGTTAGCATAGCCATGAAGAAAGAACGAATTCGTGCGTCGAAGTATGGTTAATATTTTGAATATTATACTATAGCAAAAAGTGTGTAGATTGGTGGATATAATTTAATCAATCAAAGAAATGTTCTCGAGCTTCCTTCACATAGATAAGTTCAGTTTATGATACATGTAAAGGGGTGTATTTGCACTGAGAGGGTCTGTTGTGACCCTAATTTTATGAGTTGTCAAAGGTGATTGTATTATAGCTCTCGGTCTAATTCCAGAGTCATAATGAACCTCAGCACCTGGAATGGTTTCAATGATTCGATGTCTTATGCTTTGATATTTATTCAGGCATCCCTCCATTGGAAATGGGAGCCGATGGATCGACATTCTGTAACAATAAGACAATAAAAATTGGTTTACGTACCTTAAAGTTAACAAGAATTTCTGCCAGGTTTGTGCTTATTATATGTATATGGAAATCTCTCAATGAAAATTGAGATATTCAGAATATCATTTGAAGTACGAACGAAATTTTTTTGAAGTAATTAGAACGGAATTTATTTGTACCGATTACCATTGGAATGAGAATGACAGATGAATCTTCTACTAATTATTTTCAACGTTTGTTTCCAAATTATTGAACACACATTTTCTTTCTGAGATCTCGTTCTACTTAAACGAGTGCTACATCATTTTGCACCAATGTCAGTAATTTTCGAATTTTGAGCCAAAAATGGTCTCAACCGATAGGGTTTGACTCCCTGATGACGAATCCGTGGTTAAATTCAATTCTGTCTGTGGGGTCGCCGGCCGTTAGTACCATAACTTTCGAAGGGATTGTCCTAGAGACTTGAGATTTTCAGGGTGAGTTCGGTTCACAAACGGCACAGTTGAGTTCGTTGACCAGCCAAATCGTACAGGGTGTTCCATAAAATATGGCAATACGAATTTTTTTTCCCCAATACCTCAGACAAAACGGAACAAGATACTCATAACAAGCCTCGCGCAAAATTTTGTGGCCGTAGTATTAACAGAACCATAGAAAATTCAGCTGGAATATTGGAAAGAAGAAGAATCTTTATATTTCCATAACAAGACATACGATTCGAGTGAAATTTATTTTGTGAATGGAGATTGATAAACTGAATGTTTATGCAAAATTTCAGGAGGATCTCATCATCAGAACTATAGAATTGCTGTTTTTTCATTTTTGATATTCAACATATTTTCTCTTTTGAATAATTTTCAGAATGAAATTCCGATCGTGCTGAGATTTCACATACGCATACTTAGCATGAATATAAATTTCTATAAAAAATTTGGAGGTATTAGCATTATTGCTCCACCACCGGACGAGCGCTCAAAAGCGCCTGCTCAGGGCTTTTCTTAAATTCCCCATAATAAATTTAAAATTTTTTTCATTCATCCCTATGATGACATCAGAAATGTCGATAAAACTTTGTACCTAGAAATGATGATATCTTTAACTTTTCAAATCTTGAATAATTTTATAGTTAGTAGGAATAAAAATGTTCATGATTATGTATATTTCAAGAAGAAGAGATATCTATCAAATTTATTAAATAAAACTGAGCAGCAGCTCTTCCTTCAGGCGCTCATTATAATGATTTTTTTCGCATTGAAAATTCCATTAAAACCCTGCATTATCCAAAGTAAAAGACCGGAAAAACTGAACGGTTTCAGCCAAGCGTCACCCAGAAACCATTCACTCGATTAATACATAAATCACTGTCCCCGGATATGACATTAAATCATCACGATTTTGCCAACAATCTCGACAATTTTTCAAGACAAAAATGAGGCCAAACACTCAAGCCTAAACATCCGCCATAAAAACCCACTCATTTCAGTTTTCATAAATTACGATGTTGTTTTTTTGCCATCATCAAACCCATTAATTAACAATAGCACCGTCCCTGTGTTGAGCATCAAATTAATGCTTCATTCTCTAAAGTTGGGTTGATTAATCATCTTGCGTAGCTCTCTGGTCGCTTGTAGCGATTTTTACACGAATAAAAATATATGCCAGCTTTGTTTTGCATATCGTGTTGGTTCAGAGACATTTGTTGATCACGTACACAGGCTGTCCTGCAACTAGTTAGTCGTCCTGTGTTGGTGTGAAGGAGTTCTCTAGATGTAAATATTTTGAGTCTTAACTTCATGTAAAAACCCACTCATTTTACTTTCAATCATTCAGAATATTGTTTTCTTTGTTAACCATACTGTACCGGTGTGGAGGACCTGTGTGAGTGAAAATATATAAGTTCTAACGTCAAGTAGAGAATTCACCCATTTCAGTTTCAATAATTTATAGAATGTTGTTGTTTTGCCATCATCAAACCCATCAATCGACCTGTGCAAATCAATACATCTGTAAATAAACTTTATACAGGGGTACAATAAATTAGATACTCTACATCCTTCCTTTCAAGATTTAAATATTCCCTTTATCCACATACTAACATAATATTTTCATGAACAATGAGCCAATTTACTTATTTGATTATAAAATAATCTTTGTGGTTCTTTCAGTAGACTCCTCCTACGCGAATCGTATATTTTTTCTTTAGCCCCAACAATACTATCACCAATTGTATTACAATATTCATTGAACTGATCTATCACAAAATGTTGTCTATTTCTCCTAAATATTCGATTGGTTTTATTATCCTTAATATAGTAAGATTTAGGCTGAATCGCTTTATTAAAAACTATCCTTTTTTTCAACAATTTCTATGTTTGAACCAAACATTTCTCTTGCCTTCTCTCTCTTGTTTTTTGTATGTTTCTTATAGTATGAAGATTGCTAATTTAACGCTAATGGAGTCGAATTATCATTCAATCAATTTATAGTTTTGAAATGTCTTATTCAATGGCCGTTCAATAAACAATCTTCCATATACAGGGGTACAACAAAGTAGATACCTTACAACCAGCTTTCTTGTTTGTGGGCAGGTACTCAAACTTGAATTAGCCTGTTATACTTCACCGGTGTTATGAGGAATTCTTCACAGCTACAAATGTTTCCTGTTTCGTGATTAACGGCCACAAAAAGGAAATGGTCCGGAAATCATATCTTTGTGATATAACTCTCTAGAAGAAAAAGAAAAAAATCCTACACCACAATAAGTCACGGAATACTGAATAATTAATTCACAGAACATCAATCGAAATCTCTTGTGATCTATCACGAAATAAAAAAATCGGTTTTTCAATACGACTGAAGCATGAAATACCGCATACTTTGGTGTATTATTAATTGAAGACATTCCTATTTCTTAGAAACGTTGATAATCAATACTATGCAAGGGTTATTTCACAGGCCAGCTATAGGTTTAATAGCATAGCATTAAATGACTGATTACTTTCTTCTGTTCAAATCAAATATTAGATAAATGCAAATACTCAGGTAATTTACCAGAAATATTTTCGATTTAAATAAGAATTGTTCCGGAAAATAAGCTGATTGGGCATGGAAGTTAGGTAATAGGAAATCAGGCGTTTAGAATAAAATATATCAATAGTATTGAAGAACAACACAAAATTTAAGATAATATGTCCTTGATCTTGAAACATAAAATTGTACTGGAATGAGATTTCTGAACAGTTGTGGTAGGAGAAAAAATGGTTGTGAAAAGAATTCTTCAATATAAAAAAACCCATAACCTCTCACATTTATTCACTGACTGAATTTTCAAGAGTACGTAGAAAACATCCGAAGTCAGTATTTGGCGCAAATTGAAGATGTTTTTAATTTGAATTTCTTAACGTTCATAATGGCCTTCCAAAATTTTTGTTCCTCAATATCTCAGACAAAGCGAAACCAATCGAAATGAAATTTCGGGGCCACATGAAAGATGTTCATAATAAGCCTTATGCAAAATTTTGAGGCCATAGTGTGAACAGAACCATAAAAAATTCAATCTGGATATAAAAAAGATTTTATAATTCTATAACAAAATATCTGATTTGAATGAAATTCATTTGTGTATGAAGATTGATATACTGAATGTTCATGCGAAATTTCAAGAAGTTCGCATCATAAGAACCATATATTTTAATTGTCAAGTTTTTAAAATACTTTCCAGAATATTATTTCGATCGTGTTGAGATTTTGCAAAGATCGAATTATGAGTAGAATATGCAAAGTATATTATTTGTAATTTCAGCTGACCTGATGATGGCGTGACGCCGAAATCGATAGCCAATAGATTAACTATTTTATAGAGTGTTTTAATTACAATACCCTTATGATGAAAGTGACCACAATCCCTTTCCATATAATGCTATTTATTACTGAATTGGCAATCGAATCTGAAACAAAATAAAATCCCCAAAAATAATTAACCCACTGAAGGTCTGTCTCCTTCAAATATTTCTGTTTTCCGTATTCAGGTGAGCCTATTAATTAGGTGTATGGAAGTTGCGTGAGTAAATCCGACGATCGTGGCAAAGTTAATATTCATCACTTTGTTTCGAATTAAACCGTGTATAGTTAATTGACGTGCCACATAAAGGATCGAGAATCTAGCATGAATTGAAATATTATGACGTGAGGTAACGTGACATTAATAACGTTATAATATTCATTAGGGTAATCTTCAGGGATAAAACTCTACGAACAGGATTTTCAAGGTGAAGAATTTGAAGGAGTCCGGATTGACTTTGACTTGAATAGAATTGAAAAGATATTTGGATTTTAACAAAAAAAATTCAAGAGGAATATAGTATGTTTCTGATATGAATTTCCAAGCCTGCAAAAGTAAAATACTCGATTCGATTGAATTTTTTCTTTCAATTTTAGGTATGTTCATCCTTAATCAATCATCAGTTTTGAATTTCAAGAAAACTAGGCGTACCTCATGTTATACAGAGTGAAACAAAATCTGTTTTTTCACCCTGAATTAAGAACCACCCCTGTTGTGTTCCAGTTGTTCCACCGTGTGATTTCTGATTTCATCATCAAGACATATCTTTTCTTGACAATTCAATTCTTCATTCATAACAGTAGCTAAATTTTTATTGAAGATACAGGTTTTTCAGTAAAACATCAAATTTTGATAAGGCTTCAACAGTACTTCAACAAATTCAACCTAAAATTCTAACCTCATGAAAATAAACTGAAAACTAAGTCAAAAACATAAGGTGTTTTCCGCCCATACGCAGATAACAGGTGTAATTCATCTCGGCATGTCCTCATTAAGGTTTTGAATCAATTAGAGCATGACTGAGCTGTTGCAAATTTTCAGGAATTGGTACGCGAGATCGAATTTTCCTTCCAAGAGCATTCAAACATGCCCAATTGGGTTCAAATTTGGGCTTAAAGCAGGCCAATTGAATTTTTGTACATGTATATCAACCTCTGCTAAAAACTCTTTGGCAATCCTAGCCACATGCGGTTGATGCGGTCAGGCATTATAATTATAAGCACGAAATTGTCTCCAATAAACGGTGAATAAGGAACAACATGTCGCGCTAAAACTTCTCTTGTTTTATGTTTTCCCTTAGTTTTCAGTTTATTTTCATAACGTTCGGATTTAAGGTTAAATCTATAAAAGCACTTTCATAGCCATAGTGAAATTGTGGAGTTTAATGTTGCTCTGAAAACCCTGTATCTTTAACAGAAATCGAGGTATTGTAATAAATGAAAAATTAAATGATTAAATGAATTAAAAGATGTTAAGATAAGGAAAAAATGACAAACAAAAAATTATTTGCCTTTAAGGAGGCTAACCTAACAAATTTTTGAAACATAGATAAATTGAAACTTGCATGCAGGCCCTGATGTGGGACCACTGCTAACATCTCAAAGAGTGAAGAGGAAGTAATCAGTGCTTTCAGCATGCGATCTGTGATGATTGAACTTCTCATTTTGACACTACTCACTACTAGATGTCACCATCTGTAGGATAATACTCAATAGAGTCTTACAAGTGGTCTTAAATGTAGAAGTTTCTCAATAGGATGTTGTCTCTGAGGGATATGGGACACTGACGAGGCCTAATAAGGCCGAAACCGGTCTGTCTCTTCCCTCATTGACAACATCTTGAATAAATCATCTCAGTCCGCATGAAGAAGGTTCTGTGAGCCTATAAATTGAAGATTGTATTCATTTCGATGATTACTATTTTCAATTTATCTGTTTCAAAAAAAAAGAGGAGATGTGTTTTGATGATGAAATAAGATATCACATGGTGGAACAACTGGAACTAAAAATGGAGTAAAAAACATATTTTGTTTTTCCCTGTATAAAATGACATACGCAAAGTTTTTTCGAAATTTAAAAGTGATGATAACGTATTTATGAATTTACAAACTTCATCGATTTTTTGAGTGGATCGATTATTTTGCTGGTGAGAATATATATTTATATCTATGCCACAAAGAAAACTGAATCCGAAACGTTGGTGAAGATTTAAAAACATTTAAGTCCAAATTCCTGAAAAATTGTTTTTATTATTGATAACATGGACGAAAATCCTGATACAGACAAAATGTTTTAACATTTTTTTGATGAAGTAAATTGTTTTCAAAGTTTCATTTCCAATTTTAACAATATTTTACTGAGGCTGAATAACGTTCTGTATTGGAAAGACTTTCATGAGCAACTCTTATGATAAAATCTTGTTTTAGATTGAAAAGTAGAAAACACGCACCAGAAAATCCGAAACAACCTGGTCTTATCTTATCACTTTCCCTTAAATAGCCACAAAAATACAGACGAAGCAAATCAGACTCCTCCAAACACTCCCAAGGCTCTACAGAACGACCCAACCCTCGACCCTCCTCAAAGTTTTCATTTATATCACTTTTCCGCAAATGTCCTTGCGAGAGGATCGAGAAATTTGCGTATATAGGCGTAATTTATTCCGAAAACTTTTTCTTTTCACCGTAATCCAGGATACGTGAATTTGCTTTGTGTGTTCGGACGAGATGGAACCTACATATTAAGTATTCAAATGTTCAGGCTACCCCGTCTTTTTCGATGAGCCCTTCTCCTCGTTGTTGTCACGAAAGAAAGTTCTACGTCCTACGGAATAATTACCCGAAAAAAATTGCGTTCTGCGTTGTTTCTCACGAAAATCGGACATTATATTCTGTTGGAACATTCAAATGGAACGTTATCCAGGGTGCCTAACGGACAGGTGAATAATGGTTAGATAATGTCCGAAATAATTATATATTCTTTTGAAATCAAGGGCTAACATGATAGAATACGTGAAACAAAAACAAAAATCCCTAATTGAGCTTAACGGAAAACAGGGTATCATACTATTTTTTCGTATGATACCAGAGCTCAGGAAAAAATCTCTGTAGAGAAAACCCTATCTCGCCGTTTTACAGAAATAAAAAATGAAGATTGAATGCTTGATCTTGTGAAGGAATACCTACTTCATGCATATATTGTCATATAAAAAACAAGTTATATTGTCAAATTGTTTTACCGCAAAATTTTAAACGGATCTTCTAGTTGGTAGGCCTGAAAGAATCCATTATTCTTGAGACTGTAAAAGAAACATATAAAAAAACTCTTCGAAAATCACCTGTCTCATAGTCCACTTAAATAACATGCACAAATTTCTAACGCTGCTGACTTCAGTAATTCAAATCATTATTTTTCGAGAACCAATTGTTTTCTCGTCTTGGCCAGACATCGTTTCTCTTCTTCAGAATAACTCACCTAATTTTTCATGCGTGATCTTTTCAACCTATCTTTATAGCGAAAGAGAAATAAAAGTTGGATATTTTTCCAAAAAAATGACAATTTCTATTCATACGGTTTTCAGTTGATGTATTTATGAATAATTTCTGTAATGATAAATATTCACCTCAATAACGCATACTCAATATCATGATTGTGTATAATATGGCAACATTGAAGAAATAGATAGTAGGTTAAAGAAACCAATATATAATATTCTTCTGAATTAAGACCTAACAAAATACAATACATCAAACAAGAAAGTCCATAGCTGAGGTATGTGCAAACGGGGTACCATATTTTTCTGCATATGATACCAGAGCTCAGGGAAAAACCTCTGTAGAAGAAACCATGTCACGCCGTTTTTACCAAATTAAAACTCAAAACTACCTTCAATAACCAGATACAAAATACTTAATTCTTGCTTTTAGCCAAGAGGGAATTCTAAACCAAGTCTGGCCTTCCAGGAAAATCTTTTCCCATAGATTTAAACAGCAGTATTTCGCCCTGAAGATTAAAATCAATTAAAAATTGAAAGACCTATTCTGTATTAACTTACCTACTCTCATGCATTAATTCATGTGTGAAAAAGACATATTATTTCTTGAGGCAGTCGCTTAAAGAGACACACTAGGATTTCAGATCATGTCAACTGGTTTTGACGCGAAATAGAGAATGAAACTTCTGACTGAAAGTCGAAAAAAAATCCATTGTTCTTGACACTGTGAAAGTCCCATATTGAAAAAATCTCTTAGAAAATCACCTGTCTCATAGTCCACGTAAAGAACATCCACAAGTTTCTTACGCTGATGTCTTCAGTAATTCAAACCATTATTTTTCGATCACCAATTATTTTCTGGTCTTGGCCAGACATCGTTTCTCTTCTTCAGAATGACCCACATACCTACTTTTTCCGTGAGGTTTTTGCAATATCCGAACAAATCTTTTCAACCTATTTTTATACCGAGAGAGAAATTAAAGTTGAATAGTTTTCCAAAAATGACAATTATTCCTATTCATACGGTTGTCTGTTGATGTAATGATAAATATTTTATTTGTTTCTCATTTGTAAACGTCAGTTTCCAAAACACAATATAAATCAAGGAAGTTTATTTTTTTCAAGTCACTAACTCATAATATGGAAAAATTGAAGAAATAGATAGTAGGTTAAAGAAACCAATATACAGGGTGTTTCCTAACATGCGGCAAAAATTCAGGGGATTGTTTCTTGGACTATTCTAAGAATATTTTGTCCTTTGATGATTTTTGAAAAACCTCTTTGTTTCGAAGATACAAGGGAAACAAAATTTTAGATAATAACATTTTATCATGAAAAATTACATGAAAACTCCACTTAACCTACAAAAACTGTTGAAAATGACCACCTCTAGCCAAAAAAAAACGAATTCAAATGAAAACCGTGTTTAATCTGTATTCCTTTACCATCTGAACTCATCAATTTTAAGTCAAAAAACTGTCCGTTTTTAGTAATTGGAATGTTGTTAAACAAATTTGAAAATAAATTGTACCTACTTAGTAAACAGAGTGCGGTACGCATTTTTATTTAAACTATTATTAATTTTAAAATACGAAAAATGTTGTTCGCCCTGTATCTTCGAAATAAAGAGGTTTTTCAAAAATCATCAAAGGACAAAACATGCTTAAAATAGTCCAAGGAACAACCTCCTGAATTTTTGCCGCATGTTTAGGAAACACCCTGTATAATGTTCTCCTCTATTAAGACCTAACAAAATACAATACATAGAACAAGAAAGTGCCTAGCTGAGGTGAGTAAAAACGTTCTTTTCTGCGATACCAGCGCTCAGGAAAAAACTTAAGTAGAAAAAAACCTGTCACGCCGTTTTTACGAAATTGAATCCTAAAACTACCCGCAATTAGTAGATACAAAATACTTAGTTTTTGCTTTTAGCCAGGAGGCTATTCTAAACCAGGTAAATCTTTTCCCCTAGATTTAAACGGCTGTATTTCGCCTTGAGGATTAAACTCCATTAAAATTAAAAGACCTATTCTGTTTTAACTTACCTACTCTCTTACATTAATTCCTGTGTGAAAAAGACATTATTTCTTAAGGCAGTCGCTTAAGAGACAAACTAGGATTTAAGATCATGTCAGCTGGTTTTGACGCAAAATAAAGAATGAAACTTCTGACTGAAAGTCGAAAAAAAATCCATTATTCTTGATATTGTAAAAGTCCCATATTGAAAAAATCTCTTAGAAAATCACCTGTCTCATAGTCCACGTAAAGAACATCCACAAATTTCTTACGCTGATGACTTCAGTAATTCAAACCATTATTTTTCGAGAACCAATTATTTTCTCGTCTTGGCCAGACATCGTTTCTCTTCTTCAGAAAAACCCACATACTTTTTCATGCGTGAGGTTTTGCAATATCCGAACAAATCTCCCCAACCTATCTCTATACCGAAGGAGAAATTAAACGCGATGAGTATGTAATGCCCTCTAATGCCTGTTCCATCCACTTGACTCGATTGGAAAAGACTTTTCCGATCGTCTTATGGGAAATCCGATAGTGCATAGAGCACGATTTACGGGTTCGACAACTTGAGGTTCGAATCTGTGGGAAAGATTGCTTTCTTTAAAGCGAGCACTTTTCTATGAGAAGGGCGATTCTTTTAATTTATGGACTATTGATTGTCCTGATGGATGATTTATTTCGCAATTGTTGAAATAAGAACTAAAGATATCGTCGAAACTTTTGGCCCCCTAGGTTTCCCAAGAAATAAACAATCTTTGTTCTGGGAATAAGATGAAATTTTCCTTTATTTCAACTGCAATATGTTTGATAAAAAATCTTTAAACACGACTATTGTATAATCAACCCATTAGAAGTCTGTTTGCTTGGCCCTAATAATGTACATTAATCACAAGTGAATGATGAGTAGGTAATTATTAATAAGGAAAATGAGACACACTTTTCGTATCAATAATATATGTACTTTGACTATCGATTTCGGCACTAGGCCATCATCAGGTCAGCGTCAAAGAAATATGCACTTTTAAGAAACATTTTCACGATATATACTAAAAGTTTTCGCTGAGATATATGTGGATGTTATAATTATTCAGGTTATTAATCATTAACCTGTTTGAGCCGGAAATCGTCTCAAACGATAGGGTTAGACTCCCTGATGAAGATATCGCGGTAAAATTCCGGCCGTTGGTACGATAATATTCGAAGGGATTGTCCTAGAGAATTGAGAGTTTCAGGGTGAGTTCGGTCTCCAAATTAAGTTCGTTTACCAGCCAAATCAATATTTTTATTCCTCAATATAGTGAACAAAACGAAACCAATCGAAATGAAATTTTGCTGCCACATGTAAGATGCTCATAATAAACCTCTTGCAAAATTTTGTGACTCTAGTGTTAACAGAACCAGAAAAAATTCAATTGAATCATTGAAAAGAAAAATATTTATATTTCCACAACAGGATATCAGATTCGAGTGAAATTCAGTTTGTGGGTGAAGATTGATGTTCTGAATGTTCATGCAAAATTTTAAGAGGATCGCATCATCAGAATCATTGAGAATTCAATTGGAATATTCAAAAGGTGAAACTTCATATTTTCACAAAAGATATCCGATATCGAGTGGAATTTATTTTGTGAATGAAAATTGACATAGGTACTGAATGTTCATGCCAAATTTCAAGAGGATAGCATACTCAGAACCATAGAATTTAATTTTTCTAATGGCCAAGTTTTTACATACTTTAGTTTGCGAATAATTTCCAGAATATTTTAAGACCGTGCTGAGATTTCGCATTTATATATTCAGTATCGATAAAGTCCTATACAAAGTTTTGAAGCTCATTACTCCACCAATAAACGTGCGCTCAAAAGCACCTACTCAGCGTTTTTTTGAATTTTTTCTTGATTGTTGCACCAAGTTTAAATGAATTATGTGAACTACATAAATGTAGGATTTTTTATAATTCAACGTTGTCTAAAAGGTATGATTGGGAGCGTTGAAGTTGTTACACAGTAAAAACACTGTATTTACTATGTACAGTTTATTTACACAACTCGAAATGGTATGGTCCACCTACACATTTACAGTGTATCACAAGCTACTGAACTTCCAAGATACTTTCACTCTTTCGTCTACTGACTCGAAGCTACTCTAAGCTCTACCTCTAACTCGCGACGTCTTCTCAACCGACTCTTAGCTACCCTAAGCTCTCTCGTCTAATCACTGAACTCTGAACGACGTTCTCTCATCTCTGTACCCGTCGATTCTACCCCCTTCCCTTACTTAAACCGAGGGCGTAATACTACCCTTAAATCCCTACCAAATCGGTTCTCATTGGTCCACTCTCGGAACGACTTAAGCTAGGTGGAAGGAACTTGTACCAATAAGAATTGCCACAAGAAATAACGTCTTTCTTGCCACACACGGGGTGAATTCTAAGAATATCACATCTGGTAAAATGCACTTCACCAGAACCGATAACTCTTGCAAAAATGTCAACCCAATGTAGGAGTTCGAATTTCCCTACAACATCTTCCTGGAACCCCTATATCGCATTTCACGTTTGGTACAAGTTTTAACTGCGTCTTCGTGGCGTCGGTCCTTATCTGGACCACCCTATTGCTACATACACACTACACAGCCAGCTAAAGCTTTCCATACATTTCGAGATTTATTCCTTAAACTAGTCTATATACAATATCAATTTCTTTACGAAGAAATTGAATTCCTACATAAATCATATATCCTATCAATGTTCAGATCGAATAAAATAATTTTCCAACTCTTGAATATTTTTTTACTGAAATCTTTGATAGTTCTTGTTATGTCTGAAGATATCCTTAACTTGGAGGATTCGAGAAAAATATATGAGTGGAATAAATTAGCAGACAGAGACCCATTTCACAAAATATTCAGATTCTTAGTATTACTTGCAATTTGATCGTCGAATTATGAACATGCCCCCTAACAAATTTCTAAATCTTGAATCTTTCAAGAAAATATTATTTACTGAAATCTTCGTCAATTCTTGTAATGTCTTGAAATATCTTAAACTTTATGGTTTCGAGAAAAATTTATGAATTGAAAAAACTAGTAGACAGAGACCCAATCTTCACAAAATATTCATAACATTTCTTTTGACCTGGCTTGAATCTAGTATCTAGTCATTCTCGAAAATTTCCCTTTCAAGTAGCATTCTCAACATCTCTTGCCTCCTAGGTATTTTCAATGATAAGTTATTCCATTGATTCTGCATGAAACAACAAATCGATATTTCACAATTACCATCAATATTGAAACGGATTTTCATGGCATATTCGAAAATTCAGGAATAAATTTTTATTGATTCAAATCGAATCGTCGGGTGTTAATCCGAAAATACCGTGGAAAAATTTTATTTAAATTTATTCCGGATTGGTTAAAATTTATAATGTGGCTCCTTGTTCGTTCCTGGCTGGCATGGAAACAGACCGCGAATATGTTCCTCTAAATATTCATGTGTTAAATGCAAATTTAAGGGCGCATAACGTAAAACGCGTTTTTTTAATCCGGGAATTTCGGATATTTGTAATTGGATTGTGATACTGTGGGATTTAAACGGTTGAAATGAAACAGGAACAGAAAGATGCGTTATGTATCTCAGTTATTCGATTGTAATTATATTTTTATGTGGTTGTATGCGAGAGGAATGTGGGATGAGAAGAGAACGATTTGAATCAACCACAACAGACACTCGAAATTCTGATATTTTAGGTAACTCAGTATACCCGAAGATGCTTCATTTTCATTTTTAAATCCATAATTTTCAATAAAATTCGGTATCATGTGTGAATTCTTTCAATATTCCAATTGAATTTTCTATGGTTCTGTCAAGACTATGACTATGTCTATGACCAATTTTGCATGATTGAATATCAATCTCGGATTTCAGTCGAATCTCCTGTTAAGAAAATATAAAGATTTTTTTTTAATATTCTTACGAAATGATTCTGTTGAAACTATGGCCATTTTTGAATCGGATATCTTTTCATAGAAATATGTACTTTCTTTCTTTCAATATTCCAATCGAATTTTCTATGGTTCTGTTCACACCATGGCGACAAAATTTTGCATGAGGCTTTCTATCAGCATCTTGCATTTGGCCGTAAGATTTCATTCCGATTGATTCTGTATTCTCTGTGATATTAAGGGACAAAAATTTTGAATGACGATATTTTATGGAACACCTTGTAAAGTTAGGCTGTTTAACGAACTCACACTGAAAATTTCAAATCTCTAGGACAATCCCTTCGAAAGTTAGTGTGCTAACGGACGGCCACACGGACAGAATTGAATTTGACCACGAATTCGTCATCAGGGAGTCAAACCCTATCGTTTGTGACCATTTTCGCCCAAAATTCGAAATTACAGACAAAACGATATAGCACACGTTTGAGTAGAACGAGCACTTAAAAAACCTACTGTGTTGAATGTAAAATAAAAAGTATATAGGAGGTGTTTTGAGAAGAAATCAGCAATTGTAAGAAATCTACAATGTGGTAATTGAAATGAAGAAGACATAGTCCCTTTTTTGTCGACCCAAAAATGACTGAACATGAAAGAGTTGAAGATCGTGAAATTTTCGAATGATCATCTTTCGAAATGGATGACATAATCTTTTGTGACAGGTACACTGCGTTTTTCATAAGTCTGAAAAAAACTGATATTTCAACAACCAATAACTCTAAATGAAAACGCTGTAACCCGTCAATTAATTTTTGATTACCTACTCATTTTAATCTTTTTGCAAAAAATGTCAATCATTTTTGATAACGTTAAATTTTCAAGCAGCTTGTATGTGGTAGTCCAGAAAAATGATACATGGACCTATAATACTAACTGGACTTCGAACTTCCTAACTGTCACGTAGAAAAAAGTGAGGCAAGGTTCGCCATTTGCAGTTCGGGATGAAATACGAATATTTTGACGTTCTATATTCTTGTTCTGTGTTCTATTCCATCTGTGCTCGAATTTTTTCGTTGAAGAATTGACACTTCTCAAGTCCAACCCAAACTGCAAATGGCCGCCGTTTGCCTCAAAATTTTTGACATGTTCGTCATCGAGTTAGTATTATAAATCTATGAAATAATACAAAGACTACACAGAATTTGAACATCACATAGAATGTGTTAACAATCAAAAAAATATTCCTTTGAAAGTATCAATTTATTCAAAAATAAGCTACTTCCCAGGGTTCATAAAAGAACCCCGCTACTTCCCAAAATCCTCTTCACAGAATAATATCTAGTAGGTCCAGGCTATCAATCAAGCTTCGTCGCAGATTCGGACGATTACTTTTCGCTTTATCAGATGTCATGATCAACAGATGGTCAAAATATTGAGTTCTGATCGATGAATCATAACCTCAGTGTGCCGACGGTATTTTGTCGATAATGTACTGTAGCTGTTATTTTCGTGAACTTATGATTGTGTTGTGAAATAAGCTCATTTTGAGATAATTAAACTTTAGTGTCGAACATTTTTGTGAAATTATTCGGAAAAACCGATACCTACTATTATGATTGTTTCTTGTAGTGACTATTCGCGAATCAAACTAATGGTGAACTGGGAAGAAGTTTCAAATTGGATTGGTAAGTATGGATTATTTTGTTCCATATAGAATCTCGAAGATAGGTACATGTTAAAGATGATAATATGAATTTGTTTGAGAATAATTGATATGAACGTTTGATAGCAGTGAACAGAAATATTTTACAGGAATATTCTTATAATGATTTCAATATGCTAAAAAAGATACTTCGTTGAAAATATACAGGGTTTTCCTTTTAAGTTGGCATATTAGACGTTTTAGGAGAACTAGTGAATATTTCGTTCTGAAATTTTAGGTGCAGCCCTGAGGGTGAAGGAACTCTTCGTCTAAATATTTTTCAAGTCGACAGTGTTGCCACGTCTATCTCAAACGCATATCTACTTTCTTATTTCAAAGGAAACTACCTATATTTTCATTTATGTATCGATTCAATACCAAATTTGCTGTATAACGCACTAAAGAAAAATTCTCTGCTATGCACTGTTGCCAAGTTATCCACAAATTCCTGAAACTTTTCACATTTGCATTGCCAGTTTGGAAATGCAATATCTCGATTATTTTTTATGCGAACGGACCCAAATCAGCAGTCTCATAGTAAAGACTCCGTGCATTTATGTGGTATATTCAGTATTTTGATACATCGTGAGGTTTTTCTAAGATATTGCTCCGAAAATGTGAAACTCAAAATTGAAATATTTCGAGATTTTCAAATGGCAACCCCATATTTATTTTACAGCATTCGATTCGAAATAAAAAATGAATGGTAGTTCCATTCACACTAATTATTTATTTTGGATAGTTTTCGAATGAGATGAAAAATACTGAAATTTTTCAGTATTTATAGTTCATGATCTATGGTTCTGTTTACGATGAAATGACTCAATGATGATGGGGTGAATTAGTGAAGTATGTTCTATGGTTGAAATCATAAAAAGTGTTCGATTATCATGGATGTCATAGAAAAAAGTTTACCCATATTATTCAAATACGATTCGGGTTGTTTCACAATTCACGGGGAATGCCAAAAAATTATTGAAAGTACCTGTAGGACCTTTAACATCGTTATTCACATTTAGCACGAATGATCGGAAATAAATTCAAAAATTGTTTAGGCTTTCTGTAAACCTGGCCCTATGTTCATGACCTCAACAATAGGATTCATTCCGATATTTCACTTTATAATCACACAGCATAATGTCCATTGAACATGACTATAAAAACTGAAAAATTTCAGTATTTTTCATCTCATTTGAAAACTGTCCAAAATAAATAATTAGTGAACATAAGGCCAGGATTACAGAAAGCCTAAACAATTTTCCGAATTTCTTTCAAGTCATTCTTGCTAAAAGTGAACAACGATTGTTAAAGATCCTACAGGTCCTTTCAATAATTTTTTGGCATTTCCCGTGAATTGTGAAACAACCCGAATTGTGTTTGAATAATATGGATAAACTTTTTTCTATGACATCCATGATAATCGAATACTTTTTATGATTTTAGCCATAGAATCTACTTCAACAATTCACGCCATAATCATAGAACCATTTCATCGTAAACAGGACCATTAGATCATGAACTTATAAATACTGAAAATTTCAGTATTTTTCATCTCATTCGAAAACTATCCAAAATAAATAATTAGTGTAAAAGGAGACTGCCATTCATTTTTTATTTCGAATCGAATGCTGTAAAATAAATATGGGGTTGCCATTTGAAAATCTCGAAATATTTCGATTTTGAGTTTCACATTTTCGGAGCAATATCTTCGAAAAACCTTACGATATATCAAAATACTGAATATACCACATGAATGCATGGAGTCTTTACTATGAGACTGCAGAGTTTGGTTCCGTTCGCATAAAAAATAATCGAGATATTGCATTTCCAAACTGGCAATGCAAATGTGAAAAGTTTCAGGAATTTGTGAATAACTTGGCAACAGTGCATAGCAGAGAAATTTTTTTAGTGGGTTATACTGCGAATTTGGTATTGAATCGATACATAAATGAAAATATAGGTAGTTCCATTTGAAATAAGAAAGTAGATATGCGTTTGAGATAGACGTGGCAACACTGTCGACTTGAAAATATTTTAGGCGAAGAGTTCCTTCACCCTCAGAGCTGCACCTAAAATTTCAGAACGAAATATTCACTAGTTCTCCTAAAACTTCTAATAGGCCAACTTATAAGAAAAACCCTGTATATCCTTATGTTTCGAACTAAAACTCGTTGTTATCGAAAATGGCACTATTTCAGACAGAATGATTCATCCATTGATCCTCTCTTTAGATGGCTTAACTTTTCGTTTTTTGTCAGATCTGAGATCTATATCGACAATGTTTTATTTCACTCACTCATTCATTCTACAAAAAAATAAGGATACATTTTATTTGAGACGAACTCAAACCTAAAGATTTTAGCTGCTTTTGAACACTTTAGCCTCTGAACGGGGTAGACAGTATGATATTAATACATTACATTGTATCTCAAACCTTTACATACAGGGTGTCCCGAAACAATGGATAAGCCTGCAATTATAGATAGACACTGTCGTGGTCTAACTTATTCCAAATTTTGACCTTAATGAAAATTCCACGGTTTCCGAGAGATATTCATGGTTTTCGTATTTTTAGAAAAATTCCAAGTGCGATTAGTTTTTCTAGTGCCATTTCTACAAATGAAGAGGTATTTCGATATGGTTTTTTTTAATTTCACATGAGATAGTTCAGCTATCGGAAACAAAGACTTAATTCATCAATTAGTGTAGAAAGTTAGAAACTCGTGAATTACAAAGAAAAATTGAAAACTAAATAAAATTTCCTTCAAGTTTGATGAGCTACAGTGTGAAAAAAATGTAGGACGCCCTGGTAGACATCATCTTAAAAACTTGCCCAGTTATTGCAGATTCCAAAAAGGTATCATAAGCCTAGGTATTCTGTAGTTTTTCATTCTCGTAACTATTTGATTACCAAATAGTCGAAAAATTTCGAAAAACTGTTTTTGTTGTAATCGTTATTCTGAGCTCATGTGTTAATGTGAATGTATGATTATACCTAGCTATTCTGATTTGTTTAACCTTATGGTTATTTTTCAATAGCAAAAGTATGAATCTTTCAAAGAACTTCAATACTATATCAAATTACTATTCATTGGAAATGAATGAAGAATGCAAAATAAAACAATAAGTTCATTATCCATATCGAACATTTATTCATAATAAATGGTCAAATTGACGTCCTTGCGCCCTTATACACGCTCTACACCTTTTAATGAACGCACTTTTAATGCGACGCGCGTAATGCGACGTATTAATTTGAGCCGCTGCATTTTGGAAACGAGCCCGTAACTCTTCAATCGAAGATATTGACTTGGAGTAGACTAGTACTGGGTTTCACAAAACTCCAATCAGCCTGATTATTGAAATGTCATCATTTCTGTGTAATTTTCAGTTCATTTTGACATAAACCACCGATTTAATTGAAAATCAACGATTTGATTGCCCGATCAAGCTTTGTGAAACCGAGGGTAGATCTTTTAGGCACCCCCAATAAAAAAGTCCAGGGGGTTTAAGTCCGGTGATCTCGGGGGCCATGAAATAGGGCCAAGCCGGCCTATCCACCTTTGAGGGTATTTTGCATTCAGGTGATTTCTCACTCTTACTGCGTAATGAGCTGGGCACCCATCATTTTGGAGCCACATATTCCGCCTTATAGCCAAGGGAACATCTTCTAATAGGTCGCTTAATTGATTTTCTAAAAAATCGAGATAAATCTCACAATATCCAAATCATAAAGCTAGTCGATTCAAATATAACAGTAAAAAATTTCAAAAAAGTACCAGTAGAACACTAGAACAATAACAACACTTTTATGAAAATTCGTTCACAGTCAGTTTCAAAACTATTGTCATTAGAAGTTAAATAAAATTAAATTACCTAGGTTACTGACTGTGAACGAGTGTCCACAAAGTGTTATTATTGTTCTATGCAAGCAGGGTTTCTTTTTTATGAATAAATTTAAGCTATGAATGACTGAACCCATTGTTTGATTTGAATTCTTTATTCATTCCAATGAATAAGTAATTGGTACTAATTCGTTTATTTTTTCCATCGAATAGTAATTGGGTAATAATTCGTTTTATTTTATTTGTAATGAATATTCCACATACCTCTATTGACTGATGTGAAAACAGCCGAGTAAGATAGCCGAGTTTGTGGAGAATTTTTCGTACGCCACTGGAATATTGACCGGATAGCGATGCAAATAATTTTGATTCGCCGAGATAATTCGAGATGCTTCCATTTTTACGTTGGAATCTGGTTATGGTATGTTATCTACGAAAATGGCCCATGTTAAATCCACCACCAACTTTATGACTCACTTCCACTTGCATCCCCTTGGGGGACTAGCCGAGTTCCAGCCGAGTTTTCTGTGAAAAATTATATCTAGCAAACTAGACATAGGACTGACGTCAAAT
This sequence comes from Propylea japonica, assembly GCA_013421045.1. Classification (NCBI taxonomy): domain Eukaryota; kingdom Metazoa; phylum Arthropoda; class Insecta; order Coleoptera; family Coccinellidae; genus Propylea; species Propylea japonica. Next base: position 37,558,735 of record CM024247.1, read on the forward strand.
TTGGCACAATAACATCCAGAAAGACTAACTCATAATTACTGCATACGCCACATTCACTTGCACCCCCCAGGGGGGTCAGTATCAAACAGCCTAATATTTAAAACTCTATGAAAAAACAACCAAACATAGTAACGCTTCATGCTACTGCATAATTATTTACATATTGACGATAAAATATTTCAGCAGTCATGTTTAACTTGCACCCCCATGGGGGCTTACATAACGACTTAATTATTATTCAAACAGATACGAATATTTCGAGAACTAGACATAGAATCGACACGAAATTTCGTATTCATCCTTCTTTCGAAACACACAAAAATAACTATGTGACTCACTTCCACTTGCAACCCCCTTGGGGGGCTAGCCGAGTTCCAGCCGGATTTTCTGTGAAAAAATTTATTCTAGCAAACTAGACATAGGATTGACGTCAAATTTGGCAATAACATCCAAAAACACTAACTCATAATTACTGCATACGCCACATTCACTTGCACCCCCCGGGGGGTCAGTAACCAAACAGCCTAATATTTAAAAATTCATGAAAAAACAACCAAACATAGTAACGCTCTCATGCTACTGCATAATTATTTACATATTGACGAAAAAAATATTTCAGCAGTCATCTTTAACTTGCACCCCCATGGGGGGCTTACATAACGACTTAATTATTATTCAAACAGATACGAATATTTCGAGAACTAGACATACAATCGACACGAATTTTCATTTTGTCCTTCTTTCTATACACACAAAATAACTATGTGACTCACTTCCACTTGCACCCCTTGGGGGGGACCGAGTTCCAGCCGAGTTTTCTGTGAAAAATGTATATCTTGCAAACTAGACATAGGATTGACGTCAAATTTGGCAATAACATCCAAAAACACTAACTCATAATTACTGCATACGGCCACATTCACTTGCACCCCCCAGGGGGGTCAGTACCAAACAGCCTAATATTTAAAAATTTAGGAAAAACAACCAAACATAGTAACGCTCTCATGCTGCTGCATGATTATTTACATATTGACGAAAAAATATTTCAGCAGCCATCTTTAACTTGCACCCCCATGGGGGGCTTACATAACGACTTAATATTATTCAAACAGATACGAATATTTCGAGAACTAGACATACAATCGACACGAAATTTCGTATTTGTCCTTCTCTCTATACACAAAAAATAACTATATGACTCACTTCCACTTGCACCCCCTTGGGGGGGATAACCGAGTTCCAACGAGTTTTCTGTGAAAAATGTATATCTTGCAAACTAGACATAGGATTGACGTCAAAATTTGGCAATAACATCCAAAAACACTAACTCATAATTACTGCATACGCCACATTCACTTGCACCCCCCCGGGGGTCAGTATCAAACAGCCTAATATTTAAAACTCTCTCTCTGCAAGTGAATGTGGCGTATGCAGTAATTTATGAGTTAGTCTTTCTGGATGTTATTGCCAAATTTGACGTCAATCCTATGTCTAGTTTGCTAGATATAAATTTTTCACAGAAACTCTCGGTGGAACTCGGCTAGCCCCCCAAGGGGGTGCAAGTGGAAGTGAGTCACATAGTTATTTTGTGTGTATCGAAAGAAGGATGCATACGAAATTTCGTGTCGATTGATGTCTAGTTCTCGAAATATTCGTATCTGTTTGAATAAAATTAAGTCGTTATGTAAGCCCCCATGGGGGTGCAAGTTAAAGATGACTGCTGAAATATTTTTTCGTCAATATGTAAATAATTATGTAGTAGCATGAGAGCGTTACTATGTTTGGTTGTTTTTTCATAGATTTTAAATATTAGGCTGTTTGATACTGACCCTGGGGGTGGGGGTGCAAGTGGATGTGGCGTATGCAGTAATTATGAGTTAGTCTTTCTGGATGTGATTGCCAAATTTGACGTCAATCCTATGTCTAGTTTGCTAGATATAAATTTTTCACAGAAAACTCGGCTGGAACTCGGCTAGCCCCCAAAGGGGGTGCAAGTGGAAGTGAGTCATATAGTTATTTTTTGTGTATAGAAAGAAGAACAAATACGAAATTTCGTGTCGATTGTATGTCTAGTTCTCGAAATATTCGTATCTGTTTGAATAATAATTAAGTCGTTATGTAAGCCCCCCATGGGGGTGCAAGTTAAAGATGACTGCTGAAATATTTTTTCGTCAATATGTAAATAATCATGCAGCAGCATGAGAGCGTTACTATGTTTGTTGTTTTTCATAGAGTTTTAAATATTAGGCTGTTTGATACTGACCCCCTGGGGGGTGCAAGTGGATGTGGCGTATGCAGTAATTATGAGTTAGTCTTTCTGGATGTGATTGCCAAATTTGACGTCAATCCTATGTCTAGTTTGCTAGATATAATTTTTCACAGAAAACTCGGCTGGAACTCGGCTAGCCCCCCAAGGGGGTGCAAGTGGAAGTGAGTCATATAGTTTTTTTGTGTATAGAAAGAAGAACAAATACGAAATTTCGTGTCGATTGTATGTCTAGTTCTCGAAATATTCGTATCTGTTTGAATAATAATTAAGTCGTTATGTAAGCCCCCCATGGGGGTGCAAGTTAAAGATGACTGCTGAATATTTTTTCGTCAATATGTAAATAAACATGCAGCAGCATGAGAGCGTTACTATTTTGGTTGTTCTTTCATAAATTTAAATATTAGGCTGTTTGGTAATGACCCCCTGGGGGGTGCAAGTGAATGTGGCGTATGCAGTAATTATGAGTTAGTGGTTTTGGATGTTATTGCCACATTTGACGTCAATCCTATGTCTAGTTTGCTAGATATAAATTTTTCACAGAAAACTCGGCTGGAACTCGGCTAGCCCCCCAAGGGGGTGCAAGTGGAAGTGAGTCATATAGTTATTTTTTGTGTATAGAAAGAAGGACAAATACGAAATTTCGTGTCGATTGTATGTCTAGTTCTCGAAAATTCGTATCTGTTTGAATATAATTGAGTCGTTATGTAAGCCCCCCATGGGGGTGCAAGTTAAAGATGACTGCTGAAATATTTTTTCGTCAATATGTAAATAATCATGCAGCAGCATGAGAGCGTTACTATGTTTGGTTGTGTTCTTTCATAAATTTTTAAATATTGGGCTGTTTGGTAATGACCCCCTGGGGGGTGCAAGTGAATGTGGCGTATGCAGTAATTATGAGTTAGTGTTTTGGATGTTATTGCCAAATTTGACGTCAATCCTATGTCTAGTTTGCTAGATAAATTTTTCACAGAAAACTCGGCTGGAACTCGGCTAGCCCCCAAGGGGTGCAAGTGGAAGTGAGTCAAATAGTTATTTTATGTGTATCGAAAGAAGGATGAATACGAAATTTCGTGTCGATTCTATGTCTAGTTCTCGAAATATTCGTATCTGTTTGAATAATAATTAAGTCGTTATGTAAGCCCTCATGGGGGTGCAAGTTAAAGATGACTGCTGAAAATATTTTTCGTCATATGTAAATAATTATGCAGTAGCATGAGAGCGTTACTATGTTGGTTGTTTTTTTCATAGAGTTTTAATATCAGGCTGTTTGATACTGACCCCCCTGGGGGGTGCAAGTGAATGTGGCGTATGCAGTAATTATGAGTTAGTCTTTCTGGATGTTATTGCCAAATTTGACTTCCTTCCTATGTCTAGTTTGCTAGATATAAATTTCACAGAAAACTCGGCTGGAACTCGGCAAGCCCCCCAAGGGGTGCAAGTGGAACTGAGTCATATAGTTATTTTTTGTGTATAGAAAAGAAGGACAAATACGAAATTTTGTGTCGATTGTATGTCTAGTTCTCGAAATATTCGTATCGGTTTGAATAATAATAAGTCGTTATATAAGCCCCCCATGGGGGGCAAGTTAAAGATGACTGCTGAAATATTTTTTGTCAATATGTAAATAATCATGCAGCAGCATGAGAGCGTTACTATGTTTGGTTGTTTTTTCATAAATTTTAATTTTAGGCTGTTTGGTACTGACCCCCCTGGGGGGGTGCAAGTGTGAATGTGGGTATATGCAGTAATATGAGTTAGTGTTTTGGATGTTATTGCCAAATTTGACGTCAATCCTATGTCTAGTTTGCAAGATATACATTTTCACAGAAAACTCGGCTGGAAACTCGGCTATCCCCCCCAAGGGGGTGCAAGTGGAAATGAGTCATAAAGTTTGGTGGTGGATTTAATTTAACATGGGCCATTTTCGTAGAGAACATACCATAACCAGATTCCAACGAAAAAATGGAAGCATCTCGAATTATCTCGGCGAATCAAAATTATTTGCATCGCTATCCGGTCATATTCCAGTGGCGTACGAAAAATTCTCCACAAAAATCGGCTATCTTACTCGGCTGTTTTCACATCAGTCCTCTATTGTAGCAACACAGGGTATTTTTTAAGTTGATACTTTTCTTTTAACACTGTACAGCAAGTAAGAAAATAAGAAATTCTGTCAAAATACAATTTGATCCGGTAAGGTTTTCGAGATACAGGGTGTTGAATGCAAATAATGCCATTTTCTATTCAACCAGAGAGAAAACGATACGCTACTGCTCTTTTTCAAAATAAAAATAATTTTCGTAATTTTCCACTAGATTCCAACAAAAATGGCCTCCTGACTTTAACACATGAGCTCAGAATAACGATTACAACAAAAACAGTTTTTCGAAATTTTTCGACTATTTGGTAATCAAGTAGTTACGAGAATGAAAAACTATAGAATACCTAGGCTTATGATACCTTTTGGGATCTGCAATACTGGGCAAGTTTTTAAGATGATGTCTACCAGGGGCGTCCCTACATTTTTTTTACACTGTAGCTCATCAAACTTGAAAGAAATTTCATTTTGTTTTCAATTTTCTTTGTAATTCACGAGTTTCTAACTTTTTACACTAGTTTGATGAATTTATGTCTTTGTTTCCGATAGCTGAACTATCTCATGTGAAATTAAAAAAACCATATCGAAATACCTGTCCATTTGTAGAAATGGCACTAGAAAAACTAATCGCACTTGGAAATTTTCTAAAATAAGAAAACCATGAATATCTCGGAAACCGTGAAATTTTCATTAAGGTCAAAATTTGGAATAAGTTAGACCACGATAGTGTCTATCTATAATTGCAGGCTTATCCATTGTTTTCGGGACACCCTGTATATTGTCAATATACAGGGTGTCCCAAAACTCGACGTCAACCCGGAACGGGTGAGAGGGAAAGTAATGCTGGTTGTCAGAAAGATATAAAAAAAATCTGAGTTGCATGATTTTGAAATAATGAGCATTTAAAAAAACACAGAATATTCCACACCCTGTGACAGTCTTTTCACTACTGTTGCCACAAATATCAACTTTTTAGTTTGCTTGTACCCCTGAATAATGCTTGTTTAAACTGTAATCAAAATTTTGATACCAGCGGTTCTAGGTTTCATAAAAATAGGGCTAACTTTTCAGAAAAAATTTCAAAATAAACACTTGCCTAGGTTCAACTGACTGTACTGAAAGTTGGCGCATTTAGTAAGGATTCCAAAATGGTATAATACTTGGTAAATTGTAGCTGCCGTAGTTTAAATTTCTTTCGATTGCCTTTGAATACAATTTTTCTTTAACTACTCCCCAGTAAAAAAAGTCCAATAGATTCAAGTCCGGTGGGCGGACCCCCCAACTTTCACGCTAATGGTAAAAGTACGGTTTTTGAGACGCCCATCTGAACCACCATTTTTTTTTCGAAAAGAGGTAGTACTCATAGTTAGGTACACGGTTTATAGCCGACCGTTTCCGAGAAAAACCATGTTTTCAACATAAGAATTGATTTTTCCCGAAAACGGACAACAAAATATTGGTGTTTCGAATGGGCGTCTCATGTATTCTTTTTATAAGCGTAAAATTGAAAGGAAAATAACATTAACCATCAAAACTTTCACCTTTAAGACCTTCAGAAAATGCTGTATGATAAAAGGTTCGGGAGATATTCCCAAAAAACTATTTGAACACGCTGTATCTGTTAGAGGTAAAATTCATATTTTTAGACGAGCTATAACTCTTGAAGTCTATCGCACTTTTTCACTAAGTTGAAAAGTTTTTGGTTTTATCGATTGTGATCAATCATATTTATGTTATAACTACCATGAAAAATAATACTGTTTTTATAGATGTGTTTTTCATTTATACGGGAAATTATTCATTGAAAAGTTTGTTAACATTGAAACTTTATGATGCATAACCCAAATTGGTATTAAATTTATTAATTCAGTTCCGTTTTCATGACATAATTTGGTTTCAATCCAGAATTTGAATTATTGATTATGCGTATGTTCAACTATGCTAATATTGACAATGGAAATAATTAGGTAAATATATGAAAATATTCGAAAAGGCAATCAATCATGTGCAGTGTGACGAAATAGGTACATAAATTTTATGTTCAGTTCTATTAGTATTTTAGGGAGGATTATTGATAAATATGCCGAAATCAGCAGAAAAGGATAAGTTATTTGTGGAATGAAATTATTAAAGCAACTTTCTATAATGATTTCTAAAAATTTTTAGGTTTTTCGCTCCCAGTCTCTGAAACAGAAATAATTAACAAATTTTTAATTAAGATGAAGGGCTGGAAGTGAAAATAGAAAAGTTTCGTAGAAATGTAGAATCCTCGCAGATTATATTTCAATCGACAATGAGCATCAAAATTTTAGACTAAATTCATTTCCTCAGAAGAAAAATATTTGGCAACAAAATCTTGAAACAGGTGAATTTATGTTTTACTTTTACCAAACTTTTTTTGCATTTTCGAAGGATTTTTGTTGCACCCTGTGCCATGCGCATCAATCCCTCTAAATTTTTTCAATGAATAACAAAAATGTGGATGGGGATGGCACAGGGTGCAACAAAAATCTTTCTGGAATGCATCAAAATTTGGTAAAAGTAAAAAAAAAACTAACCTGTTTCGGGATTTTGTTGCCAAATTTTTTTCTTTTGAGGAAATGAATTGTTCCATAATTTTGACGCGCACTGTATATCTTATACAGGGTGATTTTTTTAAGTGTTTCATTAGACGTTTTCGAGGAAGGAATTGTAATACAGATTCAAGATTTTGGATTTTCGTTTTAGAGCACATGAACTTTGATTGTAAAATATTTCAAGAGGAATCTACTTCCGGTTTCACCGGAAACGAATGTAACTTCGTTATTTCAAATGCAACTCCCTGTATATTTATACATATTCGAATTCTTCGTTCAATTCTACACTGATTGATGTATGATATGTACAACCACTCAAGCGGTTCTTGAATTATAGCCTGATTATCAAATTTTTTGAAAAAAAAGGTTGTCACAAATTAGTGTCCATATCTTCAAAATCACTTATGACAAGAATTTCTTTTTCCGAAAGTGAAACAAAAGAAAGTACGCTGATACTGTTTATTGTATAACTTATGAGGAAATATTATACAGGATGTCTGAAAAAGGGCCCCAAAGTGAGCCTCAATAAAAACTATAAAATCTCACTTTTTTCAAATGGCAACCCTATAATTTTGTAATTCCAATCGATGGCTCGTCAAAAACCAGTTAGGGTGTCTCGAACATTTCATGCCTCTAAAATAAGTAGTTTTGCTGTTATTGAATAAAATTCGAATTTCAGGATTGAATCAAGGTTTCTTAGTCTAACCATAGATTTATTAGGATAGAAGTTTTCAAGAAGGTTATGTCTGTTGATTTATAATGCATTTAGAGAACTGTCATTTATACTTTTTTGATTAATCGGGCCATAGATTATAGAGTATACTACATATACATAGATACTATATATACATAGATTATAGAGTATACTATATAATCTTTGAATCGGGCACTATGCAAAATATGAATTACAGTAACAGTGATGTATTGAATATGTTCTTCATTTATGGTGAATGTAACAAAATATTAGAAAGGGCAGTCAGCACTTTTAACGAAAGAAATCCACATTTACCACCTTTAACAAAATCGAAGTTCAGGAAGTATCAAAACAATTTTCTCCGCAGTGGAAGCACTAACCCAAAACGGAATCGTGTGAATACAGTAACAGATAATGAAGAAAATCAAATAAATATTCAAGGACATATTCACGCAAATCCAAGAGGTTCCATCAGACAGGTTGCACAGGAATTTGGATTTTGATTTCGTTAAAGTCAGTAAATGTGAATTTCGTTCGTTGAATTTCTAATTACCTTTTCTAGGAATTTGTTACATTTGCCGCAAATAAAGAACATACCCTTGATATATCATTCCAGTGAAATTATTATTGCATGTTTTGCTTAGTGCATGACAGTTCCTAACATAGCCTACTTCAAAATGCAAGCTTACAAACTGTGCGAAACCTGTCTTTAATCGTGAAATTCGAATTTTATTGAATAACGGCAAAAATACTGATTTTAGAGGAATGAAATGTTCGGAACACCATAACTGGTTTTTGATGAGCAATCGATTGGAATTAAAAAAATATAGGGTTGCCATTTGAAAGAAGTGAAATTTCATAGTTTTATTGAGGCTCACTTTTGGGCCCTTTTTCAGACATCCTGTATAATATTTCCTCATAAGTTATACAATAAACAGTATCAGCGTACTTTCTTTTGTTTCACTTTCGGAAAAAGAAATTCTTGTAATAAGTGATTTTGAAGATATGGACACTAATTTGTGACAACCTTTTTTTAAAAAAATTTGATAATCAGGCTATAATTCAAGAACCGCTTGAGTGGTTGCACATATCATACATCAAATCAGTGAAAAATTGAACGAAGAATTCGAATATGTATAAATATATAGGGTGTTGCATTTGAAATAACGAAGTTACATTCGTTTCCGGTGAAACCGGAAGTAGATTCCTCTTGAAAATATTTTACAATTAAAGTTCATGTACTCTAAAACGAAAATCCAAAATCTTGAATCTGTATTACAATTCCTTCCTCGAAAACGTCTAATGAAACACTTAAAAAAATCACCCTGTATATGAAGTTGAGCGTGACATATGACGCTCATTTAATAATGAAAAATCTTTATTTCACCCAACAGGAAAATCCCAATTATAGGGCAAAGAAATACATATTACGTGTTACAATTCAAAAGTTCTTAACATTTTTAAAGAAGTCCCGAAACTGAAAATACACCAAACAAATTCAATACTAGTACACACAAATTCAAGTCCCCAAGCTTATTGAATAAATTCATCGCCAGTCTATCAGCACTTCGACATTTGAATTTGAGTTTTGATATTTGAAATCAATGTCTGGAAGTTTTCAATATACATAGGTACAGGGATTTCTTGATTTGATATACTTTTATTTGAAGCGGCGTTTGTAGACTGTAGAGTGTAAATTGTTGGGAGGTAAATTTTGAGTAGAAACCAAAAATTGTATGAAATATACTATACTGCTATACGAAATAAAAAATCCGGTCAAACCGGTAGTGACTTTCGATTTTCGTTTGTCTCAGATGAAGGTTTTTTGAACGAATCACAGAACATGAAATTTTCGAATTTGTATTTTTTTAAATGGCTGGAATAATCCATTGGAACAGACTAACTGGGACACCCGATATAATATAAGATTGTTCAAAATAAAATTAACAAGAATTCAAAAGCCTTCCTTGCAGCCTATGTTTTTATCATTATCATCCAGATTGATTTTTCTGATCTTGATGAATATCATCTTTAAATACAGGGTGATTTTTTTAAGTGTTTCATTAGAGGTTTTCGAGGAAGGAATTGTAATACAGAGTCAAGATTTTGGATTTTCGTTTCAGAGTACATGAACTTTAATTGTAAAATATTTCAAGAAGAATCTACTTCCGGTTTCACCGGAAACGAATGTAACTTCGTCATTTCAAATGCAACACCCTGTATATTTATACATATTCGAATTCTTCGTTCAATTCTACACTGATTTGATGTATGATATGTGCAACCACTCAAGCGGTTCTTGAATTATAGTTTGATTATCAAATTTTTGAAAAAAAAGGTTGTCACAAATTAGTGTCCATATCTTCAAAATTCCTCATTACAAGAATTTCTTTTTGCGAAAGTGGAACAAAAGAAAGTACGCTGATACTGTTTCTTTATAACTTATGAGGAAATATTATACAGGGTGTCTGGAAATGTCCACAGTGAGTGAGCGTCAATAAAACTATGAAATCTCACTTTTTTCAAATTTTGTAATTCCAATCGATTGCTTGTCAAAAACCAGTTATGGTGTCCCGAACATTTCTTGTCTCTAAAATCAGTATTTTTGCCGTTATTCAATAAAATTGGAATTTCACAATTAAAGACAGGTTTCGCATAGTTTGTAAGCTTGCATTTTTGAAGTAAGCTATGTTAGGAACTGTCATTCTTACTTTTTCTTACAGATCAAGCACTAAGCAAAACATGCAATAATAATTTCACTGGAATGATATATCAAGGGTATGTTCTTTATTTGCGGCAAATGTAACAAATTCCTAGAAAAGGTAATTAGAAATTCAACGAAACGAAATTCACATTTACTGACTCCAACTAAATCAAAATCAAAATTCCTGTGCGACCTGTCTGATGGAACCTCTTGGATTTGCTTGAATATGTCCTAGAAAATTTATTTTATTTTCTTCATTCTCTGTTACTGTATTCACACGATTCCGTCTTGGGTTAATGCTTCCACTACGGAGAAAATTGTTCTGATACTTCCTGAACGTCGATTTTGTTGAAGGTAGTAAATGTGGATTTCTTTCGTTAAAAGTTCTGACTGCCCTTTCTAATATTTTGTTACATTCACCATAAATGAAGAACATATTCAATACATCACTGTTACTGTAATTCATATTTTGCATAGTGCCCGATTAATCAAAAAAGTATAAATGACAGTTCTCTAAAATGCATTATAAATCATAGATCTATAATTACTATGGATGCAGAATCACGTGACCTAACAGAAGATCGACGACTTGGATACATAAGAGAGAGAAAGACATATGCGATCTTATCGAAAAGAAAAGAGATGAAGCAAGTTTGTGGGCAACTTGTCAAAATCATATGGAAGATGTAAACAAATATTTATGTGACCACAGACATTGCTGTGCCCACAAGGATTTGATGCGTTGAATATAATTCAACTGACATTGCCCATAGAACAAGTATGACATTGCCCACAATAGCTCCATCACATTCGACCAAGTGACCTCTCTTTCTCATGCGGTGTCCATTCTTATTAGGTCTATGTTATAAATCAACAGACATAGCCTTCTTGAAATCTTCTATCCTTATAAATCTATGGTTAGATTAAGAAACCTCGATTAAATCCTGAAATTCGAATTTTATTCAATAACGGCAAAACTACCGATTTAAGAGGCATGAAATGTTCGGGACACCCTAATAGTCTAAGAGCTGGCTACGGAGGGGTAAGGGTCACTAGGTGCAAGGGTAATTTTATCGTTCACAGGTTCGATTGTTGCCGACATAGCGTAAGGCGGGCAGCCAGAAGGCACACTGGAAGAATAACGGAAGGGTAGGGGGTTAAACATGCAATTTTTTTACGAAAAAAAAGTCATAAGGTGCAAAGATGGCAATTTGTAGAATAAGAGAAGGTGGTATGAGTAAGCAGGAAAAAACATTGCCAGAAGGCTGAGTGGAAGAATAACGCGAAGGGAGGGGGTTAAACATGCATATTTTTTTCGAAAAAAAAGTCATAAAGTGCAAAGATGGCAATTTGTAGGATAATAGGAGGTAGTATGAGTAAGTAGAAAAAAACATTGCCAGAAGGCTAAGTGGAAGAGTAACGCGAAGGGAGGGGGTTGAACATGCAATTTGTACGAAAAAAAATCATGAGGTGGAAAGATGGCAATTTTGTAGAATAATAGGGGTAGTATGGGTAAGTCGGAAAAAACATTGCCAGAAGACCAAGTGGAAGAATAACGCGAGGGGAGGGGGTTAAACATGCAATTTTTTTACGAAAAAAAAGTCATAAGGTGCAAAGATGGCAATTTGTAGCATAAGAGAAGGTAGTATGAAGTTGAAGAATAACGAGAAGGGAGGGGTTAAACAAGCAACTTTTTAACGAAAAAAGGCGTGTGGTGCAAAGCTGGCAATTCGTAAAATAAAAGGGGGTAGTATGAGTAAGTAGGAAAAAACATTGTCAAAAGGCTAAGTGGAAGAATAACGTGAAGGAAGGGGGTTGAACATGCATCTATTTTTTCGAAAAAAAGTCATAAGTTGGAAAGATGACATTTTGAATCTACAAAATTATCTCCGATTAGAATAATCGGAGATAGTATAAGTAAGTAGAAAGGAGTTAAACCAGCATCTTTCTTTTTGAAAAAAATAGTCATAAAGTGCAAAATGGACGATTTGTGTAATAAACGGAGATAGTACAAGTAGGAGAAGGAAGAAGATTGTCAGAAGGCTAAGTGGAAGCATGACAAAGATATCAGCGATACAAAGAGCATTGGTAGCCTTCTCGATCTTTCATTTATTGAAAGAATCTGGCACTTCGTTTACATATTTTGAGATATTTCATGTCACCTTTGGTCCTTTGGATAAATGCCTCTCGTTATACTTCCATTTAGCCTTTTTGAATTTTTTTCCAACTTACTCATACTACTTTCGATCATTCTACAAATTGTCAGCTTTGCATCTTATGCCTTTTTTTCGTTAAAAAGTTGCTTGTTTAACCCCCGCCTTCGCGTTATTCTTCCACTTAGCCTCCTGGCAATTTTTTTTCCTGCTTTCTCATACTACCCCCTATTATTCTACAAATTGCTATCTTTGCACCTTATGACTTTTTTTTCGAAAAAAATATGCATGTTTAACCCCCTCCCTTCGCGTTATTCTTCCACTCAGCCTTCTGGCAATGTTTTTTCCTGCTTACTCATACTACCTTCTTTATGCTACAAATTGCCATCTTTGCACCTAATGACTTTTTTTTCGTAAAAAAATTGCATGTTTAACCCCCTCCCCTCGCGTTATTCTTCACTTGGTCTTCTGGCAATGTTTTTTCCGACTTACCCATGCTACCCCCTATTATTCTACAAATTGCCATCTTTGCACCTCATGATTTTTTTTCGTACAAATTGCATGTTCAACCCCCTCCCTTCGCGTTACTCTTCCACTTAGCCTTCTGGCAATGTTTTTTTCTACTTACTCATACTACCTCCTATTATCCTACAAATTGTCCTCTTTGCACCTTATGACTTTTTTTTCGAAAAAAATATGCATGTTTAACCCCCTCCCTTCGCGTTACTCTTCCACTTAGCCTTCTGGCAATGTTTTTTCCTGCTTACTCATACCACCTTCTCTTATTCTACAAATTGCCATCTTTGCACCTTATGACTTTTTTTTCATAAAAAAATTGCATGTTTAACCCCCTACCCTTCCGTTATTCTTCCAGTGTGCCTTCTGGCTGCCCGCCTTACGCTATGTCGGTAACAATCGAACCTGTGAACGATAAAATTACCCTTGCACCTAGTGACCCTTACCCCTCCGTAGCCAGCTCTCAGTCTATAACTAGTTTTTGACGAGCCATCGATTGGAATTACAAAATAGGGTTGCCATTTGAAAAAAAGTGAGATTTATAGTTTTATTGAGGCTCACTTTGGGCCCTTTTTCAGACATCCTGTATAATATTTCCTCATGAGTTAAAAGAAACAGTATCAGCGTACTTTCCTTTGTTCCACTTTCGCAAAAAAAATTTTGAAATGAGAGGAATTTTGGAGATATGGAAACTAATTTGTGACAACCTTTTCTTCATAAAATTTGATAATCAGGTTATAATTCAGGAACCGCTTGAGTGGTTGCACATATCATACATCAAATCAGTGTAGAATTGAACGAATAATTCGAATATGTATAAATATACTGGGTATTGCATTTGAAATAACGAAGTTACATTCGTTTCTGGTGAAACCGGAAGTAGATTCCCCTTGAAAATATTTTACAATTAAAGTTCATGTACTCTAAAACAAAAATCCAAAATCTTGAATCTGTATTACAATTCCTTCCTCGAAAACGTCTAATGAAACACTTAAAAAAATCACCCTGTATACAATGGCAAATCCAAATATCAATATTAGATATTCGAACTGCAGTGTATTCAATGAAATTGTACACGAATATAACACATGTACATTTCACAATTGTTCATCGCTTGTTCCTAAAGTCGTAAGAACTCCAAAAATAGAATTACTGTCTTAATTCGTGAGAGTTCAGAGAGCCAGTTCAGTTCAACTAATGTTCGTCTCAAATTCGTTAACTATGTTAATTCGTTCACAAGCAAACGTGATGAGTTTCCTTTATAACTAAATAATCTGTCCTCGGTGGCTCTTTACACTGATTTCCTTTTCATGCCTACATACCCCTGTTAAGTAAATTAGTTCGGATATCCCATTTCTGACAGGATTAGTAGCGGTTCTTGATGAAGAAGAATCCGGAGCTTTCTATGGCGGATATAGTTTTTGCTTTAGTGAGTTCTATCACATTTGATATATCGTGCCTTTTCATATTATTTGAATAGCTTACTTTGAGAATGACCTTAATGGAAAAATATGTCTCGAAAGATTTGACTTTCAGGATACTCCTGATATGTTTTTTTCGCCATACAACGAATAATCTAGATAAAGAGGACTTCCATCTTGGAAATCATCAAACTTAAACAACTGTAACTACATTGTAACACTGTTTAGTGGTTAAACGCGTAACGACGCCATGAAATACACTGCGGAAACAAATTAACGCACATTATGGAAACCTCAAATTTATTCTACAACTGAAGGAGTTCTCAATGATAAATATTTTCAACAGAATGTTGCATGTATAATGTTATCCACTTTCAACGTTTTTCTTCAATACAGATGTTTTTTCCCAGCAGGAATGAAAAAAGATGAGATTATCAGATTTTGAATGTATTGGCTCCATTCTGAAATCAGTTGTTATCGATCAATTCTAGTGATCAATAGTTTTTCTTTCGTTTGATTTTCTACAGTTGATCGCTATGCAACGCGAAACACGCAATTTGACCCAAGAGGAATGTGCTCAAGCGGTAGTTTTGCGAAAAGAAGGGTGGACATACACAAGAATTGCAGAAAGGTTTGGAGTTTCCTGTACAAGTGTGCCCAAAATGTTGCAGCGATTCAGGGAGACAGGTATGAATGTCCGAAGACCTGACAGGGTAGACCACCGGTAACGCCAGACCCATCGTGCGCGCATCGTTCAGGAGTACCTTGAAGAGGTTGAAGTCTCTGGAATGTAATGGCCAGCAAGAAGTCCAGATCTCAGTCTGATTGTGCAACATATGAACAACCTCAATAGAAGGCTGAGAATTTCAGAAAATCATCCAGCTACTCTTACTGACTTAGGAATCCAACTCAGAGAAATCTGGGAAGGATTAGATCAGAACATTTTAATTTCATTTTGAGTATGAACCGTCGTTGCCGAGCTGTTATTAACGCTAGGGGTGGAAATACCAAGTACTAAATCACTTATCAGCGTTCCAGTATTTTGAAAATTGTTTATTTCTCTTTTTTCACATAAGATTCGATGAAATCCGGAATTTTTCTTCCATTTAATGTTTCTTGTTTCTTTCAAAACCTTTCCGAGAGAACATAAAAAATAAGTTAAAAAAGTCAATGTAGAGTTAACTTTCATTAAAATTGAGATTTTTAGAATGCGCGTTAATTTTTTTGGCGCAGTGTATTAAATGTAACTCGAGAATAATATTAATAGATTAAAATCCACCAATATCAAACTCATACTTTGGAACTTGTCTCGTCCTCGTACAAAGCAAATGCAAGTAATGATATCAAACAGACGAAAACTATTTAGTCTTATTAGGACTCACAGCCTGAAATAGCTTTGCAGGATACGAACCATTCTTGGACCTGTTACGCGTTAGACCAGTGTTTACTTAAGTTCCACGTCGTCGACTGAAGATGTGAAATTTGCGAACTGCAAGTACTTACGCTTCGGTTCATACGACAAAAGGTAAACATCTCGCCACTTTGTTAAAGGTTCCTGCTATAGAAAAAGGTTGTTCATATGGATACTTTGAGATGGCATCTTTGGTATACAGGTTTGGAAATTCACAACGGAAACATAGGAAATTCAATGCATCAAAGAGAGAATTTGGCCGTGCAGTTGACCAGTGCTATAAAAGAAAGGCCCCAGTGATTCGTAACTCTCTGAATAAACGACCGAATGGATTTTTTTGGTTTGGTCTCTCTCTTATCTTTGGAAGTTTCTCAATCGACCAGTGTGGTAGACAACCTGCAATACTCGCATCGATTATTACGCGCAGCCTGACGCATTTTCTGAACGCGTCCAACTGCCCGTGTTAGTCGATTTGAGAGACAACCATATCATTTGTTCATTGGACCATCCATCGCGTCAAACTAAAGCGAAACATAGCATGTTAATATTTCCAGTACAGCACTGTCCAACTACACGGCAAAATACTCTCTCTCTCTCTCTTTCTCTCTCTCTGTCATATATTGAATATCGTATGTAATGACTAATGATCAAGAAAGTAAGCTTTGATAAAAACTTCAGGACATTGCTAAGTAAAAGAAAGGAATGGGAACGGGAATACACCGACTATAACCTCAAGGAAAATACCTTAAAATGTTATACAGATGGTTCCAAAACATCTACAGGAGCTGGCGCTGGGATATACGGGCCAAGTACCAAGTGTGCACTGTCGCTATAAGGTATTTTTAATCGGGTTCCCGGCCATTCGGGAATCAAAGGAAACGAAGAGGCTAATACACTTGCCAAAGAGGGCGCACGAATGTCACTAATTGGCCCAGAACTCTTCTGTGGTATAGGTAAATGTACCTATAAGAAGGAGTTTCTGGAGAAGGAGAAAGCCAAGAGGGAAAAACTGTATGTTCCTTCGGAACTTTGAAACAGCAAGATACAAAAGATGTCTGGATCTTGGTAAGAAGCAATTACACTTCCTCACTGGCTTTCTTACAAGACACTGTCGCCTTAGCCCCATTTCGCACCAAGCCAGTCCAGTCCAGTCGAGTCAAGTCACTTTAGGATTGGAACTATTAACTTCGTTTAAAATCGTTTAAAACAAATGGAATGTGAAATCTAGGGCCTAGTATGAAACTAGATTTCACATTCCAGTTGTTTTAAACGATTTCAAACGAAGTTAATAGTTCCAATCCTGAAGTGACTTGACTCGACTGGACTGGACTGGCTTGGTGCGAAATGGGGCTTAGGAAGCACCTGTGAGGTTGGGATTGTCGGACACTGACAAGTGTAGGTTCTATGGGGAAGAGGAGGAAACCCCCATTCACCTAGTCACGGAATGCTTCGGTATTGCGAGCATAGGAGATAATGCTTTGTTTGATAGATTTGTATATTGATAAGTTTCTAGTATCTCAACTTCATAGTAGAATGTTGATGCAAAACTATATCTGCAACATCCAAATTCCTGATATGTTCTCGTCACTATTATAATACGAATTATCTAGATAAATTAGATTTATCAATTGTTTCGAACTCATGACCGTTAAAACAGCTTCCTCATTGCGAAACATCCCAAAAAAGTATACCACTTTAGACATGATTGCCTGAGCAATTGGAAATCGATATGTGCTGCCGAAAGATGCTGAAGCTACAAAAACTTTCAATGTGAATATCCTGAATTACAGGAACTGTTTACATCCCCACATCTAGCGTTTCAGGAGGGTCAAAATCTGCCCATTGACCCGAAAACTAAATCCGATAACCCAATTAGATGCGATCAGGGAAATTATATCAGACACTGAGATATTTGTAATTGGAGATTATAGGGAAAGTCGATCCTCCCGATTTTAATGAAATTTCAACCAATTTGGCAATCACGCCTATTTGAAGCATGAAGATGCTGCTTACGATGCGAACTTACCGATAATGAGTCTGTCGTGGGCCGAGGAAGGGCCAATTTACTTGTTATTAAAAATCGGAGGCAGATCAGCTGAAAATTTTTCCCATTATATCGGCGCCGCTAAAAATATGAACTTTTTAACTGAAGAATATCTAGGTGATAATACCACATTTAGGTAGCAAAAAAATTATGGGATACAAAAAAAGAACCAATCGAACAAAAGAATCGAATGATGGTAGTCGAACTGTAAATGTCCAGGGAACTTATCTTTCTGATCCATGTATTCCAAGTTTTCTGTTTGTCTGAAATTTATATTATAGAATTCTTTCTCCGTCGATCTCAAAATAATAATAATAATAAAGTTTATTTGGATGAATAAACAAAGGTGATTTCAATTTGTACGAGATTGATCATTAATGCAGTGGCGCAGCTAGAATTTTCGTTCGGGGGGGGGGCCCGATTCAAACTGCTTCCTTTAAGAAATACAAGATGTTGAAGTTTAAATTTTTTTGATATTTTTTATTACTTTGGACAAAGAGGTGAGAATTGAACAAAATGTGATATGCGGGGGTTTTGTATGATCCAAATATCCTACTGGTTTTTATATTATTTAAAGAGGACGCCACATGCAGGATTCCACATTTAAATCAACCCTAATTCTTTGCCCCACACTGTATGTCATCCTAGAGTAGAAAAAGCGATTCCTCCATCTTTTTTCCTTCAAACAGGTATACTTTTATGAAGTCGCTATAGGTTCAAAGGTTCCCGCTTAAATGCATCGAAAAGTTATGATGCACGCAAATTGTCCAGAAGCGCCAAATTAACTTACTTACAATAACAACCAACAGCAAAGAATTGAATCAAAATCTTAATCAAAAACACAAAATAATGAAATGACAGCAAAAAAGTTTATTTGAATGTGGAGGAATTGTTATGTGACGCTCCCTATTAGTAATCTAAAAACTAATAGGATATTTGGATTCTATCGCCTGGCACAATACATGGTACTTCTTTCCTTGTCATCTTGTATATGTGTACCTAGTCTCATTTTCAAAAGGTTTTGGCTGAAAAGCAGAATCAATTGGGTACTAAGAATTGACTGTATGCATGAGTAACATTCAGCTATTTTAAATAATATATTGAAGATGTGCTTGAATGCAACCGTATCTAAGAAGATAGAGGTAGAAAAGTTAACATGTAGAAAAATCTCGGGGGGAGCCCGGGCCCCTCGGGCCCCCCCCCCTGGCTGCGCCCTTGCATTAATGACCCATTTTAATGCTCAATTTCTGCTATATCAATATGCAATCTTCATGGCAACCGTTCACAAAGTATGCAGAAACACTACCAGAAATGTCAGAACTCTACTGAAACATAGATACATAGAAATTTTATTATGACAAATGTGAGTCTTGTGCAAAATGATAATGTATTTCAATCAAGAATTCATACATAATTCAGTTTGAGATCGTCGAAAAAATCTTGTAATCAGCTCGGTTATTAGTCGAGCAACTAATGGACTCGAACTGTTAACGCGATCGCTCCTCTCACGAGTTGAAAAATCTTGACCATTAGTCGCGGTCTTTAATAACCTAGTTGATTAAATAACTATTAATATAACTTTTTGAAACTATTCGAGTGTTTTAACGACAAAAATACTCGCAACCAGAAGATGCATAGATAAAAACCTAGAAAGCAATTGAGGTAAAAGTTATAGTGATCGATGAGCATGGATTTTTTCAGTAGGCGAATTCGGTTCCTTACTTTACTGTTACACAATGGTTATTGTCACGGAACTATAGTTGAATGTTGCTACTTTGGTATTACCTTCAAACTTTCAATTAATATCGATTAAATATACATACGAAATATGTAAATATCAATAATTTAAAGAAAATTGAGTTATATGCATTAGATGATGCGATTCCCCTGAAATTTTGCATGAACTTTCAGTATCTCAATCTTCATTCACAAAATGAATTTCAATCGAGTCGGATATTCTGTCATGAAAATATAAATATTCTTCTTTTAAATATTCCAATCGAATTTTCTATGAACCTGTTCACACTATGACCACAAAATTTTGCATAAGCATTTTGCATGGGGCGGAGAAATCCTATTCCGATTAGTTTCGTTTTGTCTGAGATATTAAGGAATGGTCATATTTTATGGAACACCCTGTACGATTTTGCTTATTAACGAACTCAATTGTAGCATTTGAGAACCGAACTCACCCTGAAAATCTCTAGTCTCAAGGACAATCCTGTCGGAAGTTATCGTGTTTACGGCCAGACGACCCCACGAACGAATTGAATTTGACCACAGATTTGTCATCAGGGAGTCGAACTTGATCGTTTGAGAACAATATCGGCTCGAAACTCGAAAAGTTCTTTCGTTGAACCGGAAGGGAAAAATGAGACCGATTTTGCAACCACTCCTTCGTCCAAATTCTTTTATTCTAAGGAGTGTGCTGCACCTCATCGTCGCATATATCGTTTACAATAACATACCTATAATAAAAGATCTATTTCCATGTTTCGATAATTTCTCCGAATCAGCCGACTAGTTCACTCGACGGAAACCACTGCTGAAATGATTTTTTCAACTTGGTTGACAACCGCTATTTTCACTTTCATTTGGTTTACAACCTAGTTGACAACATAGTCTTCAACTAAGTTGATCGTCTGTAGGCCGCTTTATTCGATATCGAATCGCACTGAGGTTTCGATCTTTTGCATGATCATTCAGAATATCGATCTCCATTCACAAAAAAAATTTACTCCAATCGGATATCTTTCTATAGAAATATAAGGTTTTTTTCAATTTCCAATTGAATTTTCTATGGTTCTGTTCACACTATGGCCACAAAGTTTTGCATGAGGCTTGTTATCAGCATCTTGCATTTGACAGTAACAATTTATCACGATTGGTGCCGTATTTTTTGAGATATTGAGGAACAAAAATTTTGAATGGCCATATTCTATGGAACACTCGAATGCACCCTGAAAATTTAAAGTCTCTAGGACAATACCTTCGAAATTTATTGTGCTAACGTCCAGATGGCCGGACGGACGGCCACGAATTCGTCATCAGGGAGTTGAACCCTAATGTTTGGGACCATTTTCGGCTCAAAATTCGAAAATAACAGGCATTTGTGCAAAACGATAAAGCACTCCTTTAAGTACAACGAGCGCTCAAAAAGGAACCAATCGGACAAAAGTATCGAGTTATGGTAATCGAACTGTAAATGTCCAGTTAACTCAACTTTTCATTTATCTGACCCATGTATTCCAAGTTTTCTCCAATCTATATTATGAAATTCTTTAGACTTATATAACTTCTTGTAACTATTCGAGTGTTAGGCAGAAATACTCGCAACCAAAAGATGCATAGATGAAAACCTGGAACGCAACTATAGTCCGTTCACGAAAGGTTGAGCCTTCGGTTGGCCATGGAAATTTGGCATATTCCACTGAATATATTAAAATTTTAGGTTATGTTTTTTATTTCTTGCCCGATTGATACGCAATGTTGTTAATATTGCATAGAGTTCTCTGATAACTCGCAAGCTCGTCGCACGAGGCCAGGTACAATCGGCAACGTTTTTTTTATTCTAACACCAATGGGCTCAGCAATTATGCTATGCACCAAATATCTGTATTTTTGAAGTATTGCGCTGTACGGGACACACCCTTTAAGGACGACACACCACCACCTAGACTTTACACAACGTCCATGTCTTACCCGGTATTCGAACCCGGTACCGCCGTGCGAAAAGTCAGCTCTCAACCAACTAGACCACGGCGGCCGACTTCGGCAACGTTGACTTTATTTTACGTTATGACAGCAAATACTGCCAACTTCAGATAAATAAACAAACGCCTACTATTCGCTCAACCTTTCGTGAACGGACTATAGGTATGACATGGTAATTTATTAGGATAGTCAAGCTGCTATTACAGCACTGAACTCCTACGCCATCAATGCAAAACTGTTATGGGGTTCCAAAGAGGACTCAATGACGTAGGCAAGAACAACAAGGTCTCTTTAGTTGTTTCTGGACACTCATTAGTCGAAGGAAATGAAGAAGCTGAGACACTAGCCGAAAAATGACCACGAACGGCACCTACTGGCTTAGAACCCTTCTGGGTTATAAGCATATGCACCAATAAAGGAGATTTTTAGAGAAAGAAGAAACTTGAAGAGCACTCTGGAGAAATCTATCGGGAATTACTCATTCCAAGAGTCTTTTATAATACGGCATTTTGGTGCCACTGCGATGAAATAAAAATCTGTCAATTGACAATTATCATAATTGGATAATGTTTGATAATTCAACAAAAAGTGCTTGTTCAGGAGATACCCAAGTCAGAGTGGCAAACTTGCTTTGACGCTTGGTTGTAACACATGCAGTAGTGTAAGATCTTAATGAGAGTTTTTATAATTATGTTTACTTGTTACTTATGATAGTTCATTCCAAAGTATAGCAGGCATCCCTCGTACAATTCGTTTTTCACGTCAAAAGAGAAAAAATCTTTATTCAATAACAAATTCCCGTTAAATAAAAAAACGTTACTCGAATATTGACCTCTAACGCTTTTCCAGCACGGATTTCAATGTAGAACCCTCATTTTTACAGGAAGCCGATAATGAGGCTGTCATGAAGCAATGAGCGACCAGTTCGAGCGTTATTAAGAGTTCGGGCTTCAAATCAGTGGCGTTCGATTGACGGATTAAAATCACCCCCACTTTTGGGGTGAGTCTGTAATGAAATATGGTGATGGAACGGGGTTGATGAAAGTCACAAGAGCCGTTGCTCCCTTCTACGCACACACGAAAGAGTTATGATTTTTTTACGACGCAGTGCGGGTTTATTTAGATGCCACTGGGGTAATAAATGAAGCCTGAAGGGTCGTTGGGGGTAACTGTATCAATCTTTCGGGTTTGGTGACGTTATGGATCAATGGATTTTTATAGGTTTGCTTTTACGTTGATTATATCGACTATTTCGGTAGAAAGCATATTTGGGTATGGAGATTTGAGAATTCTCGAATACAAGGCAGCTGACACGGGGTTTGAAGCATCTGTGCCTGAGAAATTCAACTTAAGATGAATCATTATTATTATAACATCGACAGCAATGATAATTATAATCAATAGCAGATATGTGAGCATCATTTCCCACTAAGCAACATCTGGATTAAGAAAAAAATGGATTTATGATTAACATGGAATTGGTATCTTTCTGGAGCTGGTTCAAATTGAGAAAATAATAATTCAAATCTGAAAGTCTTCAAAAACTACTGGTTCCATTGTGATAACTAATGAGTTCCACGTTCTTGGGAAATGAAATTGCATACTCAGAAATTAAAAGGACATTAGTATATACAACTGCAAACCACTCTCGGATCAAAATGTGAAAGCTACAAAACTCAAGCAAAATATTTCTTCGTAAGTTATCTTGGTTGATGTTTAACATGCATATTGCGTACTTTCTACCAGAAATCATGAGTGTTCTTGTCCAAATATTTTCAGGTTTCGTTCTCCTGATCTCCATATTTTTTCCTTAAAAGTTTAAGTACATTACAAAACATATCCAATTCCCAAGAATTCGCAGACTTATTGAGTACTCCCATCTGAGAATTCAGTCTTCACTGGAAAAAACCTACGACATCATTCATTAGTAACCTTCGAATGTTCGAAAACGAGCAGATCCGTGAGGCAGACATATGTACCCAAGAAATAGGATCTTATCCAGGCTGGATACGCAATAGGGTCATAAATCCGAGTCTTCCCGAGTTGCAGCCGGTGCTATGTAATCCGGCTGGTTTGCCGTAATTAATGAAAATGGCTTGTCAGACGGTGTCAACATTAAACGATCGAGAGATTAGAAGGTTTTAATTTCACTTGTCTTCGCGGCAAGGCCATAACGAAAGATCTATAGGGAGAATTGGATCGGCCTACTTGGTACCGACGATAAATGACGGGTCTTAAGATGATTGGGGTTTGGGAGGTGGGAGGAGAGGGAGGAGGTATCCATCGTGGATTTCAAGGACGAAAACGGAAATGTTTTTGTTTGTGATACAATCGAATGGGACTGTATTTACATTTACAAAGACTAACAAATACGCGGACCCTGCAAAATTCCGATTTGACTTCAAATGAGGAATTCAGTTCCGAAATTTCCCTGTCCGGTATTGCTTCATGAGACGTCCGATGGTCGTGATTTTAGAGGTTGGGCATAAGACTGGAATTACGAAAAAATCGCTTAATCCTGTCAGTGGATTTTCATATTTCCTGGCCATAACATTGGAGGTTTTCCATCTGCCGCTCGTGTAGACTCGTTAAACAAATTGAACCAAGTGGTTCCTCAACAAATAATTTGAAATCAAAACTCTGAAAAATACTACTTGGCGAGTGTGAGGCCCGTATTTTCGAATATTTTTTATCAACCACTTACGCAGAGACCTATCAACTTTTGTTTCTCAGAATGAAACTTATGCGATGTACTCAGAAAAAAAGAAATGCAATGAACCGTTTTCTAACCGACAACTTTCAATGAAATTTACGAAAGATATTTTATTCGTTTCACTTTTTCAATAACATACACTGTTTTTCTGCAATCCCTTAGCCGGAACAGCTCAAAGATTTTTTCAAAGAAATTTCTGTTTCTTCCAAGAATAATGAAAAAATTCAGAGAGTAGTCGAATTTATCGAAAAAATCACAAAATTACATCTTACAAAATGGTAGCCCAGATGAAATCCTATTTCTTGGTTGCATTGAAATTTGATGATATTGTTCAAGAGAGTTTGAATTATTCGAACTGTCATCTCAATTGAAAATTATGAAAGAGTTCTTCTGAAATAATGATAATGGCTATCGAACTTACTGTTATTTCTTCTGACATGTACACGTACTATCACGTATTGGATTGATACACTTGAATTTTGACCACGTGTACTACTTTTTCATAAAACAAAACCTGACTGATTTTTCTTGCAGAAAAGATGAAGGTTTGAATGTTGCACACTTAAATTATCGAATTTCTCAGAAAGTTATGTTCGAAATACCTTCAAAAATTTTGCACAAAGCTTCATATCGTTAATGAGTAGGTAGCTGAATAGAAAATTTCGATAGATCAAATTTATTGTTTAGGAATATTCTAAAATTGAATCGGGGAAGGTTCATTATTCGTCAAAGCATTAATAGATCTGCCTGACTTGAAATAAATTCAAAAAACATACCTATTAGAAATAAGACCATTGAAGGCCTCCGAAAAACTACCCTTCTGGTCCGCATCTGTATTTTTATCCGATGGTTTCTGAATGATTTCGTAGGCTTTCCTCGCAATAAAGACGAAATACTCCACTGGGAGTGCTCAACAAGTCCACCAGTTCTAGTGAAAAGGATTTATGAATTGGATCGCTACTTAGGTGAGCGATAAGAGGAATTCCATTTTAGGACATGATGCTAAGAAATAAATCGTATCGATATTATATGTGGATGTAATCCTGACAAGACCTATCATGTGGATAAAATTCGAAATGTCCTCAAGAAAAAGTAACTTGAGGTAACGGTTTATAGTAGGTAACTTGAAAATGTCTCTCAGCCAAAAATTGAAATGATGGGTGAACTTATTCTTCTAACTGATATTGACACCGTAAGGGATCAATGGGACCAGCATATTCTTTGGAAATGATTAGACGAAATTGAAAAAAAAAAAATAAGAAAGTCTTGAGCAGGTGCTTTTGAGCGCTCACTCATTGGTGGAGCAATGATGCCATCACCGCACAATTTTACACAGGACTTGACTGAATATTCTTGACAAGAATTCTGTGCCTTGGTCTGTAACAATTTCAGAAGGTATACCATACCTCAAAACAAAGTTTTCAATAAAAGATTTTGAAACTTCTTCTGCTTCCTTATTAGGAAGCGGATAGCACTCTACGAATTTGGTTAAGTCACATTGAATTGTGAGTATATATTTATTATTTTTCACATCAGTAGGTAGAGGACCTACAAGATCAAGAAAAATTTTCTGAAATGCAGACGAAGCTGTGGTAGTGATTGTCAAAGGTTCTTTCCTAGGTAAAGAATGTTTGTGACGTTGACAATCATCACACTTCTTTACAAATTTTTCAACATCAGATTTTAAAACCGTTCCAAAAATACTCTCTTTTAATATTATTAAACATGCGTTGGATACCTGCATGTCCACCGGTAGGAAGCATGTGAAAATCGTTCAGAATAATTTGCCTTAGTTCTCTGTCTTCGATTCGCGTTACATCTCTTATTACGTTAATCTTAACGATGTTCCTAGAATTTCGTTTTTGTAATTTGTCAACATATTCAAAAATTTTTCATTACTAGCTAGCTTTATGAGGTACAATTCTAATATATCATTTTCTGCGCATAATTCTTCCAGTTTCCTCAACGATGTACCTAAGTCGTACGCTGATCGGATGTCCTGGTTAATAAAAATGATTTGTGAATTCACATTATATAACAAATTTTTATTGTACTGCTCCGAACGTTGATTTTCCAAATTACGAAATTCTTTTTCTGAAATTGGCCTTAACTCGACACTTTTCGCTGGACGTTTTAAAACTTCGACTACAACAGGGTGATCAATCCTCTTATCGTCGGAGGTATTCGTCTCGTGTTGTTTAGAACCTATTTCATTTTTAGTTCGAGACCTCGTCATGACGCTAATGTTTTCAACTCTACATTTGTCATTTCTTTGAGATCTTTTGAATCTAGTTTGATAGTTGTGACAGTTTTTAATTTTTTTACCTATTTTTAAAAAACTGAGTCATAAAACTATACATAATATGAAGCACTAAGTAGATGTTACTCACACAATTTCTTTAGATCTTATAACCTTATTATTAGGGGTTGAAAATAATAACCCCTTATGATTTTTCCTCCAAAATTGTTTTCGTGAGATAGATTTTTCGAAAAATAAAATTCTCTTATGGTTTCCCATCCAATTCTGGAGAAAAAAGTCTTCTGCAAAATTTCGATACAATCGATACTTACATGCAGTTAAGATCACTGTTCCTTCCATTTTATCGTATGTTCGATAGAATGAATATTCAAAGATATTGTTCATGCTCAAAATTGGTTTTGTCAATTATGCTTATTAATCGAAAGAATGTTCTATTTATGAACTAAAATATAACGGATACAATTTTCTTCCGGAAATTAGTGATTAAGCATTCAGAAAGATTTATAGAACATCTTTATTTCCTGTCATAGACATAGATACAATATCTTAGAATATTCATTATGTGGAACACTTATATGAAATGGAATGAAGAGTGCTAATAACTGCTTCTGAGTTTTTATTTTTTTCCGAGAAAAGTATCGAATGTGTCGAAATTTTGTAGGGGACGTTTTTTCTCTGGTATTAAATGGGAAACCATAAAATAATTATATTTTTCGTATATCTATCCTGCGAAAAAAACTTTCGAACGAAAATCATAGTGTGTTGTTATTTTCAACCCTAATATTGAAGTGTGAGATATAAAAAATGTGTGGGTAACATCTACTTAGTGCTTCATATTATGTATAGTTTTATGACTTAGTGTTTTTAAGAAACCGTGAAAAAATTAAAAACTGTCAACTCTTCATCGCCTTACAAAAGCTGTATCTTAGAAGTGGGGTTGGTTTCGAAAAAATATTTATATAAACTACCACTGCTTATTTCCATCTAGGAATTATCTCTCAAAGTTCGTCGCATTTGTTTACAGACATCCTGTATAAATGCAAAATACCACCACTATCGGAATAATATTCTGGAAATCATTCAAAACTGAAATATTTGAAAACTTGTCAATTAAAACTATTAATTATAATAATGAAATAAATTTTACTTGAATCATATTTCTTGTTATGGAAATATGTTTTTTTTTCTTTGAATCCAGTGGACTTCATTCAAAGCATGTTGGACAAGCTTTGAGTTTTAAGTATCTTCATGTTGAGCTAATTTGTGATGTTCTTTGATTCGAACATTTAGGGGACGTTGTTTTTCATTTTCACCATTTTGATCATGAACAGAAAAAGTGAATATGAAGTAAATAGCTCAAAAAGAGTGTACTATTATCAAGAATTTCATATCGAAGCCCACAAAAAAACCCAAATGTTTTATACCGCAAAACTACAAGTAATATATTCCAGAGAAATGAATATTCCAACCGAAAAATCCTCCCTCGACACTATATTATTTCAACTTGGAGAACTCGTAAACTTTCGAATATTTCCCAGATGCCTGATTGTAATTGCTTTCGGAGTCGACAGTCTAGAATCAGATTAGATCGAATCCGTACAAGACGTTGAAGTTTGTTAATTTTCGTCTTATCACAATGAAATGCAATTTTGAGGCTTGTGTCACCCCTTTCGCAGCCGGCTAAGACGATCTGAATTAGAAATCGAAAATTCCGGTTTCTTGGTATATGCCGATGCCTAATGGCATACGGCTTCTTCGGTGTAGTTTGCAGAGAACCTCAAAATGTTTGGAATTGATTCGAAATTGTCATGTAATCGTTTGACATATCAGCGTCATAGCAGGTTTTACATCAGAAAGTAATAACCTCCAAATTTTACCTGTTGAAATTATTTCTTTTTCTCTATACGGAGGGTAAAGTTATCCTCTGATGTTCAATTTTTTATTTGAAAGAGGCAGGAATAAGTCTTCTACTCTATTCTTAGTAATTTCATATATTCTATTCCCAAAACTTATAACTTAAAGAGAATTTGGCTCAGTGTAAAATGTGTGGTTCCATGAGCAGAGAAAATAATGGGAAACAACTTCTCGATAACTTTGTCGCAGATCTTTCTTCGTTAAAGCTAAAGCCATCTTTACTTCGTTAACATAAGTACTCAAAGATAACATTAAACATGCAAGAGCACACCAGAATTATAAGAAAGATTCTACAGAAGCCAATAAATCCTAGCAAAGCTAGAGACAAATCAGTAAATAAATTGGAACTGAAAAAGTGAATTATCTACTTCTTTAACTTAGGTACTCAAAAATAACATTAAACATGGAAGGGCACACCAGAATTATAAGAAATATTTTACAAAACCTGAGTAAGTTTCCAAAAACGCCTTATAAGGACCTTTTGAGTTACTATAAACTGTCAGCTGCCAGATTGTAACACTTGGGTTTTCGAATACCAGAATATAAAAGGCGGAAATAGATTTTTCATGTTTGAAATTTATCAGTGCAAACTATATTTACCCTGAATCAGACAGAAGGCCAAATTATGATTTCAAAGTTGATTCTTATGGCTTTAAATATCTATACATTCGCAGTTAATATTTTTTTCAATATATTTCCTTTTCTGGAATCAATTTGAAGTAAGTTGAAGAATGTCCTGACGTGAATTAGAAGATTTTTCAGATTAAGAAGAAGATTCTCCACATTTGAATATCCTGAAAGATTTAATTTTCATTCGATTCGATCGCGAATTAAACCTATTTAAATATTGAACCTACTCTGAAAATTTTAATGAAAAGATAGATTTCACATTGATGAGATTTGTATTTTCGTTAATATTGAAAACGAAGTTCAAGTGAGAATAACTTTGAAACCGATCAACCGAATTTTATAAAAATATATGGACACACGAAGGTGTCAAATCTAGAGTTAAATGTTTAAAACTTTTAACTCGTTTCGTTCGAGAGTGAAAGCGACCAGAAATATATCGGTTCGATCAGACAAAATACTCAGGGTCTTTATAAATGATTGTAACAGCGCAGTTTGCTTTGGATTTCTTTGCCGCTACAGAATACCAATGTCTAACCAACCAGAGCATAGCATGATCATAGAATTCTGTGGTTTACATAGGAAGCGGCAAAATGAGAATAATCCAAAGCCAACTGCACTGTTACAATCATTTATAAAGACCCTGTATATTTTGTCTGATCGAACCGATAAATTTCTGGTCGCTTTCAGCTCGATCGTATAAATACTTAACTTCGAAGTGATCAAATGAACCGTTAGGGAATTATTGAAAATATAGTGAAACCTTTCAAATCTAAATAACTACTAGACCGTTCATATGCACAACCGAACGTCCGGTCAAAATTACTCTTGACCTCATATTCTTCAATGGTGAATTAAACCAAGTCGTTTCTGACCATTATCGGATCAAAATTATAAGATTAAAGATATTTGAGTTCTGTGAAACTTTAGTTATAGCAATGTTTTATACTAATGGGTATTATAACAACCTTAAGATAGAATAATGAATAATCTGATACATCGGAACATCGATAGCAAGGAAAAAGGAAACCAACTTCAAACACCTCATCATCTCTTCGCTCAGAACGAGACATGGCAGAACCAGGTCGCTTCTAATTCGACGAACACGCCTTTAGCCGTAAGAACCTCGACATTTTGAGAGTCCCTGTCAGCGACAATATTAAAATCGAGTCTACTTGATAGTCATTAGCTGATGGCGCACCTTCCCTAACGAATTAGGCAGCCATAACCATTACAAGCACATGTCGGGCCCAGATGCGGTTTTCCACATCGCGTAAGAATAAAGCCTTTCGGGATCTTCTGCGAAACTTGAATTTCCGCCCTAATTCCAGCAAGTTCCTTTTCAATAAAGGTCTGAGGTCTCTTAAGGCGTATTACGCAGTTTGCCGGCTGTCGTGCGTGCTTCTCCCTTCAATCTGCCAACCTGAGGTAACTGAGTTTCGGCTTTGAATTAGAAGACGTTTCCTCGTCTTTCTTTAGAACCAATTTTGGTCGTTCTCGCTTGATGAGCTAGCTTGATTATATATTGGATATTATTCTTGATTAGGAAGGAAGGATTTTGTTTGACAGACCTTTAATTCAATGTCTTCCGTAATGTCTGGGTGCTTGCTTTTAAGAACAGCGTGCTATAATTTTGCTCAGATTCATGTATCGTTTGACATTTGAGGTATACAAGGTAATCCACGCCTACGGTCGAAACGAATACTTATAACTCTTCACTTGAACAAAATCGGTAACCATTTGTCTTCAATTACTTCAGTCAGTTCAATCAGGACAGGATAATACACAAAGTACGAAAAGTGAACCAAGGATACAGAATGGGGAACGAACTATTGAAGATCTTGTGTTATGCAGATGACGCAGTACTATTTGCGGATAGTGAAGACGGGCTGCAATGGTTAATACAGGCATTTTACAGGGAGGCTCTAGAACTCAATATGGTAATATCAATCCCCAAAACTAAGAGCATGGTGATCGCCAGGGAACCCCGCCGATGCAAGCTGGAGATAAATAACAAAATCATCGAACAAGTATTCTCCTTTAACTATCTGGGCGTAACGATATCGCCATATGGAAGCTTAAAAGATAGTGTGAGACATCAGATGAATAAGGCAGCCAGATATCGGGGGCCCTAAGAAATATCATCTGGAAGAACAATTGCATGACAACAACCAGTAAAGTGAGAATTACAAAGCATGTGTCAGACCCATTATGACATACGCGGCGGAAACAAGAGCAGAAACAGCTGAAACTAAAAGAATGGCACGAACAAACGAGATGCGAGTTTTGAGGGCAATAACAGGGAACACATTGAGAGACCAGAGAAGCGAAGCGACGAGATCAGAAAGGAATGCCAGACGGAGGACTAGTTAGATGAACCCGCGCGAGAAGAAGGTTCTGGAATGAACATGTATCACGTATGTCAGGCGACAGAATAGCGAAAATCGCTAGAAACGGAAGAACAGCATCCAAACGACCCGTAGGGAGACCGCCAAAAAGGTGGAAGGACAGCTGGACCTCAATATCTCAAGAACGAGAGGAGGAAAATGGGTGAAACAAGCTAGCAAGCTTTCGTAAAGTAGAAGAAGAAGAAGAAGTTCAATCAGGGCCTTCAACATGTTTGGCACTCTGCTTCAGCAGCAGTAGCACACAATCTCTGTTAAGATTGAGATTTTGTGGTTCTCCTACTTGAAATAAAGCAAAATCTTAAATAAAGCAAAATCTTAAATATTCACATTTCTCGAATTTCTGGATTCGGTTTGAAATAATGTGAATTGAAGCTATTGCATTGTCCTTAAATGCAACACAAGATGAATTTATCGTCCCTGAAAGGAGTGACCATCGAAGTGACATTTTTTGACGAAAACTTTCTCCAGCACAATATAAATTGCACTGTAGGAAGAATCTTCTTTGATTTCAATCGGTTTCACATATGGGCCAAGAGCCCGAAACTGGCAGATGAATTTTCAGGGTGAGTTCGGTTTCCAAATGCCTCGGTTAAGTTCGTTAACCAGCAAAATCGTACAGGATATCCCATAAAATATGGCCATTGAAAATTATTGTTCCTCAATATCTCGGACAAAACAAAACCATTCGAAATGAAATGTTGCAGACACGTTCAAGATGCTAATGATAAACCTCATGCAAAATTTCGTAACCATAGTGTACAAAGAATCATAGAAAATACAATTGGAATATTGAAACGAAGGAAATTTCATATTTCCATGAATAGATATCCAATTCGAGTATAATTTATTTTGTGAAGGAATTTATTATACTGAATGTTCATGCAAAATTTTGTAGCCATAGTGTTTACAGAACCATAGATAATTCAGAAGGAATTTTGAACAGAAGAATCTATATATCCCATAACAGGATATTTAATTCGAGTGAAATGTCCTTTTTGAATCTGAAGATTGATATACTGAATTTTCATGCAGAATGTTGTGGTCATAGTTTTAACAGAACTATGGAAAATTCAATTGGAATATAGAAAAGAGGATCTAAATATTCAATTATTTACTTTACAGGATATCCGATTCGAATTTATTTTGCGAATCAAGACTGATATACTGAATGTTCGTGCTAAATTTCAGAAGGACATCATCATCAGAATCATGGAATGAATGTCTTTTTCCGCCGACCTCGAAATAAAAGGTGATTTTAATGTGTACAAAATTGAGCATTAATGACCCATTTTAATGCTCAATTTTTTAGCCATTTTATGTGCAATCCTCATGGCAACCGTACCAAAGTATTCAGAAGCACTACGAGAAATGTCAATACTCTACTGGAACATAGAAACATAGAAATTCCATATTGTCAAATGTATGTTTTGTGCAAAATGAGAATGTATTTCAATCAAGAATCTATACACAATTCATATTGAAATCGTCGGAAAAATCTTGTAATCAACTCGGTTATTAATCGAGCCACTAATGGTCTCGAACTATTAACGCGTTTGCTCCGCTCACGCATTAAAATATCTTGACCATTAGTCGCTGTCTTTAATAACCTAGTGATTAAATAACTATTAATTATTTATTTTTTAAATATGTATTTTATTTTTTGAATAATTTCCAAAATATAATTCCGATTGTGCTGAGATTCTGCATTTACATATTTGTTATTGAATCTCTCAAAAACTTCTGCTAGGGCTTTTCTTAAATTTTTATATTCTGTTCTACTAAATATTTGTGAGACCATTCGTTAGCAATCTTGAGGAATTCTCCGAAATCAATATTGACAAATAATTTTCACAAAAACTGAGTTTTTTTAACTAAGCATATTCCTGAAAACGGCTGACAACAGCTCATCAAAATATCGTAGGTACAGAACAATGCAGAATGACGGTCTTCTGTTTTTCCAAACGACAACTTTAAACCGAGACCCTGAAATGACAATATTGAAATTTGGAATGTACGGTTTATTGGTACAATCTGAAGGAGAAAACAAATCGTAAATAAAAAATAATTCAAGACTTCGAACCTGAATATTTTTCATTGACATCAATAAAGTTTCACCGCTGTACTCATGTGTCGCGATCTCAGAGTGAAAGACATCATATTTCGATGGCAGAAAATAAAAAGGATATAAGAATATCTTACATCCGACGTAAACTAGCGCAGTGCATGTGGTCCCAAGAAGTAATCCAGAAAATCCTTCGTTTATTTATACTCAGCCACGTTCTGAGATGTTGATCATAAAACAGAGTTATCACAAAAGCTGTGAAGATTGTAGAAACTTCTAATTTGAGTGATGTTATAAACTGCAAATTGTGGAGTTTGGCTCTGGTGTTGAAGGTTGTGTAAGCAATTTGTTTTTTCCTTGTTGATTTATCTTTATCCTTATGGTTAGGATTGGAAGCTAGGTATGGGTTTGAAATATTTGGTTTTAATGGTAAATAAAAATGCTTGTGTTTTATATCGAAGGTAGGAGTACTTTCGTTAGATCTTTTTTATGATTTAGATTAGCAGCGGTAGAAAATGCGATTCAGGTCATAGTTCACGTAATGAATTCCAAGCAAAATGTCCTATCTGAATTAAAGAAAAAATTTAACAAAATCCCTGAGCAGGAGCTTTTGAGCGCTCGTTCTTTGGTGGAGCAAAAAGGCTATCACCTCAGAATTTTATATGGGATTTGAGATTCATACCAAATATACATATAATGCAGAATCTTTGCACAATCGGAATTATCTCTGGAAATAATTCGAAAATTTGAATATATAATAATAATAATAATAAGTAGAAGTGGTTGTCGACTGAGAATTTGAAATTTAGAACTCTATAGTAATTCATTTAAAAAATAATAATTACAAAAATAATTCCCATGATTCTGATGATGCGATCCTCTTGAAGTTCTGAAAGAATATTCAGTATTATATAAATATACCTATCAGTTTTGATTCACAAAATGAATTTCACTTGAATCGGTTATCCTGTTATGGAAATAAAGGAATTCTTCTTTTCAATATTTCAATTGAATTTTCTATGGTTCTGTTAATTCTATGGCCACAAAATTCTGCATGAACATTCAGAGTATCAATCTTTATTCATAAAATAATTTTCATCCGAATCAGATTTATTTTTTATGGAATATGAATTTTCCTCTTTTCAATATTCCAATTGAATTTTTTATGGTTCTGTTTTTACTTTGACCACAAAATTTTGCTTGAATCTTATTATAACCATCTTGCATAAGGTCGTAACATTTCATTTCGATAGGTTTCGTTTTGTCTGAGATATTGAAGAATAAAAATTTGAATGGCCATTTTTTACGTAACACTCCTTACGATTTGGCTTAGTTAACGAACTTAAAAGAGGCATTTGGAAACCGAACTCACCCTGAAATTTTCAGGTTTCTAGGACAATCCCTTCGAAAGTTATTGTGCTAACGGACGGCCGGACAGAATTGAAATTGACCACGAATTCATCATCAGGGAGTCTAACCCTATCGTTGGAGACCATTTTCGGCTCAAAATTCGAAAATAACAGACATTTGGGCAAATCGATATAACATTCGTTCAAGTAGAACGAGCGCTCAAAAAAATTATTTTGAATGTAGAATGCTCAAATGAAAATTTTTCAGAATAAGTTTTACAATCAAAAGAATCAAAGAATTTTGGCTTTTAAAACATTATTTTTGATAGTTCTTCATTTTTATGGCTCAATCGTTATTTCAATTTTAACATATGCACAAAGCAAGTAATATTGAATCATTAAAAGTCTGAAAAATTCAAAAATAGGCATAGTATTGGTACGGAAAATATTTTGAGGAATGACCATGACGAATGTGGAGTTGTTGAAAATTCATGGTTGAAAAATTATTCTTTACCAGTATGTTAATAATAAAAATAATTTATGATTTATGTGGGGTAATATCTCGAAAAATGGAAATAGGACGGAAATTGAGGTTAGGTCAGAAATGAATACTACATTGAGGTACCTAAGACGTTTCAGAAAAACATCGAATACTTTATTATTACTCTTCACTTGAGTCATATCGTAACCATTTATCTTCAAAATATTTCTTATAGTGAAATCAGGATCTTTAACATGTGGACAGTCTACTTGGAAGAAGTGCACTGTTTCAGCATGCACTTTCGCATATGGTTTTTCGCGTGGTTCTTCCTCTAACATAAGAAGCAAATCTCAGACGTTTAATACCACAATGCTAGATATCAACAAACATGTTCACACCAATACCATCAAGAGCTGACTCAAAAAAATCGCATATCGCATATCACTTGTGGGTTTTAGGAGCCCCAAATACAGCAATTTTTACTATTATCGTAGGTACCTACAGCTTCTTGTTGACCTATACAGGAAAGCGAAAACGAATTGTATGGTCATGCGTATCCAAATCTTGAGAATTTAACCTCATAAGGCGTCATACCAAGATATTTTCGTAATATTCGACATAAACAGGTGTGAGAAATGTTTTTGAGAACGATGACGATGAGAACGATAGATTCTTTACCATATTATCAACCACAGCTTCGATGTTTCTGGTCGTACGTATTGTATGAGCAAGCTTAGTTGTTGACGCATCAACAACGAAACCAGTTCCCCAAGCTTTAGCAACAAATTTTCATATACCGGGCGCTGTTGGTCCTTCTAAGCAACGAAATTCTATAATTAAATCTCAAAAACCATAGTGCATGTTCTGAACTCCCAAATTCATATCAAACTGGCCATCTTTTGAAGATTATGAACATTGAAAGAAAACAAAGAGTTGTTAAAAATATTTGGAAAAACCAAATCTAAAGAAACGTGGTAACTTACTTTATAAAAATTTGAGTTCAAATCAGATTAAGTGGAATCATCAACAACTATATAAGACTGTATAAGATTTCTTCTTCCCTCCTATGAAAATTCTATAAGACATGTTCGTGCAATTTCCGACCAATTGACTTCTTTGAAATAATCGCTGGTTAAAATTTTAGCCGATATATGGTCTCCCCTTCATATAAAAATGTGTTTTCATCTTCAGTTACAAACGAGTCAATGTGAACATAAACCAGATATGGATGAGACCTCAAAATTCTCAGACAGAATGAGAATAAATTCACACCAAATATCACTCTCAAATACACAGGAAACAGCAAATATGTAAAAATATGTCAGCGACAACAAACATATAACAGTATACCACAGTCATCCATTGCCAAATTTCACGATTTATAACCTAGGAAATCCGGCTATCGCGAGCGTTTCTGATCAATAATGAAATTGTTACAACGCCATCTCTTGAAATATGGTCCATTCAGTGTTTTAGGCGCATCCCGAGTATGACCATGGGATGAAGATTTAGCAGAACGGAGCTGCAACACCAACACGAAAAACTCCTGCATGCGAACTGATGCAGGTGGGATGGCTTTCGGAATATAATATGAGCAGGGGTGTTTTGAATAATTATTGCAATCCCCGACGTGGTTGTGGTTTTCCCGATGTTTACAGAACTGTATTATTGCGACAACTTTGCGGTGGAGTTGGTGAAAACTAACGGGGGATTTGCAGTTTTTAAATTCTGTGCTGATGGAGTTCTGCGAGCATATATTTCGGTTGGATAATATTTATTTTATATTCAGTTGAACATACTGTATGTATTTATGTTGAGTTTGGTTTTTCAGGTAACTTTTTTATGAAACGTTAATTCTTTCATCTTTAAATACCTTCTGTGAACGGTTTTATAAAGGGGAGATCATCAGAATATTCCATAATGTTTATTATTATTTATTATCATCATAAAAATGGTGAGAGATTGCAGAACCTATTTATTTACTCACAATAATAAAATGAGAAGAATTGATTTACAAGAAGACAGAAAAAAAGTGGAAAAAGTGAAGAAAACCTCTAAGGCCCTTTCTATCGTTACAAAATCTCTATCGTGAACGCGGCAGGGTAGGCATCTATCTCTCTTGACTAGTGCAATAAACGTTAGACAAATTTGGGTCGCGTGCGAATATGAGCGACACAAACAAAAGTTCTACTTTGATAGAATATTGTATAGATCCGTATCTGTCCTTGAAAGCGTTCATTGACACCAAGTGTTTCATTTGGGAAACAAACGATTTAAAAAAGACATCTGCCTCTCTGTGTTATTCAGAAACTCTGCTTATTCAGCTCATAAGCTCATAGGCTACAAGGGTGGCTGTTCTAGTTTAACTCGAAAAAATGATTGACATCACTTCCAAAAAATTGTGCACTACGCGATAAGTGATGGTAAAATTACTACGGATCTTTCTGTCACCAAACTTAGGCAAATTCATAACAATTAGTATTTCGTCAAGATTGCTTATGCTAAACTCCACAGAGATCCTGCAAAATCCTATATAGGACGCACGTATGTCTTGTAAATGGCAGCTGGAGTGGACAGATCACATCCAACATTTTCTATTTTGCTCACTGTATAAGGAATGTGGACAAATCAGCTCAGGTTTTCTGTCGCAAACACAGCAAGGTCAGATGTAGTTGCTGCTCAGAAAGTACTGATGACGTGGATTATGTGTGCTCAAGTGCAAAACAACACATTCTACGTGATTGAGAGGTTACCGCCATGTATGGAACTAACGGTCTAATAATTCAGATAATTAATCCATATATTAACTGAAGTGAAGACTTTAAATTAAATGACATTGTTGTCAGTTGGTACAATGACTACCTTGTTGCGCAGGAAACAATGTCTCACGCAGTTTATTATTAGTGTCATCTGGTATTGTCATGCCATAAAGTAGAAAACATCTAGTTTGCGTCATTATATTTCACTGGCAAATATGTTCGCGGTTTTTTCTGTGGTGGTATTTTTCTGTCGATCTTATGTAGGTGGTATCTCATTATAAGCCCGCGGTAAGCAGCCTTTAACGGTTGTCTGACAACGATATAGCTCCGTGAGCCTTCTCAGCAGAGGGCAAAATCAGTCTCTTTGACTGTCTTCGGCCTAGGATTTTTATCAAGTAAGAGAGTTTCTTCTGGTATACCCTATACCTCTTTGGCCTTGAAACACAAAGGTTTCTTTCGATAGAATGAATGCTCATGATGGTTGTCCTAGGAAAAAATGGAGATTGTTCAGATGATATCCTGAATTATCCGTGTAGTGGCATCTGCTCTGGCAAATGATTTGAAGAACACGTTATGATACTAATGATTACACTGCGTGAATACTAGGAATTGGTCTCCCACATGTCAAGATTTACCTTATTCAACAAGACAAGCACTGCACAAATATGTAAAGATCCTTTGAAATTTGAACTGTATCGGGTGTCCCGAATTCGTTGTCTAGTGAGGGGATCTCAGAAACCCTTGGAGCTAGAAGGAAATGAATGGCACATTTTCGGCCTCGATTTTTGAGAGATTTAATTTGGTGAAAACCGTTACATTGTAAGTTCAACCGTTTTCGAGATATTAGCGAAAATTGGAAAATGGCGTGAAATGAAAAGTTCTCATAACTTCTTCATTACTAGCGCTATGAACATGAAACGAAAACATTATACAGGCACTTTTTTCGTAGAATTCTTTGATGTGATCAAATTTTTTTATTGCGTTTTTTTTCGAAGTTATAATACAAACTTGTGTTTTTTTAAATGTGAACCATAAGCATTTGAATAGCAGATTGAACCGTCTTTTTTTTCCCTTTTCAAAAATATATAACTTAATATATAAATTTCTCATTAAACTGTAAAAAACATCAAAAGTTTTATTTTCACACGAAAAATCAAATGGTTGTCCAAATATGATAATCTGTGAACATCAAATGATTAATAGATAAGAACAGATAAAAAATTTTTCATAAATATTGTGCGAAGTGAAGTCCATTTTGGTCAATGCAAAGCTCCCACCTCACAATGTCAGAAAGAAGGTGTGAGCTTTGCATTGATCAAAATGTACTTCGCACAATATTTATGAAAAATTTGTTATCTGTTCTTATCTATTAATCATTTGATGTTCACAGATTATCATATTTGGACAACCATTTGATTTTTCGTGTGAAAATTAAACTTTTGATGTTTTTTTAAGTTTAATAAGAAATTTATATATTAAGTTATATATTTTTGAAAAGGAAAAAACGGTTCAATCTGCTATTCAAATGCTTATGGGTCACATTTAAAAAAAACACAAGTTTGTATTATAACTTCGAAAAAAAACGCAATAAAAAAAATTTGATTACATCAAAGAATTCTACGAAAAAAAGTGCCTGTATAATGCTTTCGTTTCATGTTCATAGCGCCAGTAATGAAGAAGTTATGAGAACTTTTCATTTCACGCCATTTTCCAATTTTCGCTAATATCTCGAAAACGGTTGAACTTACAAGGCTACGGTTTTCACCAAATTAAATCTCTCAAAAATCGAGGCCGAAAATGTGCCATTCATTTCCTTCTAGCTCCAAGGGTTTCTGAGATCCCCTCACTAGACAACGAATTCGGGACACCCGATACATATGATGAATTTTCGAAAAAAGGTTCGTTTCTTCATCTAATCGTTTTCAGGATAAAAAGAAGAGTATAGAAGCTTCTGAGTTTACGTCAGGACGTATAAAATGTTTATTTTACTCTGCAGGATGTTTATACTTCCTACATGAATAAACTCAGCGTATTTGTTCGTAATTTATGTTTTCCTCGATTATAGAACCAAAGATTCCTATACTCGTCCCACTCTAAAACTTAGTTGCATTCCTTCCGGAGAAACTGTCATGAATGACAGAAGAGTAGTTTGTTGAAGCAGTAGTTTCATAAATCCTAACTTGGACAGCTGCATACCTGTACTTCAGCGTTGTCATGATACTAAGACTTCCCTACCGTTCTCAACCTCGTAATGAATTTAAATTCTTCCAAAGATCCGATCCAAACCCGTTCCAACTTTTCCCAACAAAAAAATGGTACTCCCTAGCTCCAAATGTGCTTCACAGTGCTCAGGGAAGTGATTTATACAGTCAAGAATAAAGAGGAACATTCATATTTAAAAAAGCGCCCGAAGTTTAGGGAGTTTAATGTACGAAAAGTTCCTCGGAAATGTAAAGATATGACTGTAGGACGAAGTTCTCGCATAAACTCTAAATGTGGGACTTGGTGGTTTCGGTTCGATCGAGAAATTACGATTCATCTGGGAAATATGCAATGTCAAAATATGGGATCTTGTATTTGTATGGAAAAGAGCTGAAATATCTCGGTATTGGATTTTGAGAAGGATTTCACGATGAACGATTATTTTGTCCGGAAGTATCAGCACGAATCATGATTTGTGCGTTTGTTTTCAAGTAGTTGCGCTTCAACTATAGGAATCATGTCGTCATTGAGAAAGAAAAATATGGAACGGTCTATCGAGAAGAAAGAGAGGGGCGTGTTTAAGGATAGGATTCGTGGAAGAAGACTAATTGGTCGGTGGCATATACATGGCAATGAATAATTTTAATGGTATGAGTGTTGAAAAACTTCTCACATCATTTGGCATGCAATCAGGTCCTCACAAATTGACTTTTCGTGATATGAAGGGTATGTCCCAAAATGTTCCAAACAGCCAATATCTGGACTCTCAGATGAGATGGAAATTTGGAGCAGAAATTGTTTCAAATGGTATCAAAAACTTCATTAGAATCTGTCGTTGAAATTTTGTTGTTGATTACCAACACCTAAAGAACTACCCCTGGATATTTGGTTAAAATTGCAACCTTATATTATTTTCTTCACCTCAAACGATTCTCCAATAAAAAAAATGCTACAACAATTTTTCTATCATTTTACGTTAATTTAATTCATAAAAAAAACGCATTCTTCGTTTTGAGATTTATGGTTGAATATTTTTGGTGTACCGAGCTATGCAATAAAGCAAATAAACACAAGTCAACACATAAGACAGCTTCAAACATAATAATAGTTATTTAATCAACTAGGTTATTAATGAGAGCTACTAATGGTCAAGATATTTTAACGCGTTCGCTGAGCTCACGCGTTAATAGTTCGAGACCATTAGTCGCTCGATTAATAACCGAGTTGATTACAAGATTTTTCGACGATCTCAATATGAATTTTGTATGAATTCTTGATTGGAAACATTCTCATTTTGCAGGAGATTTACATTTGACATAATAAAATTTGTACGTATCTATGTTCCAGTAGAGTTTTGTCATTTCTCGTAGTGCTTCTGAATACTTTGTGTACGGTTGCCATAAGGATTGCACATGAAAATAACAGAAATTGAGCATTAAAATGGGTCATTTACGATCAATTTCGTACACATTAAAATCACCTATTATTTCGAGGTCCACGGAAAAACAGTAAAATTGTGAAGATATCAAGGAAAATAAAGTGGAAATGCAATAATTTATAATTCATATTTTTAATGGTTGAATTCATGTAAAAATAAATATATTATGTTTTCTTTACTAAGGACTCTTTCAAAAGGAGAAGGTAAGAGAATGCAATGAAAAAAAATTACCAGGAG
Organism: Propylea japonica; assembly: GCA_013421045.1. Lineage (NCBI taxonomy): Eukaryota > Metazoa > Arthropoda > Insecta > Coleoptera > Coccinellidae > Propylea > Propylea japonica. The sequence continues at coordinate 37,600,785 of CM024247.1, forward strand.
TAGTGTAGGATAATTAAAAACTAAATTATAACGGAGGATAATGATAGAGTTTTGGCTGACATTCAAAATACTTTTTGTTTAAAAATTATATCTGAGGATTGCGGTATTATAGCTGAGAGGAACATCTTCACACCTTCTGTATATGAATGAATTGCCAGCTAATGTAAAATCAGATCAAATCGGATTAGAAATGGAGGAGAAAGACAGAAAACCAGAAAAAGGTTGGTTCTAGGTGAACATTATAACATTCAAATTTAAAGTACATTCAGTTTATATTTCACAGTTTATACTGTAAATATAGGTCATTGCAAACGAAAAGACGGATAAGACGATGCACTAACGAAACATGGATACGGCTATTTTTGTCCCTAAGATGGCTCCGGAAAATCACACGAGGCTATTTGAAGTCTGTTTGTGATAAAATCTCAAGTTTATTGCCCACATAGAAGAAATGATAATCAGCAGGTACCTCCAGACTTAGGAGAATTAGCTAGAAGTCAGGAGTTAAGGCAGTCTCTTGACTGCTTGCCTTTAACTCCTTCACTTCAGTTACTTTTGAATTACCTATCTAAAACTTGGCATCCAGTATCAAACTGATATTTCTTTAAAAAACTTATCATAAGTATATGAACTCACATCCTTACCTTGCCCCCTCTGAAAGTGAATGGTTTCCACAAATTCCGAAACAAAATCCACTACATCTTCATTATGAGATTTCTCAAACATTAATAATTCATTTTTCACGTGTGGCAATATTGCCTATATGTCCTATCAAAATCCTTCAATCTAATTGAATTGCCCTACAATGTTTTCGCGTGTCATTTATTATAATGTCGTTCAGTTATCAGATAAGGAAATTTACACCCAATAATAAGTATAATTATTGTGCTAATCGGTACAGAAAATAACTCAATTTCCATCCCCTTCATTTATTCATGTCGATAATGTTTATTTGAATGCATATTCATAATTTAATTTTTATATTTGAAGTGTTTTTCGTAATACGTTACTTTACATATAGTTACTTATATCAGTGACGTGCAAACTATAAAAGGTTTTTTCCGTCGATCTCAAAATGAAAGGTGATTTCAATGTGTACGAAATCGATCATTCTTGACCTATTTCAATGCTCAATTTATTAATGTGCAATCCTCATGGCAACCGTTCACAAAGTATTCAGAAGCACTACGAGAAATGTCAAAACTCTACTAGTACATGGATACATCGAAATTTTATTATGTTAAATGTAAGTCTTAAATGAGAATGTATTTCAATCGAGAATTCATACACAATGCATATTGAGATCGTCGGAAATCATTTAAACGAGCGCTAAAAATTTATAACAGAATAGTTATTTAACCAACTCGGTTATTAATCAAGCGACTAATGTTCTTGAACGAGTTCGCTTCGCTTAAGCGTAAAAAATCTGGACCATTTTAGTCGCTGTCTTTAATAACCTAGTTGATCGAATAACTATTCTGTTATAAATTTTAAGCACTCGTTTTAATGTCGCGTTTATAAAACTGCTGAATTGAAGCTTGATAGAGACAAATGGTTTCCTACATTCGTCGACTAAAATCACGATTCCCTACAAAAGTTCACATGAACAGTTCTGAAAATATTCGGGAAATAAAATTCCACATCATTATCTTTAAAAAATTCATCCGATTGGTCGATTGGTCGTCAGTCGAGTCTCTCAGAATTTGGAGTTTCTATGTAATTCCGTAATAAGTAAAAATTTTTAGTTTATTCATTCGACAGATTCCACAAACATTCGAATAAATTTTATGAAGCTCTCACTACTACCAGTTCTGCTTCTCTAAAAATAACCAGGAAATTGATAGGTAGGTACTGAATATTCTATCTAAGGAATAGGCAAACACGTAATCCCAAACCGTCCGAAATAATTCGCACTAATTCGATTTATTGCCGCAAGTGACAACCCCTCAAGAATATATCTCAGCATTTCGTGAATATTTAATGGAAAATTGTTTATTTCAGACCGCAGCTAGATGTTGAGGCGCCAGTATTCCATTAGGTATTCACAAATTTCTAATGCCGAAAAGAGGGAATGTACTCCGGTACTCGATACATCTTGTATTCAGTTGCTCTGAGTTTGACAGCTTTTTTACGAGGAGAATAACGATAAACAGGGTCATAAATAGCTGTACCTGTTTTCCTCCAGAAATCTTGATGAAATAATTGAGAATTAATCGAAAAAAAGTGATCAACTTGATGTAAAAATATAAGGATGAACTTCCTTGTTTTGTTAGCATTTCAAAAAGGTACATACTTCAATAACTCCTTCAAGTAATCAAGAACTAACGGGAAAACCGAACAGGTGACAGCCTTTTTCAAATCATTCAGGTATCCTGTTCTACCTCTATTTCATTCGAACCATGGTCCGCTTACAAATCGCGAGTGAAATTACATATCTGAATGATTCGAAATAGGCTCTTACCTGGTCGGTTTTTCGGTCACAGTTTTTGATTGCAGCAATTATGAACGCGGTGAGGGGATCTCAGAAACCCGATGAGCTAAAACGAAATGAAATAAAGAAAAATTGATAACTTCAATGAATTTTACTGAAAAAAGTGCCTGTATAATGTTTTAATTTCATGTTTATAACTTCAGTAATAAAAAAGTTATGAGAACTCTTCATTTGACGCCATTTTCCAATTTTCTCTGATAGCTCGAAAACGGTTTGACTTGGAAGGTTGCGGTTTTCACCACTTGAATTCTGTCAAAAATCGAGCCCGAAAATGTACCGGGTTTTTCATCATAATTTGACCCCGCCTTTAACTTTGTTACTAAAGGAGATACAAAAAAATGTTTCGTATAAAAGTTTCACAAAATCAACTGAGTCCAGAAACTGAAATATATACAGGCTGGCCAACATATTGATGACAACTTCATTTTTTCAAATGGAACATCCTGTATATTTTTCCATGTTTGGCTAGCTCTTTTTCCCCTGATTTCGAATATGTAACATATGTTGGTCTATCTCTTTTATTCTGAGAATCACAGAGTTTCAAATTTTTAAAACCACTTGCCTAAATCTGTAATCATTTTACAAGTGCCAGAGTACGTTTACTGAAAATGCTCATTTTTGGAGTTATAATAACGTCAATGGGAAGATATACAGGGTAAACCACATTGAATGCAACTATATTTTTTCAAATGGGTCACCCTGTCCTGTACATTCTTCCTTTTTTTGATAGGCTATTTCCTCCTGATCTCGAATATAAATGCGTATGTGGATGTGTCTCTTCAAAATTCAGAGTTTCAAAGTTTTAAAATGATGACATCGAATAAAAAATATGTGAAATACCTACGAATTCTTTATATCCAAACAATCTACTTAAAAGTATTATTTTAGAATGAATACTCAACAATTACTTAACCAATGAAAAATGATATATATATGGTAAGAATAACATCAACTGTCATTATTGCTGAAGTAAATTTTTTCCTTCAGTAAAGGCTATAAAAACGTGTCAAACGATGTTAAATCGGGACTATTTGGTGGCCATAAAATGGGTGAGTTATTACCAATCCAAAGATCAAATTGGTCACTTAAATACTCACGAACTTCCAAGACGCTAGGAGAGATGGTTATTGAAATTTGAAACTCTGTGGTGCTCAGAATAAGAAAGATGGACCAACATAATGTTACATAAACTATTAGTGAATACTTTTTCGTCAGAAATGAGGACCGTCTGCTTAGCTTTGAAAAAAATATTCATCGAATACTTACTCAAGTAGTGTTCACAAAATTAATTATTATCGATAACGAATAAGTTAATTTTGAAAAAGTTTAAAAATCGTAATATCTTCGTGACCATAGATTTTCAGGCCATGCTCCACCAGAAGTATTTTGCTACAAATAACGTCTAGTATATCCCCTTCGAATGAAGACGTCGATTTACCAAACACCCTGTATATTTTACAAAACTCTTCATGATACTGAAAATGCCTATTGCGTGAGTTTGGTTGACTTCATATCAATCTCGAAGAAGATTTAACTTCAACAACAATTATACTTCTGTCAATTCCTTTCTCACCAGTCATTTATCATTTCCATCATCCTCCTCTTCACTACCTCCATCCAATTGTTCCGCTAATGAAAGCTCTAGTTCCTCGTCTCATTTCTTTGTCTTGTCTTTTAACACACGTCAGGATGAGCTAAAAACTTCGTTTTCCGCCGAAATAACCGATTATGTTGCTGGCAGAAATTGAAAGCAATTTGTTGGACTCGCCCTTGTTGTTCTCAGGTCTGATATCTAAATGTCTAGCCTGGCAAGGATTGATGCCCTGCGAGGAAATTTTTATGTTCTCCCTATGGTGCGTGTTTCGTTATATCAATCACGGGAAATCAAATTATGATTACTATCAATCCGCACTTCGTTTTCGGCGGATGGGAATATCGTGTTCGGTTCAGTTATTAACGTGAAATGGTTCATATTTGTATCAGCGTTGACAAGGAAGTGATCTCCGTATATTAGAAAGGAATGAGACTTAATTTTATATATTAATGTCTATGAAATGGTAATATTTCGCTGAACCGAATACAAGATTTTGACGTTTTCATGCCTTGCATTCCTCTTATACAGGGTGGGCCAACCATAACTTTCCACCCACCCCGATTTCGAGCTTTGGGATGGAATAACGAAAAAACGCTCAGACAGGTCAAATTTTGTTGAAAGGGGACAAATAAGGGTGTTCAAATAAGTTTGATATCACTACTCCTAATCTCATTTCTGAATAGAAAAAAGGGGCCAAGCAGCACCTTGTTGGAAAGGCAATTCAATTTCCTGCATGAGTGTATTTTTTTTTCATCGCTTTATTATTATATTGTAAGACGTAGTGTTTGAAGCTTTCGTGCGATCTTTCATACGAAGTGTAAAAGTTGAAATGAACTGATGATAGGTTTGTTCCAACAGCTGACTTTTGTACGGTAATTTGACGGTCACGAAACTGTTAGTAATCGATCTTATGCGCATGTCTAAACTTTGACCGTACAAGAACCGTCCAAACAGTACTTGCTTCAGACCAGGGATCGAAATGACGATCAAAAACCGTTCCACTCACGGTCCCGAAGCAGGATGGAACAAAAACGAAACCGTCCTCAAACGATACATTTTCAGTTGGAACACATTTTTATCTATTGCGCAGAACCCTGACGATCATTGTACGGTCAATTCTTGAGTTGGAACAAACCTGATGTAAAGAGCTTGGTCATTTTTGGAGGAACACTTGTTTTTCAAGATCTGACCTGTATTTTTGTCTTGAAAATATGGAATTATCAACTTATAAACCTGATTTTCTCCTTATTGTGTAAAAATTCTTGGAAAGCGTATAAATGTTAATAGTCATATGGAAAAGGGAGTCCAACGGTCTGTCACGCTCAGCTGCTTCAATATGGCTGCTGGGATTTCATTCATGAATTTCGAAGTGATTCATTGTTCTATTCTTTATAGGTTTGTTCCAACTCAAGAATCGACCGTACAATGATCGTCAGGATTCTGCGCAATAGATAAAATGTGTTCCAACTGAAAATGTATCGTTTGAGAACGGTTTCGTTTTTGTTCCATCCTGCTTCGGGACCGTGAGTGGAACGGTTTTGTGATCGTCATTTCGATCCCTGGTCTTGAGCAAGTACTGTTTGGACGGTTCTTGTACGGTCAAAGTTTAGACGTGCGCATAAGATCGATTACTAACAGTTTCGTGACCGTCAAATGACCGTACAAAAGTCAGCTGTTGGAACAAACCTTATATTTTGACTATTTCCGATTTAAATATGCTACTGTATTGTTACTTGCAACGCAGATCGACGAATTTCATTACTGATTTTTCACATCAATTCTAGCAGCCATCTTGAAAAAAAGGTGATCAGTTATTTGTTGGACTCTTCTTCATTATATCGAAAATTGTGAAATGATAGATTAAATAAAATATTAGGTATTGACAAATTGAAGGTTTCAACTGGCAGAATTCATTCCATCGTATACTCCGTTCACATATTATTGAGCGCAAAGTAGGCGTTCGTTTATTTATCTGAGATTGGCAGTATTTGCTGTCATAACGATGAACAAAGTCAACGTTTCCAAATGTACCCAGCCTCATCCGACGAGCTTCCGAGTTATCAGAGAGCTCTATGACCTATTGACAATATTGCATACCAATCAGAGAAGAAAATAAACAACATAACCTAAAATTTTACACAGTGGAATATGCCAAATCATCATGGCCAACCGACAGCTCAAAGTTTCGTGAACGGAATATACTTATGAATTTCGTGTGATCAAAGTCCTTTTCTTTCAAATGCAAACATGTGTCGTCACGTATGTGGGCTCGTGACATAAATGCAATCTAACTATTCTATTGCTTTTTATTTACCTATGCGGTTATTCTGGTAAATATGACAAAATTATTTGAAAATCGGAAGATCTGAACACTTCTTCGTGCAATAGAGTGAATTCAACGTAGTAGATAATTATATAGAAATTATCCTCCGCCCTATGCTATGGTTGAACTCGTTTATGGAATTCCGAATAGTCTTATAAGAAAGATTTTACAGAAGCCAGCAAATCCAAGCAAAGCTAGAGACCATAAATAAATAAACTGGAACTTATAAAATAAATTCTCTACTTTAACATAGGTACACAAAAATTACATTAAACATGGAAGAACATACCAGAAATTATAAGAAATATTTTACAAACATCAATAAATGCAAGCAAAGCTAGAGACAATCCGAAAATAAACTGGTACTGAGAAACTAAATCCATAAAATATTTATGTTATTGATACGACTGCCACTTCAAATTCTCAACCCGATGTGTTCGTAAACGTAGAACCCTGGTATTTAATCCGAGTAGATCCATTACGTGACCCAATGAATCGAGTTAGTAAACCTGAGAAAGTTTCCAAAAACGCCCATAACTTAGATAAGTTGTCACCCTGTAAACTTTTGAGTATCTTCACTCCAACATACATTTTCTGGCAAGACCTGCACCGAACTAACCAACCATACAATTTTCAATATTTCCGCATCATTTGGAAACTTCAACGAAACTCCACTTCCACTATTCCATACGAATCCGCCAATTCCATTAAGTCCTAACGGAAATCCCCGTAACATGTTTTTCCGGCAAACATAACGAAAACCATGACCATCCCTCACCGTTCGCGATTCCGAAACCTACCGCTCCTTCAGGAACTACATCCCGGGAGGAACGAAATAGCCAATTCCGCGAAGTACAAAAAGAATCGGACATTTGATTCCAGAAATTCCTGGAAGCGGCCGGGTTATAGGATGAAGTCCTGGATTTTACCCTGCCAACTCAGACCGAGTCGGGGCTAATGTTGTTTTATTGTTTAATCAAGTTTTATTTGAGGGCGTCATACGGAAGAAGTTTAGATGGACGAATATGACTCGTGCTGTTATTTAGTTGTGGTTAGGCTTCAGTGTGCACAACACAATCATATGCAATATCCAACAGAAGTTTCAGGCGTATATGCAACTTTGGAAATTGACACTGGAGCTGAAGAGGTTTTAAGCTGACAGGTCAAAATGGAGCTATTTGCTATGTCGTAGTTTCGACTAATTGTTTTCATTTTGTTTAGATTGGGTAAGGTGAGGTTTGGTACAAAAGTATATCAAACAGGACTTTCAGAGGTATATGCAAGTTTCGAAATTGACAACTGGGCTTAAGAGGTTTCGAGGTTACAGGTCAGATACTGGAATATTTACGATGTCGTATTGAACTCATTTTAAATGATCGTTTTCAATTTATTTAGGTTGGGTACCAAAGTATAAAAAGAAGCGGGCATTTCATTCCAGACATTCCTAGAAGCGGCCGGTTATACCTAAAGAGTTCTCCAATAAGAGGTGTTATTTCGAATAGCCCGCTATTTTGGTAGATGTCACGTTTGAAGCTTACATTTGACATTTGACAAGTAGAAATTATGCCATTAATAAAAATGGAACGATACACGCTTAAAGAACGCATTGAAATCAATAAAATTCACTATAAAATGGTGAAAGTTTTGCAGAGACAGTTCGTAAAACTCTAACATTTTTGGGTCGTCGTGAAGCACCTTGTCGGGCCGCAATAAATAAATTGGTGGAAAAATTCGAGCTGTTTGGACAAGTTAGTGATGTGAAGAATAAAACCTGTGCACGTCGCTCAAGAACAGCCTAGAATATTGCTGCTGTAGCCGAATATGTTAAAGAAAAATCAGGTTTGCCTATTTCTCGTTGTTCTTTGGAATTAGGCATTCCACAAACTTCAGTACACCGTATTTTGCATTTTTATGGCCGAAATTGGATAGTATTGATCTGGACAACATTACTTTCAACAAGACGGCGCTTCGTGACACACAAGCAAAGAAACCATTGATCTTTTGCGGAAAAAGTTTCCGGACTCTCGAGAAGGTGATCACAATTGGCCACCGAGATCTTGTGATTTAACACCTTGCGACTTCTTTCCTTGGGTCCACGAGAAAAAAGGTCTACGCCAATTAATAGCCCAGCGTCGATTCAAGACCCCAAGATGGAATTCGTGAGGCTATCGAGTAGGTACATATGGCAGCCACTTTGCGATCTGGTTATGGAATATTTCATTGAAAGGATATGGTCCTGTAAGCGTGGTCGTGGTGGTCATTTGCCTGATGTTATTATCCACTATTAACGGCATAGCTTCTTCTTTATAATGACATAAACATCCGATAATTTATATTGAAAAATGGCATTTTTCTCCGAATATCAAAATAACACCTCTTATTGGAAAACACTTCAGTTGCTCTTTTGTTTACCTTGGTTTAGGCTAGGTACAAAATCATAAAAAGAATCGGACATTTGATTCCAGAAATTCCTGGAACCGATAAGGTTATAGAATGAAGTCCTGGATTTCACCTTGCCAATTCAGACCGAGTCGGGACTTATGTTGTATTATTGCTTAATAAGGTTTTATTTGAGGGCGTCATACGAAGAAGTTTGGATAGACGAATTTCTCGTGCTGTTATTTAGTCGTGGTTAGGCTACAGTTTCTGATGATACGATCCTCTTGAAATTTTCCATGAACAATCTGTATATCAGTTTTCATTCTCTTAATAAATTTCACTCGAATCGAATATTTTGTTCTAGAAATAGAAAGATTCTTCTTTTCAATATTCCAATTGAATTATCTATGGTTCTGTTAATACTATGGTCACAAAATTCTACGTGAATATTCAATGTATCAGTCTTTGTTTATAAAATAAATGTTATTTTTTATGAAAATATGAAGATTCTTCTTTTAAATATTTCAATTGAATTTTTTTATGGTTTTGTGAACACTTTGTCCACGAAATTTTGCAACAGGCTTATTATGAGCATCTTGCATGTGGCTGCAACATTTCATTTCGATAAGTTTCGTTTTGTCTGAGATATTGAGGAAGAAACACTCTGAATTGTCATATTTAATGGACAGGCCTGTACGATTTGGCTGGTTAACAAACTTAACCGAGGCATTTGGAACCCGAACTCATCCTAAAAATCTCAAGTCTTTAGGACAATCGCTTCGAAAGTTATCCACAACGGCCAGATGGACGGCCCTATCGTGTGAGACCAATTTCGTCTCAAAAATCGAAAATCACAGGCATATAAGCAAAACGATATTGCACTAGTTTAAGTAGAACGAGAGCTCAAAAAACTGAAACTTCAAAGAATACTTTGAAATAGACAAGTTTTTAGGACTTTTGCATGAAACAGGAGCATTTTTGTTTTATATATTAATAAAACAAAAAAACTCCTTCTTGATCGTATCGAAAACTTTAAATTTGCATCAATATCACTCCGGAGAATTGAACTAAGAGAAAACACATCACCTAGATGCGTTTTCCTGTCCGTACTAAAGGTGACAATTCTGTTCTTGCTTCAATTATCCCAACAACCTACAAGATCCCGTATAGAGATACAATTCCTAAACTAGATGCCACTAGCAAACGAGTCCTCGTTATAAACAGACCAAACTTTGTTGTTGAGTAATTGATATTCTGAAGGGGACGTCAAATTCCATTACGAATATCTGGGTAATATTTGGAACATCCGGACTGTCCCGTTAGAATTCCAGTGACAAATGGTGAACTACAAACAATTCCAAGCTCCTAATGTTCTATTTAATTCAGTCATTTCTCCCAGTTATCCTCACGTTGTGTTACTTCAGTAACTGCAAAGAAATTTAGATTGGAATTGAGACCGGAGGGACGGAAATTTATAGTAGGGTAATCTGGTGGGATTAGGTTGGGAATAGTTTTGATGACCATATCCTTGTGTTTTTTGTCTTTTTTATGAGCTAGGAAAATTGAGCCTGGTTTATTTCATTCGAATTAAGAATAATTCCATTAGCCGAAAAAATATTTTTTATCCACAACTACTATACAGGGTGTCCCATTACTCGACGTCAACCCGGAACCGGATGAAAAGGCAAGTAATGCTGGTTGTCAGAAAAATTAAAAAAAAATCTAAGTTGCATGATTTTAAAATAATGAGCATTTAAAAAAACACGCAAAATTCCACACCCTGTGGCAGTCTTTTCGCTCCTGTTGCCACAAATATCATTTTTTCCAACTTTTTTCTTTGCTGTGTAACCTTGAATAATGCTTGTCTAAACTGTAATCAAAATTTTGATACCAGCTGCTCTAGGTTTCATAAAAATAGGGCGCACTTCTCGGAAAAAAAATTCGAAATAGACAATCGCCTAGTTTCAACTGACTGTATTGAAAAAAAATGTACTACGTAGGTTTGGCATGTTTTTTCAAATGTTGGCGCATTTAGTGAGGATTCCAAAATGGTATAATACTTGTTTAATTATAGCTGCCGTAGTTCAAATTTATTTTCGATTGCCTTTGAATACACTTTTTCGTTAACTGCTTCCCAGCAATAGAGTCCCATGGGTTCAAGTCCGGTGAACGGGCCGGCCACGAGATTGGACCAGAAAGTCCGATCCATCTTCCTAGAAAAAATGTTATCAGAAAAAAAAATTTGCAGAGAAAATAATTTTTCCAGAAAAAATTTTTCCTGAGAAATCTCTGAAAATTTTTTTTTCTGGTAACATTTTTTCCCGGAAGATGGATCGGACGTTCTGGTCCAATCTCGTGGCCGGCCCGTTCACCGGACTTGAACCCATTGGACTCTAGTACTGGGAAGCAGTTAACGAAAAAGTGTATTCAAAGGCAATCGAAAATAAATTTGAACTACGGCAGCTGCAATTAAACAAGTATTATACCATTTTGGAATCCTCACTAAATGCGCCAACTTTTGAAAAAACATGCCAAACCTACGTAGTACATTTTTTTCAATACAGTCAGTTGAAACTAGGCAATTGTTTATTTCGAATTTTTTTTCTGAGAAGTAAGCCCTATTTATATGAAACCTAGATCAGCTGGTATCAAAATTTTGATTACAGTTTAGACAAGCATTATTCAAGGTTACACAGCAAAAAAAAGTTGGAAAAAGTTGATATTTGTGGCAACAGGAGCGAAAGGACTGTCACAGGGTGTGGTATTTTGCGTGTTTTTTTAAATGCGTATTATTTTAAAATCATGCAACTTAGATTTTTTTTATATTTTTCTGATAACCATCATTACTTGCCTTTTCACCCGGTTCCGGGTTGACGTCGAGTAATGGGACACCCTGTATAATATAGCCATTTTACGTCTGTGTGCTCGGCCAAAATAATATCCATTAATCAAAAGTGATTTATGAGATATATATAATTCACTGCTGTCAGTGGCTTCATAGATTTAGCTTTGATGAATATTTTTTAAATTGGTATTTCTTCAGTATCCTAAAGTACTTCAACTAACAAATATGGATATACATTGTCAATCGAGGGCCAAATCTACTTTTACCATAGCAATTAAAGCATTTTTTATTACTAAATATACAATGATCCGTTCTCCAAAAATGTGTTATGTGTCAACTTGACTTGTCTTGTCGCGGTCGCCAAATGTTGAAATCTCCGAAAAATATATTCAGTAGTCGTGGATAAAGTATAGTATGCTACTTGCGTATAATGGCTATTATTTGCTCGGTGTTTTGGGCCACTCGCCTACAGCTCGTAGCCTAAACTTCACCTCGCGAATAATAGCAATCATTATAGGCTGGTTGCATAATATACTATTCCTTATTACTTGAAGCGAAATAGCATAAATATTATGGTGACATAAACATTTACAAACACAAAAATGGAAAAAAATTCAAACACGCAACGTTTAGGTAAAGCCCGTTCACCTTTCGTGAACGGACTATACAAATGTATAGTCCGTTCACGAAAGTTTGAGCGCATAGTAGGCGTTTGTTTATTTATCTGAAGTTGGCGGTATTTGCTGTCATAACGTAAAATGAAGTCAACGTGCCGAATGTACCCGGCCTCGTTCGACGAGCTTCCGAGTTATCAGAGAACTCTATGTTATATTGACAACATTGCGTATCGATCTGACAAGAAAATGAACAACATTACCTTAAGTTTCAATACACACAGTGTAATATGCTAAATTGTCATGGCCAACCGATGGCTGAACCTTTCGTGAACGGACTATAGGTGTGTTTTTTTCTCTCTGTTACTTTGTCACCATGCACTCATAGAACAGCATTCAGTTGTTCTCCTGACAACGTATTAATTCGATTGAAATAGGTTTTGGCAGTATTTTCTGAATTTTTTGTATGGCACAGACTCCAAAATTTGGCATATTTCAAATAGTTCAGTTTTATTATTCATTCCTTTGCCAAGCAATATGTGTTCAGCTCGCCCTATATTGGAAAAATCGAAACTGTTCCCGTACCGCAAAATTTGGCGAAACAAAATCTAATCAGTGCTTACACCATTTTTTTAGATATCTTATGTTTCAGCATACGATCTGTCGTTAAACTACACTACACTGTTGCTCCTCCGCTTCGAGCTGTTCAAATGCATAAGAAATTATTGGTTTCAAAGTGCTTTACATAAAAATTTTTACGCAGAAAGCACCTCCAATAATCATTCTATCCAGAGTGAGCACTTACAACTTTTGTTACAGAATAACAACAAACTATTCCACCCCGTACTTGATGGAGGGTAATAAATAAAGGAAAACCAAATAAAATCAGAAACCACGTGGTACAGCCCCCAATAAAACGCATTGATTTAGTGGTGAAATAAACTTTTATACGAGACTCGGTCGCCAATCATTCTTTTCGACATATACACACAGATGTTGCTAACATGTGGCTATAATGTATTTCTCTGCTCCTCCTCTTTGTGGTTTTTATGACTAGGAAGTCGGAACGAAGTGGCTTGAAAGATCTTGGTCATTAGATTAAAGTGCTATGATCAAAATGTTGCATCTTCTGTGCCTAAACGGAAGCTGGACGAAATTTTCCGAAGGGGAGTCGTTTCCGGCCTGCTCGGACGGCCAGCTGTTAGCAGTTGAGGCCTCATCAATGTGAATAAAAATTTTTTTTCGCTGCGACAAAAAACATCAAGAAAGTGACGTGAGCTTAACGTTTCAGTATTTCGTGAATTGAAAGTTTCAGTGATGAAATTAATTCCATAATGCCAGCGTTAATTCAACATGTAAAGAGTTCTGCTTTGATGATCTGAACATGAATGCATGTCAAATTGGACCTTTTGAAAAATTTCAGACGATATACAGAACTAAAAATCATGATCCGGTAATTCATAAATAACCCTCTCCTTGAGATATTTGAATTTTTGTGATGTTAGCAATCTCTAACCCCCCTTAAAAAGTTATAATCAGATGTAGGTACAGGGTGATTCACATATCTTGGTCACCTAATTTTACTTGAAAAGGGATGAATCTTTTTTTATTCTGTTGACGGTATTTGATACAGGTCAATGTTGACTTGAGATGTGTATAAAAGTCGGAGAAAAGAATTAAGATGCCAGGCGTCGCGGCGCTATCAAACATTTTTTTCTCCAGGAACATACATTTTTTAGTGTGTCATTCGAAGGATAATTCAATTCTGAATGTTTCTTCCGAATACCATTTTTTCCTATTTTTTACCGTCAGCGTGTTTCATGATAATTCTATTCTATTTATTTTTTTCTGTATTGTGACAGTATGCCTTGATTTTTGAGACATATATATGATTATGTTTCTTAAAATCGAAGAGTTTTTGTTCCAAAATATTTCTCAATCATTATACTCATCAAATATTATATTTTATAACAATAAACATTTTTAATAAAAAACAAATCATATGTTCTATATACCGGCTAGCAGATACTTCAGATAAATAAACAACACCTATTATCACGGCATTCAAAACCTTCAGAGGGCCGTGCTATTATCTCTCTCAAACTTTCGTCAGCGGACTATAGATAATATATTTTTTCTTATTTCATTATAGGTACCTAAGTATTTAAAGGTGCAATCCTCATGGCAACTGTATATAAAATCATGGACCTATAATACTATTACATATACAGGGTGAATCCTGTTGAACTGTACATACTTCACACAGAGATAGAGGACACTTTGCTGGTTTCAAAAACACCCCACATGAAAGGTCTGCAACGATTCGTTTGAATTATACAGGGTGATTTCCAGTTTTGGGTCATATTTTCAAAATGCTCTATTGGACGAACGAACAATCACAAATTCATCAAATTTGGTACGTAGGAGGACAATATCAATCTACATACAGCTGAGTTAACAGATTATCAGTTTCCAGGACCGGACTCTATTTTTCTGATATTATCGGAATTTATGAAAAAGAACACCCTGTAGATGAAATAGTAAATAAACCTGTCATGGCAGTTCAAACTACACTAAATACTCTTCAATACAGAGTAATAAAATCACTTGGCACACGTATAGATTCAGAGAAAAAAAAATTGAATATATGGGTACTCGGAGATAATTTTTCTTGTGCGGCCTAATTCGCAAAAAAAACATATCTAAATGTATCAAAAGTTGAATATAAATGGTTAAGATCTTCTACGCATTCAAGTATTCCAATATTCAGGGACGGACTCCCATTTCAGATTGGGTTTTTCAATAGATGATAGGTCGAAAGATTCGCCCTGAATTTGGAACACCCCAAAAAACTGTTACGGGAGACCGAACAACATTAAATAACCTACAAGAAATTTTCATGAAATCGCGAGACACACAAATAGATTTAACAAAAAAATTTAATAATCGTACTCAGAGATAATTTTTTTGGGCGGCTGAAGTTTAGTAGAAGAACTATACCGAAATGCATGAAAATTGAAAAGTCGAATATTATCAGGTTATATTCACTCCCCATGAAAGTATTCCATAATCCCTGGATTGTAGGTTATTTAATGTTCTTCGGTCTCCCGTAACATTTTTTTGGGGTGTTCCATATTCAGGGCGAATCTTTCGACCTATCATCTATTCAAAAACCCAATCTAAAATGGGAGTCCGTCCCTGAGTATTGGAGTACTTGAATGCGTGGAAGATCTCAACCATTTATATTAAGCTTTTGATACATTGGGTATGTTTTTTTTTGTGAATTAGGCCGTACAAAAAAAAATATTTCCGAGTACCCATATTCAATTTTTTTCTCTGAATCTGTAGGTGTGCCACGTGATTTTATTACTCTTTATTGAAGAGTATTTAGTGTAGTTTGAACTGCCAAGACAGGTTTATTGACTTTTTCATCTACAGGGTGTTTTTTTTTCATAAATTCCGATAATATCAGAAAAATAGAGTCCGGTCCTGGAAACTGACGAAAATTTCCTGAATATTGGAATATTTGAATATCGAGAGCATTTAAACTGATAATATTCTCCTGTCTTCAACTTTTGATGCATTTGGGTATGGTTTTCCATGTGAATTAGGCCCGTCCAAAAAATTTATCTCCGAGTACGCATATTCAATATTTTTTTTCTCTAAATTTGTAGGTGTGCCACGTGATTTTATTACTCTTCATTGTAGAGTTTTTAGTGTAGTTTGAACTGTCATGACAGGTTTATTGACTTTTTCATCTACAGGGTGTTCTTTTTCATAAATTCCGATAATATCAGAAAAATAGAGTCCGGTCCTGGAAACTGATAATCTGTTAACTCAGCTGTATGGAGATTGATATTGTCCTCCTACGTACCAAATTTGATGAATTTGTGATTGTTCGTTCGTCCAATAGAGCATTTTGAAAATATGACCCAAAACTGGAAATCACCCTGTATAATTCAAACGAATCGTTGGAGACCTTTCATGTGGGGTGTTTTTGAAACCAGCAAAGTGTCCTCTATCTCTGTTTGAAGTATGTACAGTTCAACAGGATTCACCCTGTATATAAATCTATGTATAAAATATTCAGAAGCATTATGAAAAATGTCAAAACTCTATTGGACAAAAAACATAGAAATTTTATTATGTCAAATGTACCTATAGTCCGTTCACGAAAGTTTGAGCGCATAGTGGGCGTTTGTTCATTTATCTGAAGTTGGCAGTATTGGCTGCCATAAAGTAAAATAAAGTCAACGTTGACGAATGTACCCGGCCTCGTCCGACGAGCTTCCGAGTGATCAGAGAATTCATTGCTTGTATGAAGATTGGTATACTCAATGTTCATGCAAAATTTCAAGAGGATCGCAACATCAGAAGAATAAAATTTTAATGTCAAGTTTCTACATATTTCATTTTCTGAATACTTTCTAGAATATTGTTCCAATGAGATATTGCAGCCTTTATTTATTCAGTATCGATCTCAAGTGCTATACAAAATTTTGAGGTTATAGCCTCATTGCTCTACCAATGAATGAGCGCTCAAAAGCACCTGCTTAGGGCTTTCTTAATTTTTTATATTAACGTCTCGTTTCACGCCAACTTCTAACCTAGGATTATCCTATCATAATATTCCAATATTCGTGCAATCAAACAGATTTAGAAACTGAATTGATGTTAATTAATGAGGAATCAGAAAAATAATATTTACCTTAGGCAAAAAAAAATCAATTTCGTTCGATTTACCAACTTGTCTTTTTGAAAAAAATTAATTGAAATTGAAAAAAACCCACTTTCTAAGTTCGCCCATTTCCGTAGATTTTTTTTTGGTTTGTAAGCAATTAACCTCGGGAAAGAGAGACGCCTGCAGAGTGTTTATGTGAGCTCTCAGTGTATTGTTGTTCGATTTATTTTACAACCCTTTCGAGTTCTAGAGAACATTAAGGGTAAACATATAGTGTAATTAACGCGATAGGAGGTTATTTGCTCTGGATAGCTTTTCGTGTAGTGAATTTATCATTGCGTCCAGGAGAAGTGACCCGATGGAATACAAACATTCTTAGATTTCGATGACCAGTTCCTTAATGTGAGTGATCTGATAAACTGCAATTATATGTTTGTGAGATTATTAGAGCAACATAGATTTAGCTCTGAAATTATATTCTTTAGATGGATATTTCTTCAGTTTTCTGAAGTACTCTAACTTCTAAAAACTAACAAATATGGGTAAACCTTGTCAGTCGAGGATCAAATTTAATTTTATAGCATCAATTGAAACCATTTAATTACAAAATATAAAATGCAAGTTCTCCAAAAAATTCACATGTATCAACTTGACTTTTTCGACACTTGTAATAGAAGGGTCTTATCCACGGTCGCCAAATGTTAAAATATTCAAGAAATATATTGAATAATCGCAGATAAAGTATAGTATGCTACTCGCGTATAATGGCTGTTATTCGCTCGCCTATAACTCGTAGCCTGAACTGGACCTCATGTAACAGCTATCAATATTTATGCTCGTTGCATAATTTACTATTTTTTAACAAAACTTCCTGAGAATCACTCTACAAAAACGAAAATATAATTTAATTCGTGGAGACCTTTTGGGTTTAGAAAACCAAATAATATCTGGTTCTGTTCAGTGGTCTCACAGAATTTCACGGGCAAAAATTTCACTTTGTAAGCGCTCGTTCTCCTTAAACGAATGCTATATCGTTTTACCCAAATGTCTGATTTTTTCCTAATTTTGAGCCGAAAATGGTCTCAAACGATAACGTTCTGATGACGAATTCGTGGTCAAATTCAATTCTGTCCGAGGGGCCTTCCGGCCACCCTGCTGCTGTTAGCACAATTACTTTCGAAGTGATTGTTCTAGATGCTTGAAATTTTCAGGTAAGTTCGTTGGCTCGGTTAAGTTCGTTAACCAACCAAATCGTAAATGGTGTTCCATAAAATATGGAAATTGTTCCCCAATCTCAGACAAAACGAAACCCATCGAAATGAAATGTTGCGGCCATATGCAAGACGCTTATAATAAGCCTCATGCAAAATGGTCTATAGTGTAAACAGAACCATAGAAAATTCATTTGGACAATTGAAAAAAAGAAACTTCACATTTTCATAAAAAAATTTCCGATTCGAAAAAAAAAATATTTTATAGATAAAGATTGATACACTGAATGTTCATGCAAAATTTTTTAGCCATAGTTATAACAGAACCATAGAAATTTCAATGCGAATATTGAAAAGATAATTTCCATAACAGGACATCCGATTCAATTTTTTTTGTGAATGAAGACTGTCATACTGAATTTTCACGGAAAATTGTGTTGCCATAGTCTCAACAGCATCATAGAAAATTCTATTGAAATATTGAAAAGATGAATCTCTTTATTTCCATGGCAGGATAACCAAATCGAATGAAATTTTTTTTTGTGAATCAAGACTGAAATAGTGAATGTTTATGCAGAATTTCAAGAGGATCGCATCATCAGAATCATATAATTTAATTTCTTTCATTATCTATTCTTTACATATTTCATTTTTGAATACTTTCCAGAATATAATTCCGATTGTGCTGATATTCTGCATTTATATATTTGGTATCAATCTCAAATCTCATATAAAATTTGAGGTAATAGTCTTATTGCTCCACCAAATAACGACCGCTCAAAGCTCCTGCTCAAGGCTTTTCTTAAATTTTTTCTATCGAACAAAATATTGAAAATTATCTCTCGATTATTTTATTTTCTGATGAAATAATGAAAAAAACCCTCAATGACCCCATAAAGGATCACATAAATTAATCGATTGAGCAAAACTCTCAATGCCCCATCTAGTCCATCTAAACCTGGCCTGAAATATAAGGAAAATACAAACCGAAAAAGCGTGGGAGTGAAGAAGCGTTCTAGCCATTACACTTCCATGAGGGAATAGCTTATTCATGCATTCAGCTTTTTATCCGATTCCAACACAATTCCTATCGGGATACGGTTTCTGTATAACTGACAGCGGCAAAGTTGGTCGTTTTTTCGTTGTAACGTTATACCTCTTTTTTTCTACATTTTCAGGATGCGCTTCTGTAAGAGTTGCAGGGGAACTGATAAAACATAGCTCTTCAGATAGAAACGGCGGGTAATGAAAAAAAATGTTTAGTCTACTTGAATTGAGAGGCTTTTTGTATTATGATTTTACATGTATATGCTTCGAAATGATTGTAAGTCTACAGTGTTAGCCATAAGTTCATCATCAATTGATTTTTGATGTTTTTTCATGAATTGGATTGATAAATGTATTGAGCTTGTAAAGGAAGTGGCAATATGAGAATAATCTGAAGCTCTCAGTGGCGGCTCGTGGGTGAAAAAAGAGGTGAAGAGCTAAACAAGCAGAAAAATCTAGAATAACATCTTTTTTATGTAAACTCACCAAGATGATTTGAAATTAATATTATATGATTTGCCATTTTTTATTTCTCTTCTTGTAGAAATTTTCAAGTTAACAGTAGGCCGACCTTCATTTAAGGTGTCCTTTTTGTCTTCGTCTTTCCAACGATGAAACGGAGTTTCTAATAAACTGCACACAATGTCATTAATGGGGTTCATTTTTAATATCGAAGCCGAAGCAATTAAAGTAAACAACGGTTAGACGTTCTCACTGGAGCGACAAACCGACGAACGTAACAGGTGCAGAGGGTTACTGGAGCTCTTCGCTGCAGCGAGAAAACGTAATAGAAAGCCCCGGTGACGTCACCCGTTACCATAGCAACGCAGTCTGCTCGAGCGATCGAGGTGCAAGTTCCGTGACAAACCTCTTCACTCGATGCGGGAAGCGACAAGATATTTATAATGAGTTTCGTGATTCGATAATAATCTCGATAATAAACGTCTCCTGAGTTCTGACATGGAGCTAATGAAACGATTAAATTATTGTATAAATAGTGAATAATAATTATCATCCTCAATGAACATTTTAGGTGACCCTGACCCTAGGAATTTTTAGGTGAAGAGCCACTTCACTCCCTTCACCTGAAAAGCCGCCCCTGGAAGCTCTCACCCTATAACTTATATTCTTCAATTCGCTGAATTCAATTAAAATCAATCGAATACTTTCATAATACAATTTTTCTGTTTCAGGTAAGAACATACATTGACTTAGTGAGAATGATGAAATTACTGAAATTAGTGAGTCCATCCATATTGATGACGTACCTCAGGACTCAGGGGTAAGCTTCAGGTGACAGGAGGCAAGAAGTATCTAGCTTGATTTATACAAAAATGACGCAAAATTAGTTTCTTGTGAAACCAGTATTAACTATAGGGAAACAAATTTATTACTTTCAAAATTATCTCTGAAACTAATCGATGTGCCTAAGAGGTGAAAAATTATTGAAATGAAATGAATAATGACAATATGCCAACATTTCAATTTTGTGTCATCAGGCATTCCATTGGATGAGTAACAATCATATCTACTCGTCACAAACTGATTATATGACTCATTTTTTAATGTCTCTTGAACTCTATAAACCATTTTGTTCTAGTTTTTCTAAAATCCGCTTCAGAATAGTTTTTGTATAACCCTATTCCAAAAAATTATTATTTATTACGGATGGATCAGGCTTTTTTGATCACATTAGATAATATCCGTAGATTTCCGTTTATCTTTATCAGAAAAAATAGAGTTAGTTTTGGAAATAGTTTCAAGATTCTTCAACATATTTTGGAAGAAATCAATATAATTTTCGTGAATATTGATCGACTATCGGATAAAATGAACCGATTTACAACTGTATTTTGCGATCCCAAGTTAATTCCTATGATTGGTTCAATACCTTGTCTCTCGATGAAAATAAGCAGGGGTAGTTCATATTTTTTTTCGAAATCGACCCCCTTTCCAAGATACAGCTTTTGGAAGGCAATGACGATTTGACAGTTTTTAATTTTTTTACGACTTCTTAAAAATACTGAGGCATAAACCTATACATTAAATGAAGCACTAAGTAGATGTTACTCACACAATTTTTTAGATCACATAACTTTATCATTAGAGGTTGAAAATAAGAACCCCCCATGATTTTCGTTCAAAAATTATTTTCGTGGCATAGATTTTAGAAAAATAAAATTCCCTTATGGTTTCCCATTCAATTCTGGATAAAAAAGTCTCTTGCAAAATTTCGATACAGTCGAATATTTTCTCGGGAAAAATACCGACTGTATCGAAATTCTGCGAGAGACTTTTTTCTCCAGAATTGAATGGGAATAAGAGAATTTTATTTTTCGAAAATCTATCCCATGAAAACAATTTTTAAAGGAAAATCATAAGGGGTTGTTATTTTTAACCCCTAATTATAAAGTTATGGGACCAAAAAAAATTGGGTGAGTAAAATCTACCTAATAAATCATATAATGTATAGTTTTATGACTCAGTGTTTTTAGGACTTCAAAAAAAAAGTCATCTCGTCACCACCTTCCGAAGGCTGTATCTTGAAAGGGAGATCGATTTCGAAAAAAAAATTTATATGAACTACTCCCGCGTATTTTCAAGGCATCGCATCTGTTTACAAACGCCCTGTCTATATCGCAGAATAATGAACAGGTCAATTTATCGTAACAGTATAAACTGTACGTAATTCGTTTCATCAAATTTTCACTTGAATTGTTTGTATGTACTCCAAAATTCCAAAATCAGATCAAAAGCTCCGTCCGATTCCAATTCTGTGAAGTTCAACTTTGAACTATTAACTAGAAATCTAACAGGTAGTTTCAAATGTAACCCATCTATGGTCTATGCATTGGTATTTTTGTTATATTATACCTATTAGTCTATAACCTCGATAACAAGCCCCGTGAAAATCATTCCGTCCTTTCAAAATGGCCATGATGAAACTCACGTCCCTGCCCACCATCAGTTACGCAATATTGGCCTTTTATTGGAATATCCAGTTGAAAGGCATTATTTCCACATACATCTGCAGGTACTGTTCATGAAATAAAGCGATGTAGATTGATAACAAAGAGAAAAACGGAAGAAATGCCAATTTATCATAACGTGTCAGATGTATTTTGAGCTCATATTGTGCTCTGAATGCGTCCATTAGGGCGTTAGGTTGACAGGGCCGGCATTAAAGATTCAGGTTCTGCGCCTTCGGAACGTTTCTCTTTAAATTCCTTTTAGCGGGAGATTGAACGTGACAGCGAGCAGGAAAATTTGGAACCCTAATTTATAACAGCAGTTGGATGTCTTTAGCATAAGTTTGTTGCATGGATTTTTTTATTCCATTATAATTTATATATTTTCTGGATTTGTTTCCAATAATGGATTAAAGTCCATTGATTGAATTTTTTCAGAAATTAGTGTTAGAATTGCTACGACGAATTATATTATGTGAATGGTTGCAAATGACTGTAACCAATTTCAGACGATAATTACAAGATTGAGCAATTTATAGAATGAATATGTATGCACTTACCTAGAGAGTTGAAAGAGAAAGTGTCGATGAAATCACCCCCAATCTGGTAGCAGAAGTGGCGTTAGGGATGATCCTCTGTATCTTCAATCATTTGATCCTTCAGATTCTGAGACCCATACACCAGGGCATTTCTTTGTTTTACGCTTTTATATATTATACAGGGTGTCCTAAAACTCGACGTCAACCCGGAACCGGGTGAAAAGGCAAGTAATGCTGGTTGTCAGAAAAATATAAAAAAAATCTAAGTTGCATGATTTTGAAATAATGGTCATTTGAAAAAACACGCAAAATTCCACACCCTGTGGCAGTCTTTTCGCTCCTGTTGCCACAAAATCAACTTTTTCCAACTTTTTTTTGCTGTGTAACCTTAATAATGCTTGTCTAAACTGTCATCAAAATTTGGATACCAGCTGCTCTAGGTTTCATAAAAATAGGGCTTGTTTCTCAAAAAAAAATTCAAAATAAACAATTGCCTAGTTTCAACTGACTGTATTGAAAAAAAAAGTACTACGCAAGTTTGGCATGTTTTGTAAAAAGTTAGCGCATTCCGATTGCCTTTGAATACACTTTTTCTTAAACTGCTTCCCAGTAAAATCGTACAATGGATTCAAGTCCGGTGAACGGATCGGCCACGAGATTGGACCAGAACGTCCGATCCATCTTCGGAAAAAAACGTTGCCAGAAAAAAAAATTCCAGAGTCTCCGGAAAATTTTTTTCTGGAAAAATTATTTTCTCTGGAAATTTTTTTTTCTGGTGATATTTTTTCCCGGAAGATGGATCGGACGTTCTGGTCCAATCTCGTGGCCGGCCCGTTCACCGGACTTGAATCCATTGGACTTTTTTACTGGGAAGCAGTTTAAGAAAAAGTGTATTCAAAGGCAATCGAAAATGAATTTGAACTACGGCAGCTACAATTTAACAAGTATTATACCATTTTGGAATCCTTACTAAATGCGCCAACTTTTGACAAAACATGCCAAACTTGCGTAGTACATTTTTTTTCAATACAGTCAGTTGAAACTAGGCAATTGTTTATTTTGAATTTTTTTTCTGATTAGCAAGCCCTATTTTTATGAAACCTAGAGCAGCTGGTATCCAAATTTTGATTACAGTTTAGACAAGCATTATTCAAGGTTACACAGCAAAAAAAAAGTTGGAAAAAGTTGATATTTGTGGCAACAGGAGGGAAAAGACTGTCACAGGGTGTGGAATTTTGTGTGTTTTTCTAAATGCCCATTATTTAAAATCATGCAACTTAGATTTTTTTATAATTTTCTAACAACCTGCATTACTTGCCTTCTCACTCTGTTCCGGGTTGACGTCGAGTTTTGGGACACCCTGTATATTATTATGTTATTAGTATGAAATGACAGACTTGAGTCATACGTACAAACTTTGATCCTACTTTTTTTATTCAATACTCAGCAATGATTATCAATTTTACTGATATATTTTGAGCTCATATTGTGCTCTGAATGCGTCCATTATGGCGTTAGGTTGACAGGACCGGCATTAAAGATTCGGGTTATGCGCTCTCTAAAATCCCTTTCAGCTGGTGATTGAACTTGACAGCAAGCAGGAAGTTTTGGAACCCTAATTTATAGAAGCAGGTGTTTGTAGTGTGCATAATTTTGTTGCATGGATTTTTCTGATTTCATTAGAATTTTTATATTTGTTTGGTTTGCTCCCAAGTATGAAGAAAAGACAACAGAAAATAATTTTTCAGATATTTGTGTTAGAATTGGTACGACGATTCATAATAAGCATATTTATATGAAATGACAGGAGAGCCTGCTTTTTCTCTTTATAGTCAGCAATGAAAATTCTACTGAAAAATCAAAATCAGAAGTCTATATCCCTGAAATTTACTGAAATACTTTTCATTCTAAACAAAATGTACGCAGATGCTTTTGCTTGTTTAGTCATAATGGAAAAACGACAAAGAAATTATAATATCCTAGGAGCTGATGAAAGAACTTTCCAATTCAAATCTTGTAATTTCTTCTGGAAGTCATCATGTTGACAACTGGATAAGACTTCAACAGAAAAGATTAATTGATAAATGAACGGAACCAATTGTTTAAGGGATATTATATTAAAATTTTTGTTTTTATCGTTATTCCAATATAAACAAGCGTGCAAAAAATGCATCTACAACACTGAATTATTCTGTTCACAATGAAAAGTAATTTAGTTAATTATATAGACATTTACGTCATGAAATATCGATTTATCATGTTTGAATCAATCTCCCAAACATGAATTTCTGCCGATTGCTTAAAATGTTACGGAAATCATGAAAATATTTCTTATTTTTATCCATTTTTTTTGGGATATTCACTATCACGCATCGAACGCAAAAGATCCAGAACTTTCAGAATAATATTTTCGCACTTTTGACCCAAAACAACATTTTCAATCGAAGAAAACTAAAAATTACCTATTCTTATGATCTCTGTTCACCTGATTTTATATTGGTGCTTTATTATCATAGTTCAAATTTCAGGAACAATTTCTGAGGTAACAAATTCTTGCAAAATATTTTATGTACAGGGTATCCCATTTTGGGCACTTTTACGGGATATCTCCGTTATTTTTAACGTTAGCGGGATGCGGTTTTCGCGACAGTGTGCTACTTTTTTGTGAAACTAAAGATGGTGCAATCAGTTTTTGCATAGCCCTCTTAGTTTTTGCTATACAGGGGGGAAATGAAAAGTTTCACTTTTAATTACCGCCTTTATCTCAGTTGTGCTTAAACTTGGAGGAATGGTTAAAAGGCATTCCTAAAGATTTTTTTCCGTAGAATCCAGTGGCGTAGTCAGTTTTTCAATTAAACTTTCCGTTTTTGAGTTATTGAGCAAACATATGTTTTTTAAATAGGACACCCTAAATATTATTTTTTATTCTGATTAAGCACAATCTCAGCTTTTCAAAAACATATTATTTTTTGCATTTATTTTCAAAACCAAGCTCAGAATTCAAGATTTTGTAATTCAATTGTCAATAACTTAGTAGAAGGCTCTATGACTGTTTATTAAAAACAAATAATAAATGTCAAGGCTTTGTCGGTTGGTTTAAAAGTTTACAGTTTTCTCAGTTTTTATTATTTATTATATTGTATTAATGATTCAATTATTTGAATTTTCAAGAAATTGCAAATTAAATTAAGTTAAATATTAGATCATGTGATGTAGATATTATGTTAACATTATTTTCGATTTCTGACGAAATCTTGACACTTATTTTTTGTTTATAATAAACAGTCATAGCCTACTACTGCTAATTGAATTACAAAATCTTGAATTTGAGCTTGGTTTAGGAAATAAATTCCTAAAATAATATGTTTTTGAAAAGCTGAGATTGTGCTTATCAGAATAAAAAATAATATACAGGGTGTCCCATTTAAAAAACATATGTTTGCTCAATAACTCAAAAACGGAAAGTTTAATTGAAAAACTGACTACGCCACTGGATTCTACGGAAAAAAATCTATAGGAATGCGTTTTAACCATTCCTCCAAGTTTAAGCACAACTGAGGTAAAGGCGGTAATTAAAAAGTGAAACTTTTCATTTCCCCCTGTATAGCAAAAACTAAGAGGGCTATGCAAAAACTGATTGCACCATCTTTAGTTTCACAAAAAAGTAGCACACTGTCGCGAAAACCGCATCCCGCTAACGTTAAAAATAACGGAGATATCCCGTAAAAGTGCCAAAATGGGATACCCTGTACCTTGAACATTTTCAATCTTTATATCATTTCGCCACAAAATGGCTCTTTCTAGATTTTCAATTTGCATGTTCTCAAAAAAGTTTTGGAAACGTTATTGAGCCTTAGTTCAGGGATATATTATACCTATTCAAGGTTAAAAAGATGTGAAAAACTTAAATAGCAAATTTAAGGACCAATCGCTACAAAATTTAGACAGGAATGTCGAAACTTCAAAACTTCCTAGTCAAGACTTCCTCACAGCTGTAACATAAAACGATTATATGCATTTTCGTACATTGCTCCTGATTTCTTTAATACGTTTTCGTTGCAAATGAAGTATTTTATTGTGAATTTCAAACATTCATTCATTTTATGAATGAAATTTCGCCTCGACAAAGCCGAGCGATCTCAGGCTTTATCTTCCCGGTAAACAATATAAGTAATATCAATTCAATATTTCTCACCAAAAAATGAACAATTCATCAAATAGTTCCTCAGAAGATAAAGTTCATTGGCCTGGTTGACAAGAATGTAAAATGGTAAAATTCATAATGCAAAGGAGCATCCATCCAAGGCAACAAGTTCGAAACAACACCCTTCAGAGTGTAAACTAAAGTTGAAAAACTGAGCCAATATTTCCAACCCCTCTTCGTACCCCTCAATGAAAGCCAATTCATTTTTCACAAGTTTATTTTACCCCTATAAGGCAACAGAAGGGTCAAAGTTTCCTGTTCCTCTGAATACAAAACCAGATAATTACTTATATAGTAATTAATGAGATTATCGAGACTCTCGAAAGTTTTCTCATTAATTTTTTCACTCCCCAAAGCTATCAAATCGTCGTCTCTTCTCCTGATGTTTAGGTGGAAAACTTTGCTGTCCTGAACCACTGAGAGGGCGCCAATTTTGGAACCGTTCGATGGCCTTATGATGAAGGTTCCGTCCTGACGGTTTTCGAGGAGTATTCAGCCTTCTGCCTGCTCACGTTCTGTAGAATTCCTCCTTCACCTGCCCTCTGGAATGAGAGAGATATATCATTTTAGACGCACGGGAGTTATTGGGAGGAAATGGGAGTTTCTTCTGTCGAGACAACAAGGGTTGTAGGAAAACGTTAATTTCAACGTGGTTTTCTCACAAAAAAGTTCTTGGTGAATCGCCTGATCTTGAATGAGAATATTTGCGAAAAAACTGCGACTTCTGAACAATGATTCTTCGGCGCATTTTTGTTTAGAACGGTGTTTCTCAACCTTTTTCATGATCCTACTCCCTGGTATGAAAAATATTTCATAACTTCATTTATCACTTTTTTATCACATATGTATGTGTGATACAGAGTTGTCAATATTCATTTTTTACGACGTTTTTATGTGTCTCCATAATTAGGATTCGGATATAACCAGACTATAGTACGGAAAACACTTTATGTAGGTATTTTACAATAACATCCATCAAAAACGTCACCTATTGATACCAGATAACTGACGCAATCTACGCATATAGGTGTAGAATGTTATTCTTCATTCGAATTAAAAGACAAATGCTTATGAGCATATTCTTCCTTTAAAACTTTCGACGCCCTAGGATAGGTTGAAACCTTGGCTTAGAATATACAGGATAGCCCATGCACAGTTTATAATGTTTACGGAGAACACGAGGTGTACGATGTTATTGAAATTGATTTCTCCAGCAAAAACCATTGCTCTTTGGATCACAAATATTTTCAGAGCTGCAGTGTTGCCAAAAAGTATTAACAGATATAAAATTCAATATAAGTCACTCTGTATATTGACCAATCTTCAGATCACTCGTAGCTTTCTGAAGATTTTCTGTTATATTATTTCTACTTTTCTATAGATCATGTTAAGCAATTGATTCATTTCCCCATTTTTCGCGCAGATCTGCATATCTTATGATTTTTTTCTCAGTAGTATCATCGGATCTGTTTTAGTGCAAATGCAAGAACATCAGGCGTATCATATTCTTCACTATCTAAGCTATTTAATTACCTAAAGGACAATAATGCAGAAGCCTCCTCAAAAGGTTGCCCTCTCTCTATTAGCGACGGATTTATATTTCACACTAACAAGTAAACTCTCACAAAAATATTTCGTACTTAGAAACGGATATTGGAAGCGACGTTTCTGAGGAATTCCCGGAAAAATATTCTCACATTTCCATTCTCCGGATGTTAACCTTTTCTCCCACTCAGAGTAAAATTTCCTCAGATATTAACGAACGATAATGGCATTCGAAAGCTACAACTTTAATGAGGCTTCCCTTTGGGCGATCGGATCATCCATATTTTCAGGGATTTTTCAATCTCGTAACAGTATCCTCCCTCCTATCGAGTAACCATTAAAAATGATGTAAAAGAAATGGACTTTCTTTAACAGGGCCTATTACGGACAGCAAAATTGAATTCAAATTTGAGTCTGCTATCAGTGTTCTATTTTATTTAAACCATGTTGAGTCTGTATTTTCATAAGAAACGTCGTTATCGGCAAGAAACTCAATGGTTTTTGGCATTTTCTGCAATGATGATTAATTTTATAACCTCACTTTTAAATTTTACGTTCCAACAGCAACAATTTATATTTTCAATTTCCGCTATTTTATGCCATTGACTTAAGTTTTCCAAGAGTCCGGTCGATCGAACGTGAAGTTTTATGACAGGTTGTTAAAATCAGGGATAGTGAACCGAACAAGCAGATGATAGACCTTCTAGGACTTCCAGTTCTTAAGAAATCGTAATGAGTAACTTCGTACAAAAATATTTCTTACTCCGAAACGGATTCTGGAAGGCACGTTTTTGAAAAATTCTCACATTTTCACTCTCAGTACTCAGGATGTTAACCTTGTCTTCCTCTCAGAGAATAATTTTTCAGCGATAAACGAACGATAATTTCATAAGAACGTGACAACTTTAATGATTCTTTCCTTTGAAAGATCAGATCATCCATATTCACGGGAATATTTTCAATTTCGTAACAGTATCCTCACTCCTATCGAGTAACCATTAAAAATGATGTAAAAGAAATTGACCGTTTTCATGATTGAAATCACATTCATCTCTATATTATCGTAAGAAATGCCGTTACCTACAAAAAATGCATCGGTTCTAGCATTTTCTACGATGATGGTTAATTTTATAACCTCACTTTTAACTCGTACGTTCCAACAGCAATAACTTCTTCAATTTTCCACGACCACCGAGTTAATTTTTCAAGGAGTCTGCTCTATCGAATATGAAGTTTATGGCAGGCAGTTAAAATCGACGGTGGTGAAACGAACAAGAAGATGATAGATCTTTTAGGACTTTCAGTTCATTAAAGATTGTCATGTGTGCTGGTGCATGGACTTGTACGGAAGATTTCACACTAACGAGTAACTTCGTACAAAAATATTTCTCAAACAGAAACGTAAACTAAAAGGTACGTTTTTGAAGAATTCTTGGGAAAATATACCCATATTTCCATTTTCAGGTTGTTAACCTTTTCTCCCACTCAGAGAAGAATTTCTCTAGCGATTAACGAACGATAATGGCATTCGATCGCGACAACTTTAATGAGTCTTTCCTTTGGATGATCGGATCATCCATATTTACAGGGATTTCTCAATCTCGTAACAGTATCCTCCCTCCTATCGAGTAACCATTAAAAATTATGTGAAAGAAATGGACCTTCTTTAACGAGGCCTATTACAGTCTGCATAATTGAAATAAAATCAAATTCTGTATTATCGTAAGAAACGCCATTTTCCGCAAAAACTCGATGATCTTTTTCATTTTCTACGATCACTTTCAACTTTTACGTTCCGACAGCAATAATTTTTCCAATTTTCTACTATTTTATACCACCGAGTTAATTTTTCAAGGAGTCCGCTCGAACGAATGTGGAGTTTTATGACAGGCAGTAAAAATCAGCGATGGTGAACTGAACGAACAGATGATAGATCTTCTAGAATTTAGGGCTTTCAGGTCATTAGGGATTCGGATATGTGTGCATGGCCTGTATGGAAAAGTGGGTGCTTCAAGTGGAATCAAGGCATATTTTATAGTTCTCTTCTCTTTTTCTATTGGACAAAAGGTTTGGTGACTATTAATTTGGTCAAAATGGCGAAGACGTGAAGTAGTTGATTGTAGTTGAATTTGCGATATCTATCGGCAATCGGCACATCACAACAATACAGGGTGTAAGTGAATAAATGCGAAAAACTTCAAGAGGTTTCTGCACAAAAATAACGACATTCAACTATACAATTTTTGACCGCAATACTTCGTTTTATTCGAAAAATGTCTGCGTTCAAATCGTAAAGAAAAATCTCCCAAGCCTTCTTTTCGTATGATGCGCGTTTTTCATGCAAAAAAATAACCATCTTGACGCGTATTGGTACGTGTTACTTTAACACTTTATGTAGTAGCGACATAAATTTTCTTCATGAAAACAGTGCCCCATACGAAAAAAGGTTAGAAGAGATTTGTTGGCGAAAATTGAACGGAGAATTAAAAAATGATTGTAAGTTTGAAATGTATATCTCAATGACATACATACAACTTATTTGAACCCCACCAAATTTCATTCGGATATATCGTCATGTTTCAGGACAAAAAATTAACAGTAAATTTCAAAGTTCATTTCAACATCCCGTATTCCGGAAAACTAAACGTTCGCGGAAAAAAAAGTTATATAGCATAATGTCATTATTCTTTTCCCGCAGAAGCAACTCCTTGAGTTTGTTTCATTAACACCCTGTATATGCGCAGGAAGTTCTTCAAAATTTGATGAACCGAACTTGTTCACCTGAAAACGAGCCAATAAAGAATTTTCTATACAGGGTGTTCCATTGGGAAACGGAAATACGTCGCAGGTGCACAGGTGGCACCAAGGTGGTTTTGGGATACCCCAATTTATTGGGTCTTACTGTCTTCGTAGCAGAGATACAGGGTGTTTTTTGAATTTTGCCCGTTTCTCCCTGATGCCGTATCAAAAGAACCATCCGGTATATTTCCTTCATATTTGGCGAATATGTTCCTAATTAAGAGCACAACGTTTCATACAATAACCGCCTTGAAAATCCAGGTCGGGGTTAACAAAAAATATGAATCGTTTGGATCCTCGAAAGAACACCCTGTACATCGAAATTTTGAAAATCTGTTTCAATATTCGAAAACACCACTAAAAACTGAACTGAGACGTATACTTTAAAGTTTTGCGCAGACAGTTTTACTGCACAAATTTTCAACGTAAATTTATAATTTTTGTTTACCCACACCTGGATTTTCAAGGTGGTTATTGAATGATACGTTGGGGCTTTACACACAAAAAATGACTTTGCTCTTAACAAATAACTTTTACATTTATCACTAAAAGTTACTTCAAATCACTTCCAGCAACAAACCAAATTCTTAAAAACTTCACGTTTACGTTGAAAATTTTTGCAGTAATGAGAAACGACGAGAGAGTAACTCAAAAATGAAAACTGAGTTGGTATACAGCTATAAAAAAAATCAAAGTGAAAATGAATTACAAAGTAATGTTGAAATAATTATGGATTCAATATAATTGATAATTCATTGTTAAAAGTCACTTCGAACCACCTTCGGGTATGCAAGTTCTTAAAAACTTCACTTTTACGTGAAAACTTGTGCAGTAAAACTGTCTGCGCGAAAATTTGAAGTTTACGTCTCAGTTTAGTTTTAAATGTCGTGTTGGAATATTTAAACATATTTTCAAAATTCCGATGTACAGGGTGTTGTTTCGAGGATTGAAAAGATTCATAATTTTTTGTTAACCCGGACCTGGATTTTCAAGGCGGTTATTGCATGAGACGTTTGTGCTCTCAATTAGGAACATATTTGCCAAATTTGAATGAAATATATCGAGTGGTTGTTTGATACTGCCTCAGAAAGAAACGGGCAAAATTCATAAAACACCTGTATCTCGGCTACGAAGACAGTAGGACCCAATAAATGGGGTATCCCCGAAACCGCCTTTGTGCCACCTATGCACCTGTGAAGTATTTCCGTTTTCTAATGAAACAACCTGTAGAAACGTGAATTTTCTTCAGAAGGAACCAACAAAATTGTTGTTGAATATGATTCTTCTATGGGTATGACTTCATTCTGCATTATTGATTGACATTGTTAGGATGCAGGAGTGATAACAAAATAGCTTATGGTAGACGTAAACACGTGTATATAGTGCATTTATAACACTTGTGTCCATGGAGACACTCACCTTGAACTCATTGTGCGTTCTTTATAGTTGAAAATTCCCTTCTCAGGGTGGTGTAAGTAAATTGATATGAAAATTCGAAAAGGGGTGATTGTTTGACAAAAAATTAAATTTTTCCAAATTTTATGTCATTCGAATAGCAATTTCTGATTTTTCACTCAAAAACCATAAATCTGCTGAGAATAGAATTACGCAGACATTTCGAAAAAACACCAAAAATATTTTTGTGCTGTTTTCCAAAGTTTGCAAGAGCAGTTTCTCAAGAAAATTTCTTCCGTCACTACATTTAACAATGTTGAAATTTATGTTTGGTGGCTTGATCCATTCTGTTAGTGGAGTTATTCAGTAATTACTTACCCACACTTACTCAATTGTATTGAATTCACGGTTTTTGAAAAAACAATAATTCATCAACAGAAAATAGGTCCCGTGACAGCCAACGTGTCAATAAAATAATAAACAATTTTACGTTGCGTGGAAATATAATGCGTTCACGAAATTGGTCATGGAAATTTGGCATATTTCACTGTGTATATTAGAATTTTAGGTGAGGTTGTTTATTCACTTGTCAGATTGATACGCAATGTTGTCAATATTGCATAGAGTTCCCTGATAACTAGCCAGTTCGTCGGACGAGGCCGGGTACATTTGGCAACGTTGACTTTATTTTATGTTATGACAGCAAATACTGCCAACTTCAGATAAATAAACAAACTCCCACTATGCATTCAAACTGTCGTGAACGGACTATAGTTACTATTTAGTAATATAATATTTTCACGCATAAATCCTTTCTGTCAAAGATCCTCACAAATCCGTCGAACTTCAGCTTCACGCTATATCGAAAACATTAATCAACCAAAAGGATTAACCATTGTCAGCAGATTCCTGCTGCTAATCCAACTCTGCCTACCCTATCCCAACCCTTTCAGTTCTAGGATTCACGGCTCTGATAAATCAATAGCTTCAAGTTTTCCAGTAATGCGAAACTCGTGAAAAGAACCGTCATTGAAGTTAACATTTGCCCCAGACGTTCCATGGTTGTTTACTTTTTTTCCACTGTATCGAGACTCGAAAAGTTTTTTCGTGCCGTGTCGAAAGTTTCCGGGCAATATATATAATTGCCGCGGTCGATTTATGATTTCGACAGGCTTTTCTGCTAGGCTTCAGTCTGTTTCCGGCTTGTCTGATCGAAACAGCTTCGTATTTCGGGAATTATGAGAACTTGGAAATTCAGTTCTGATCGACTTTATTGAGGTAGTGAAGGGTGTTTGAATAGGATCGTAAGATTTTAATTGCGCACCATGTTTGTGAGCCATAATGTCACATGATTATGACGTGCCAGATCAGAAGTTGACAGATTAGAGATAGTAAACATATCATTGTTTAATATGAAGAAGGTTTAATTGCCACTGTTCGTGACGTACGTCAATGTACCGTCGAAATAATTGCCTAATTCCACTACTACTGAGTAAAAAACTTGAAAAATTGGAAAGTATCGTGATGTGAAACACACAATACAAGCTCGTGAAGGTCGTTCCGAACAAATTATCACGGTGGTTCGCGGAAATGTCACGAAAAACGCCAGATATGTCAATTCGCCATCGGATTCAAGAATTTGACATTTCAACAGGCGCTCTACAGCGAATATAACTAAAGATTTACAGCTCCAGCAGCGGAGAGAATTCTCTAATCTTTGGGCAACCTGCTGATTTCGCAATATTCTCTAATATTGGAAATTTATATTTCCATAACAAGACATCCGACTCGAGTGAAATCCATTCTGTGAATAAAGATTGTTGTGCTGAATATTCATGCGAAATTTCAAGAAGATCGCATCATCAGAGCGATAGAATTCGATTTTTTTTAATAATTAGTTTTTACATATTTCAATTTTTATTATAATTTCCAGAATATCATTCCGATCGTGCTGAGTTTCTGCATTTTTATATTTAGCATCAGTCTCTAGTCCTATACAAAAATTCAAGGAATTAGATTCATTGCTTCTCAATGAACGAGTGCTCAAGAGGACCTTCTCAGGACTTTCCTAAATTTTTATTTTGACTTATTGACATGACAAGAGAAGAATACCGTTCAAATGAAGTATCACTTGTTTACTCGTTATTACATATTATGTTGAGATTCGAATATTAGTGGTGGCGGTCACAGCTATGATTTGAATGATATTCAACCGCGAATGATATCATATTTGCTTGATCGTTTTCAATGAATATGAAGGAATTTAATGGGACATAGATAAACGAGGACGGAAACTCTGATTGTAATTTTAAATCAATCGAAACGTGTATTCTTGAGAGATCACCATCTCAACGGATGAAATTTAGTTGTAATTTTTTTCATGTGGGTACCCAACAGCGAATTATGCACGAATTTTTTTTGACGTTCATATAATGACTTTCAATGGGATCAATTGAATGCCTATGTTTAGTGAAATAAAATGACACGATTTGATGTGAATTTACCCTACCGAATTCCACACGATGTGAAATGAAAACCGTAAATTATTTATAGCTCATAAAAATTATTTTCGAAATATTCATGAGTTCAAAAAAATTTCTTCAGAAGTATGTAAATTCATTCGGTTTATATACAGTGGAGCATCCCTATAACGAAAGGGCTAAATTCCGCAAAAAAAAGTTATAAAGAAATTTCGTTATACAGAATATTCGTTTTTATAGTCGGCAATGTCGCGGTCGACTTCACTGATAAATTTAAGTTTATCATTCAAACTAAAGCACTTGCTTTTAGACATTTTCGCACAACTTTTCACTCTAGGGTAATGGTTTGATTGAAACCAAACAGCCAAGGGTGCATTTAAAAATGTTTTAGAAGGATCTCTCTGCTCGCCGTAATGATTTGGTTTAAGGTCGGGATTTTTTACGTACGCCCGGAAAAATTTCGGAAGAAACCCACCCTTATAGCTTCCTATCAATAGCCATTCAAATGGTGGGGTGCTCTGAACATTCGTTATACAAACGTTTGTCATAAGGAAGTTTCACTGTATGTGGAACTCCAATGATAATAGTATTAAAATATTCATTTATTTGTTACTTTCTGAACGGGATAATTATTCTTACAATTTAAAGATGAAAAAATTAGTTGAGGAACAATTTCAAAGGAGTAGAATTTAATCCTCATCTCTAAGCAGCATAAAATGAATATGAATCCAACAATATTTAAGTATTCATGAAAGAAACATACCTTCGTATGTTTTTGCATCGTCCTCACCGTAATATCCGTTCCTTGAACAGCAACACACTAGGC
Source organism: Propylea japonica (assembly GCA_013421045.1). Classification (NCBI taxonomy): domain Eukaryota; kingdom Metazoa; phylum Arthropoda; class Insecta; order Coleoptera; family Coccinellidae; genus Propylea; species Propylea japonica. Next base: position 37,636,727 of record CM024247.1, read on the forward strand.
ACATGCCGTATACACAAAACAAAAACTCCCTAAAACAACGACAGGCCAAATTTCGTACAACTTTAAAGGAAACTTTAAAGCACCAGCACATTTGTTTGGCAACTTCTAGAGTAAAGGGATATCTCTTGCATCTTTGATGTTCCATATGATTCGGATGCTCCTCGTCCATTATACAAGGGGGATCCATAAAGATGAATAATGTAAGTTGTCATTCCGGAAGGCTGTGTTTCAAATGGGTGTTCTGACTTTGTTTATGTACGGAAAGTAGGTAGATTTTACGTCATGATTTTTCATTTTATTTTGACTACTCAGTCTGCATCATGTTATTCAGAAGAGATGAAATTTTTATGATTTTTCATAATGCATTCCTTCAGAGTAGATTGAAATTATTACACGATTTGGAATCCATTTCATAGCTGCTATATAATTCAAATTCAAATCCAAACAATCAAAGATTAGCTTTTGAAATTACAAATACAGGGATTCGAGAATTTCCCTTGGTGATAATGAGTAAAAGATTAATGTTCTGATTGCAATTTCTCTTCAATCACAATGTGAATTGTCTCCAAGTTTTTTTCATGAGAAATTTAAGTCCTGAGCAAATGCTTTTGAGCTGCTTTGATTGAATTTTCTATGGTTGAGATAATGCGATCCTCTTGAAATTTCGCATGAACATTCAGAACATAAATCTCCATTCACAAAATCAGTTTCACTCGAATCGGATATCTTGTGATTGAAATATGAAGATTCTTCTTTTCAATATTTAAATTTAATTTTTTATTGTTCTGTCCACACAAGGGCAAAAAAATTTTGCATGAGGCTTATTATGATCATTTGGCATTTTTTTTTCATTTCGATTGGTTCCATTTTTCTGAGGTATGGAGTAGCAAATATTTTGCATTAAGTACCATATTTTATGAAACATTCTGTACCATTTGGCGGGTTAACGTACTTAAAACTACGACATTTGGGAAACAAATTGACCCGCAAAATTTTAAGTGTCTAGGACAATTTCTTCGGAAGTAATCGTGCTAACGGACGGAAGGACGGCCCCACGGACACAATTGAATTTGACCACGGATTCGTCATCATGGAGTTGAACCCTATCGTTTGAAACTATTTTCGGCAAAAAATTTGAAAATAACAGACATTTGGGCAAAACCATATAGCCCTCGTTTAAGTGGACCGAGCAATCAATAAGAGAATTCCATCTTCGAGGTCTTGAATCTACGCCGAGCTATTGGCGTAGACCTCTTTCACGTGTCCCCAAAAGAAGAAGTCGCAAGGTGTTAAATCACAAGATCTCGGTGGCCGATTGCGATCACCTCTTCGAGAGATAACACGGTCCGGAAACTTTTTCCGCATAAGATCAATGGTTTCGTTGCTTGTGTGGCACGTAGCGCCGTCTTGTAGAAAGTAGGCGTTATCCAGATCAATACTATCCAATTTCGGCCATAAAAAAATCATTAAGCATCTCTAATTCCAAAGAACGACGAGGAATGGTCAAACCTGGGTTTTCTTCAACACTTTCGGCTTCAGCAGCAATATTTTCGGCTGTTCTTGAACAACGTGCACGGGTTTCATTCTTTACATGACTAACTTGTTCCAACAGCTCGAACTTTTTCACCAATTTCTTCATTGCGGTCCGACAAGGTGCTTCACGACGCCGACGACCCAAAAATGTTTGAGTTTTACGAACCGTCTCTGCCAAAATTTTCACCATTTTTATAGTGAATTTTAATGAATTCAATGCGTTTTTGAAACGTTTATCGTTCCATCTTTATTAATGGCTTAATTTTTACTTGTCAAATGTCAAAAAATGACAGCTTCAAACGTGACATCTACCGAAATAGCTGGCTATTCAAAATAACACCTCTTATTGGAAAACCCTTTACTATTTAATTCATCGTTGCCCCAGAAGCATACTATACTTCTAGAGATTAATATCTTCGAAGACGTCACCATTTCCAGAAGTAATTTCCAGTAAAAAATCATCCTATTTATCTTGGATGTAACGCTGAATGGAAGCAATTCCTTCTTTGGGGCCCCCGTATTTAGTGCCGGAAATACTGAAAACATGGGAAGAAGAGACGCAAGATGTGATGTCTATTTGGTCTTTAGATGAATGCTTCACACACTCGTTAATCCAATTTCTTTTGTAGATGTGTGCAGTGGTAACTTTTATCTCTTGATTAGAGAGAGTCGGAACAAAGGGAATACTTGCCTTCAAACGGTAGGCCACGAATTTCAGACAAATTCGGAAAATCGATATATTTGGGCTTCCGAGAATATTTCTCTCATGAATAATTTATACTGGTAATAGATACGGGCTTTAATTATATGGAAATGTTTTCATTTAGTTGTTTATCGTACATTCGCAGTTTTGTATTTTCCAAGTTGACATGGCAGGGTGTATTTGGACAGTTTTTAATTGGTATTTGTCTTTGGTGACAGAGTCGTTATATTTCGGTGGAAGTTCTACAATTAGGGAAGCAATTATGAGTCGAATTACGAATTATTTTGCTTATACGAAATTCTTCAAGGACATATTCGGATGGATAAACTTTTCAGTAAGAAGGTTTGAATTTAACAATTTTTTATAGATAACGTTAATTTGAATTTTTTCTTGTCGAATTCCAGTTATAATACTACTTCCCTTATAGTATTTAATAAAAATAAATATACCTATTTTGGTTCGTTGTGAACCTCTTTTTTCAATTCGATGTGAAATTATGATTTTGCTCTGAAAGATTGTAAAATTTATTCTTAAACTCTGCATAAAATAGTTCTTCGCTAAAGGAAACTGAAAAAAGTTGCGTACATTTCTCTGAGATGCGAAAGATAAAATGGAACCTTCGCTCAAAGCATATTTCTATTAAGTGCGGAGCATTTTTGCTTTTAGCGAAGCATGTTCCGTACCTAAGAGGAATTTACACCAGTTCTTTCAGTTTTTACTAGCTGGACAATCATTTTACTCTGATGAATTTTTTTCAATATGTACTCAAATCATTCCATTACTTCAAATTGAGGCAAAGGTTCTTGGAAATATATTAATTTCCCAATTCAAAGTTCCATTTTTCTTATAATGTGACTTATACCGAGGAATCAGGAACACATTTAATATTTATGTTCAGTGATATACATAAAATTTTGAGTGAATTTTTTGGAAATATTTTGGACTTGGCTCTTTGATAACTGGATTGAAATTGCATATACAATATCGTTCTATTCGAGAGAGAAACGGAGCATTTCAATTCAGTTCACAAATTTATTTTTAAGTTTATTAGTTACTAGCAGACCCAACAGACGTTGTTCTGTATACACAAAAATTCATTCATTCGATCGAGCCGTTTAGTTGCAGAGTAGATGAATAACCTGAATAACGACTTCAGCGCCATCTGTGATCTGATGTGTGGTCATAAATATACGGGCATAGGCAATCCAAAATACATTCATACAAAACATCTCTCACACTTCGGTACCTTCTCCTAGCCGCCTTGTGCCTACCTCGGAGACATTTTGATGCGATTTCATCTTCAACCTGCCATATCTTTTGATGTATTCATCATGGCTGATTTTGGTACTCATATTTATTATCATTGAAGTTATAGTAGGTTTCCTCAATTTCTCGGGTGAAAAGTATAGCCTATATGTACTCAGGGATAGTGTAGCATTCTGAGGGTGAAATAATTATTGAAATCTCTAGTAGCTTATGAGTAAACTCGTATCAAACCCCCAAACGCACAAACATACAAATCTGTCCTCTTCATAATATAGGTATAAGTATAATATTAGTAAAGATATAGATCAATTCTCTACAAAACGCCCTATTGACCACTTTTTTCTATAACCTATCGTTCTGAAAATATCTCGAATAAAGTTGGGAGGAGATGAAAAATTACATTTTTCTCCAACCATCAAAAAATGTTGACATTTTTGTACTCTTTTCAGGTGCAAAAGTCATAGATTTTCTTACCGTACAAAAATTCACTCGTTACTTAGCAACCTTTTAATCCTAGGATTAAAAACGCTACGTTTAATCCTTGTACATGCATATATGCTTATAATATAATATACTATTTTTCATCTTCTAATGAAAATAAATCGGTCTGTGCTCATTCGATCAGGACGATTGATACCTCATTTTATAGGTTAATTAATTCTCTACAAACGCTCTATTGACCACTTTTTTCTAAAACCTACCGTTTTGAGCAGAATCCGTACCAACTTAAGACACCGGGATCTGAATAAGATCAGTTTTCAGAATATGAGAAAAAAAAAGAACAAAAACTTTCAAATTCACGAATTATAATGACATTCATAGAAATTTCCTGAATATGATAAAAATATTGTCATTTATTCGAAGTTTTTTAAATGAAACTCGAATAATTTATTCTCTATTAACAAATACTCGTAAATACTTAGCACTAACATCCATATGTATACAACTTCATTGATATATTCCAGGATCAACAAACAAAGACATCGAAGAAATTTCATTTAAAATAGTTAGTTGATTGCATTTTCAATGAAACTTGCGATTAATTGCATTATTCCAATCATTCCCTCGAGTTCTAACACTTCAATCCCGCAAATGCAATGGAAATTCTCCGCTGTGACGTCACATCTCGATGGGCGTCGCCATACCAGTGTTTGTGTATATCGTGCTCGGAGACGTAATTTGATTTTGGTGCGATTTCATCTTCAACCTGCCATATCTTTGATGTATTCATCATAATTGAATGATGTAAAAGGCAATTCGTTCTATATTAAATACTGGATATGAAGGACGTATTTAATTGGATAAAGATCAATAGCGTATTCATAAAAAAATACTCCCAAAAAATGCATAATTTGAGAAACATTCGGATACCTTTAAAAGGTGATACCGAGTAAACCTTGAAAGATAGATATATGCTATCGCGGACTATTTTTGTAGAACTATTGAAGAGGTACATTTCCGTCATACATTGTTTCCATGTACGTCTTACGGTTTTCGCAGCGCACCTGAAAATAGCTGATTATGGTACTATATTTATTATCATTGAAGTTGTAGTAGGTTTCCCCAATTTTCTCGGATGAAAAGTATAGCCTATGGTACTCAAGGATAATGTAGCATTCTAAGGGTGAAAGAATTATTGAAATCGGTCGGTCCAGTAGCTAGGAGTGATGTCATATCAACGCCACAAACACACAAACATACAAATCTTCCTCTTTATAATATTAGTATAGATATTTCCATATAACGAAAAATCATCCCTTCAATTCCGGATCATTTTTTTTCTCGATGTAGACTTTCAGCAAGGGAATGTTGCTCGAGTAATGGCCTATCTCAAAAAATAATTCAAAGACCAACATAGATACCATATGAAGATAGGTGGTACACAGATTTTTGTGAGACCACTTATATAGCTATGCATATATAGTTCCGATCTGCAATGACAAGAATGAAACAGATCTTCAATTTCTTATGACGATCTTAGCAGCAGAACCTTTTCATGAACACACAGCTGGAAATTAACTCATCTGACGAAGCTCATATCCATCAAATCACAAATGCATCTCGTCAGAAAGCAGCTCTTAAGGAAGGCGAAATACTCCGAACGTGAAATGGAATGAAACATTTCCAACAGGGTCGCTAAAATATTAAAATTTCCAACGAGATCCAGAGTAGGAGGAGAAATATCTCTTTCTGCAATTTTTCAGTTTGGAATGAAATATTTCCTCCAAATACTTACCCCGAGTGCTTCGAATTGATGAGGACGTCGATTATGGGGCACTCAAGAACTTTTTTATGCCAGGTAATAAATACAGGGAATGATGTTATCCCACGAATTGCTTGATTTCCAATCCGATACCGTATATACAGTAGGAAATTCACATCGAAAACATACAACATTCAATGCATTAAAGAGAGTATTTTGCCGTCCATTTGAACAGTAGGATACTCGACAAATTTACGTGCTATGTTTCGCTTCCATTCGAAGCAATGGATGGTCCAATGAATAATATGGTTGTATCTCTCAAATCGAGTAACACGGGCAGCTGACTCATTGAGTTAATGCGTTTTGCTGCTGTTTACAACAACTGAAAAATTTCACTCCGTTGTTCCCAATTGCGGAACATAACATAGAAACTCCACTTGAAACAAAAATGCGCCGCACTGAATAGATGAATGCTCCGCACCGAATAGATGATTGCTCCGCACCGGATAGAAAAGTTTGATGTTATGTTTATAGTAAATTTCAGGCAAAATGTTCCGCACTGGATAGATTTTGCTTATTGTTCTGATTCTATTCGAAACGGAGCATTTCAGTTCGGTTCAGAGTAACATTTTCAAATCAAACAGGGCTAAATTATTTAGATATGGTGAATGTCGAATGAAAAAAATTTATTGCTGAGCATTTCTATTCCATGTGGCGTTGCGGTAGGAGTTCTTGCTTGTTTTGTGATACCTTCCTCAAGCAACAATTTGCACAGTCAACATTACAAAGTCAAATGAAGTGATTTGTGGAGAATCATTTTCGTGAAACTTTTTTTTTATCTAAAATCGACAACTTTTTGAATGATACAAAACTAGATCGAGAGTAGGATGAGAGATATCTCTTTCTTCTCCATCCAATAATATAAGAGCAATAAGAATAGTGAGTATTTCTTGCACTTATTATAAATTTATTCTTGAACTCTGAATGAATCACTCTGTAGCTAAAATAAACTTGAAGACGTTCAGTCCATGTCTCTCAGGTGCGAAACATAACATATGGAAGCTCCACCCGAAGCAAAAATGTTCCACTGTGAATAGATGAATGATCCGCACTGAACAGATTAATGTTCCGCATCGAATAGAAAAATGTGTCGTGTATAATAAATTTTCAAACATAGTTTTCCGCACTGTATGTAAATCGTTTATTGATCTGAGTCTAACGGAGCATTTCACAATTAAATTTTCAAATCGATTAGGGCTGGATTATTCGGATATGGTAAATGTCATAGAAAAACGTTTTGTTTCTGCGCATTTCTTCTCCATCATGTAAAATTGCAGGAACGGTTGTTTCTTGTTTTGTTATACCTCAACAAAAAATTTGCACTATCAACATAACAATATCAAATGAAGATTTGTGAAAGATCGTTTTCGTGAAATTTTTCGAAAGATACAATACGGCATTCAGAGGAAGAGGAGGAAGTACACAGGGAATTATGTTATCCCATGAGTTGCTTGATTCGATACCCAATCCGATAGCGTTTATATCATATATCCATACGAGATCATGTTCATTTATGATTCCGATTCGTGACGTATTATGCAGAGTTTGATATGTAATGAGAGGATCTAGTATTTGTTCAATTCGTGAAAAAATTATTCCTAATTTCTGAACAAATCCCCCACTTCAAACTAAAGGACTTGTGTACATTTTTCTCAGATGCGGAACATGACAAAGAAGTTCCTCTCGAAGCAAAAAGTTCCGCAACGAATGGAAAAATGTTCCGCATCGAATGGGAAGGTATGATGTAATAATACAAATACTTTTTTATTTAAAGCAAAGAAGTGCTAAATGTGAATTGATGAAATATAAATTGAATATCACTCTTATTTTATTTAGAAGGAAGCATTTTAATTCATTTTACATTCAAGAAATTCATTATGCCTGGTAATGAATACAGAAATGATGTTATCTTTCAAATTGCTAGATTTCCAATCCGATAGCGTTTATATATCATATATCTATGCGAGATCATGTTATGTTTCGATTCGTGACGTATTATGCTACGTGGTAGAGGATTTATTATTTGCTCAATTCGTGGAAAAATTTTGAATCACCTTGCAGCTACTTCAAACTGAAAGTAGTTAAGATGCGGAACATAACAGTTATGGAGAAATGCTCCGCAACGAGTAGAATAATGTTCCGCACCAAATAGAAAAGTATGATATTATACGAATACATTTCTGTTTATACCAAAATAATGCTATACGATTCAGTTAATTGATAAGGTACAAGTTACATAAGAATCTGATTTTATTCAAAACGAAGCATTTCAATTCGTTTCACAGTTTTATTTCAGAATTAGTTAGGGCTAAACTATGCATATGTTATGAAAGATTCGTGCCTATTTGAAAAGCTTATGTTGTGTTACTTCAAAAAAAAGAGGAGAAATATCTCGTTTTCCAAATTTTCAGTTTGCAATGAAATATTCCGTTCAAATACTTATCCCAAGTGTTTAGAATTGATGAGGACGTCGAGTTTGGGGCACTCAAGAACTTTTTATGCTAGGTAATAAATACAGGAATGATGTTATCCCACGCATTGCTTGATTCCCAATTCGGAAGCGTTTATATATCATATATCTATGCGAGATCATGTTATGTTGTGATTCGTGACGTATTATGCGGAGTTTGCTATCTGATGAGAGGATTTAGCATTTGATGGCTCTCTAGAGCCTCTGAATCTAATTCAATTTCAGAAGCAGGAGTTCGGAACATATCCAGAACATACACTAACATAACTCGATGAGTGATATCCTACTGTTACATAGGTTGCCTGAGAAAACATAATTGATTAACTAATTTGTTTATTGGTTCACTCAATTTAAATGATTGTATTTCATCAAAGATATAGGGTTTGTTCCTACAACGAATCTGAAACATGTTTGTGTCACCAAACCTATTTCGATGCAATGATTCGGGTCTGCGATTTCTGATGAACATTAGACTAGAATGCAATAATTTTACGCAATATAAAAGATTTATAGTATTAAATGAGATGAATAAACAGAAAAAAATAATTATCACAGTTCGTGGAGAATATCTAAAAAGAACCAATAATATACCAAGTGTGAATTTGAGATCTGGGTAGAGTACAAATTTTCATGGGCATAGGCAGAAATGCCAGGCAGCCGATGTGGTACGTGAAAACACAAAATAGAGCCATGTCTCCTTTTTCCCTCTCAAACTTTTTCTCGGTACGCCACTGATCAGCGTAAAATCAATTATTGATATCTTCGTTCAATTTGAAACCGTTTTTGACTCTTGTAAGGGCAAGTAAAAAATTATTGAATAAGTTGAGTCTCAGATGACGAGCTATCAAAATAAAACAAATTGTGGGCATACCTATCGAGTTTTTCTATTATTTTTTCCATTGAGTGAATAACATACAATAGTTCAATAATTTCTTACTCGAAAACGAAAATATTACAGGAGTCGAAAAAGATTTCAAATTGAAGGAAGATATCAAAAATTGATTTTTCGCTTATCAGTGACATACCGCTAAAAAGTTTGAGAGGGTAAAAGGAGACATGACTCCGGAAAAAATAACACCCTCTAGATGCTAGTTAAGTTTCAGAACGTGCGATGACGAGCGGACCCATGTTTATATAGACTTTTTTTCTTGAAATTATACGTAGACTGATCCCCTTAAGTTGTGACATATTACGGAGTCTTCATAAATGATTGTTACATCATAGGTTGCTTTGGAAAATTTTCATCTTATTGTTTTTTATGCAAAGTCTAAAGATTTATAATTCCAGTCACATTGTTGAATTTCTTTCGGAAAGACTAGAATAAACTCACAGTATCTTTTGTTTGAATTGAAGTTTACATCAGAATATGAATATTTAAAATAGTCCAACGCCAACTGCGCTGTTATAGTCATTTATTGAGACCTTGTATTATGTAACACCCTGTAGAGCTATTATTCTTGAGGTTGAAAATTCTGAAAGGAATCTTCACATAATCATCTTTTTGGTTTTCCAGTTAGTTGTATTCATTAGACATCAGTTTATTGATATATTATTCGGGATATTTCCATCATTTGCTTTTTGAAGAGTTCAGAGTCAAAATTGTCATGGACTGCTGGCGAATGATGTCCGAAACGTTGAAAAAAAGATGTAAATATGGTAGAAACATCCCAAATAATACTCGTAGTATATCACTGAATGTTCCATTATCAAAAATTCAACGTCAAGATCTACCAGTTTATAGCAATATATTGTTGAAGTTATAATTCCGTTCAATTATATCACATTATTTACTCATGAAATGAAAAAAACCGTCGTCAACGGTAACTGTTAAACTGACACTATTAATTCTATGAAACATAACGAGGTAAACACGATTCCCAATATAAACAGAACTATTGAGTTTACAAATCAGAACGCGGAATAATCATACAACAATAAATCGTTATGAACATTAATCGAACAATACGCATTTATATTTCCCTTTTCTTCCCGATTTCCTCTCGAATATTCATCCAGTTTTATTAGATACCGCACCTGCGTTCGGCGATTTATCATAATTTCCCAAACTTTCGTTTATTTCCAGTTCTCCGGACTCTTCATACCCTTTTTTAACATAACCGAAAGCCCATCAGTCAACCGTCATTTGATGTCAAAAACATATGGGCTGCTATAATGAGATACAGCCTGAGGAAAATCAAATGAATTGCAACGTCTTGCACGTCTATGCTATTCATTAATTTCTTTTGAAACGCCACTGGTAATTGCAGAATGTATATTGACAGACTGTCAAAATTATGTCCGGTTATTTCACTTCTATGATCTTCGAATCTGCGTGATGTTATTAAATTTATTTGACTTCCTTTTCTGGCTTTCCTCTGAAAGAGAAAGCATCTATCGTATATTATGTTATCGTGAAGAATTTTCATCTGAGCCCATCGGATGTTTCGTCTGGAATTTCTAAGTTTGAGTTTGCGAGATAAAAAATATTTTTTCGCGTTCTTTGGCTTGCACTACATTTCTTGGTTAGGCCACATTCCTTGGCTTAGGCCACATTCCTTGGTTTGGGCCACATCTTTGGCTTGGGCCACATTCCTTGGCTTGGGCCACATCTTTGGCTTGAGGCACATTCTTTGGCTTGGAACACACTCCTTGACTTTGGACTGGTGCCGTATTCTCGAGAAGTGATATTCGAAAACGTATACGAACTTCATCGCGCGGTGTGCATTTTTGCAGGTAAAACAGGGACTCGCGCAATGAAGTTCGTATACGTTTTCGAATATCACTTCTCGAGAATACGGCACCTGAAATCCAATTATTGGCTGAAGCATTGAGTTTAAATATACTGTATGTATGTATTCTCAATGGCTGAAGCTTGAAAATGAAACACAATTATTGGATGAAGCTGAGTAATTTTTGGCTGTTACCTTTGCCTGTACCTATATTTGCTTTGAAGTTAACTTATGGCAGATAGCTGGAAGCATACCTGAAGTCTATCGAAGCCGAGTTGAGAGCATAATCCCGTTACCGAGAACATTTCGCACTACAGAAGACAAGATGATGCATTGGAAGCGGAACCACCATTTGAACATTTCTTTTGAGATAAGTAGTTATAAGTTTGTGTAATTTGGGAGATTGTGGTTAGAACTGTAAATTACATTTGTATATATCTTGTTCTTTTTATAATATATTATTGAAAACCGAACTATGAATTTTGTTGCTGCGGTAATCAAGCCTCCCCTGAGATAGCAGTATTAGAATTTCATGCTAAAATACCACTCAGGTAAAAGTTACCGTTACAGATTTTTTCAACAACTGAAAAAAATAAAAATAGATCAAATTCATCGATAATTTTCTGAGAACATTCAAAAATGACAAACAACGAAGGTTACTTTTTTGAGTGTCCAGAGTCTAAAGTATTTTCCTGGTGACCACATGCGAATGCTGGCCGAAACGTTGAACAGAAGAAGAAAATATGACGAGATAGCCCATATAATATGAATAATGATTGAAGCAGAGAATAATATTAATTGATTGAAATCAACCAATATTAAAATCATACTTCGGAGCTTATCTAATACTTACTACGGTGTCAACTGAGGACGTAAAATTTGCAAACTGCAAGTACGCTTCGGTCAATGCGACAAATGGTAAATATCTAGCTACTTCTTTCAAGGTTCATGCTATAGAGGAAGGTTTTTCGTATGGAACTAGATATGGCGTTATCCTGTATCATTCAGAGCTCTCCAGTGCTGATTGGTCCAAATAAGGACGAAATGGCCATCCATAGTTGCTCTGTTTGATACCACTTCCTTGCATTTTGTCTAGAACATGGACAAGATTAGCGGCGAAGTATGATTTTTAATGTTGGTTGATTTCAATCGATTGATATTATTTTCTGTTTTCATCATTTTTGTATTCATGGCGATGTGTTATATCAATGAATGTTCCATCATTTAGAATTTCCAAAAACAGCTATCAGTTTATAGCTATATATTGTTGACGTTTTAATTCAGTTTATTAATATCACCAAGAGACCATGTGAGGAGTTCAGATATAAGGGAGGAACTAGAGATGCAGGATGTCATCAGATTCTGAAGAGACCACGTGGAAAGGATGCTGGATGGAAGACTAGCTAAATAGGCGGAAATATAAAAACCTAGTACACGTAGACCATTGAGGCGACCTCCAAAACGTTGGGAGCAGAGCTGGAACTCGATGTCTCAGGAAACAAGCCAATAACAGGCAGACAGCAGAAAACACAGGACATAGTCCTATTCAAAAGTGGAAGAAGAAGAATATCACATATTTACTCATGAAATAAAAGAAAATCGTTGAACTGCCACTATTAATTCTATGAACATAACAAAGTACACATGATTCCCAATATAAACAGAACTATTGAGTTTACAAATCAGAACTCGGAATAATCAAACAACAATAAATCATTATGGACAGTAATCGAACAATACGCTTTTATATTTTCCTTTTCTTCCCTCATTCCACTCGATTTCCTCTCGAATATTCATCCAGTTTTATTAGATACCGCACCTGCGTTCGGCGATTTATCTTAATTTCCCAAACTCCAGTTATTTCCAGTTTTCCGGACTTTTCCCGCATCTTTTCCCCTCGCTTGCCGCGTACGTGATCTCTACTTCCAAAGTGTATATTGATGGTGATTGCACTTTTGTCGAAGGATAAGCGATATGACCGGATTTCGAATTTATCTGTGGACGGAAAACTGGAAACTCGGCTAGAGCCTGGTAATATTTTTCTGATTTCGAACTTGGGATGCCATTTGCTTGCGAATTACGGTGGTACACGAAAGAAAGAAATAACGCGAGACTGAGGAGGTTTTTTTCTTATGATGTATGTATACTGAAAAGAGGGAAATTTCGAAATTTCATTATTTGGTTCACTATAGAATATTAAAAACTGAATTGCACAAAACGAAAACCTCATGTGCTACTTTGAATCAATTATTTTACTCTTCATTCGTCTTTCTTTGGAAAATTGACTTATTATAATCAAAATAGAAAGCATGAGGACTGTAAAATTGTTCATTACTCTCTAAAAGAAGAAGAAGAATGTGATGTACCCAACTAGGGTAAGATCGGCCAATCGTCTATACAGTGACGGGATAGTGGAATGATACACTCATCAAAGGTGTTTAATTAATTGGAAATGTCACTGAATGGTCATGGTATAATGTAATTGGACTCTCCTCTTAACCATTGATACTTTTTATTTATACATAACCAATTGTTAGTGTTTATACTTAACCAATTGTTAGTGTTTATACTTAATATTAGGAATTGATTAACATGCATAGTCGGCAATGGTTATACCCACACAAATTACGTTACGTGTTATCTCAATAACAGTTTTGAGATGATGCGAGGTTGGACCGGCCTTGCCGTCTCACGTATGGTAATTATACAGGCTATTTTTACTGATACATACTACAAGAAGAAGAGTTTTAAAGAATAAGTTCACCATTGTAAACAAGTTGAAAAAGGGCTCATTCTCGGATCTGTTGATAGAAGAAGGAATAATGGCCTTTCTACAGTCCAAGGACTAGAAGTCTTGGATCTGAAACGAGATGCGCAGATCGTTGAGAAATGACAGATTGATGGCTTCCTCAAGTTTTCGAAATCACTCCTTGATGCTGTTGTAGTTCGCAATCGGTTGCTGAAGGTACGTCAGATAAACGTAAGTGAGGACATCCCTCAGAATCGTATTCACCACCATAAACACCTACACGCCTGCTCAGTGGTCTCTGGTATTTTTTACTGATCAATCCAAATTCAGCATTCGGGAAGCTGAAGACCGTACACGCACTTGCTTCTGTACAGATGAGCGAGTTCCCTTCGAAATCTCAAAATTATGTGGAGATCTGTTCCAGTTTGGCAATACTGGTCACATTGCGTGAATTGCGAGCTCAAGATGTTGTTAAATGGATGGGAGCTAATTTATGGAGAGATCCTGCGTAAAAACACAGAAAAACCAATTCGAAAGCCTCCAAAATGTTGGTATGACAGCTGGACATCAACATAACAGGAAGGCAGATGACAAAAGACAGCACTCTGGTCTATTACAAGAGGAAGAGAGAGAAAACAAGGAGCATCAAGCTCTCTTCTCCTAAACTAAAGTATATACTGATGGTGATCGACCGCCTCGGTGGCTGTAGGGGCTAGGCGTGCTCCTGCAATTACCTACGAAGCTGGAGGTCCTGGTTCGAATATAACAACTGAGGAGCAAAAACGAAAACAGGTACCCACGATTTCATACTGTTTTTACAATAGACTCATGTTTTCTTTCGATTCAATAATACTTTACTCTTCATCTGCTTTCCTTTGAAAAATTTACTTAATATGGTCAAAATATAAGCTGTTCCAAAAGAAACAATTCCATTAAATGAGTTCACCGATTGAGAATTGTGCACTCATTGAAAATGGGCTCCGCTTCAGATCTGTTGATTGAAGAAGAAATAGCCCTTCTACTTTGCAAAGACCTGAAGACCTGGATCTGAAACAGGATGCGAAGATTGTCGGAAGATGACAGATCTAGTTCCTCAAGGCTTCGAAATTGATATCATGATGCTGTTTAAGTTCGTAATCGGTTGATGAAAGTACGTCATATAAACGTAAGTAAAGACGTCCCTATAAGAAATGTTTTCACGACCATAAAGACCTGCCCAGTGATGCCCGGTATTTTTCACTGATCAATTCAGATTCAGCATTTCGCATTATTATATAATCATTGAAGGGTTTACTTACAACAGTTTAATATTCGTTGGAACCTTCCAAACTGAAGAAAACTTTTAACGACTATGAAACAAAACAAAATCGAAAAATATACGCAATTATATGCAGTTGCATAGCTAATGATGCGTTTTCAGAATGATAACCTGAGGAAATGAACTTAACCCAAGTATAAATAAATCTTTATAAAATATGTGGAGACACATGAAAAAACCCTAGATAGCACTAATAGTTCATTCCCTCGGTATATGTGAAGATCACTAATACTTTTTGTTACTTCGTTGTTTATATGGAATAAAATTGTCTAACATTTCTTATTTCTCTTATATTTTAAGTATGGATATCTCATTAACCCATGTATGTATGAGTGAGAGAAAGCAGGATATCATAACCAAAATTGATGCGAAAGTGAGAAGAAATAATGTCAATGATTATCATACTAGGTGTCAATCGCTATCAAAGTATTCCGATGACTTTCAAATATGTAACTTCGAGGAAATCGGTATCTGCTCGAATATTCAATCGATATTTATTGAAAATTTGAAGGTAATAGCAAAATATGAACATTTAACTATAGTTCAGTAATAAAAACCATAGTATTGTAGTAAAATTAGGAACCCAATTCGCCTACTGAATGTATCCATGCACACAAAATGTCAATCACTATAGATTTTACCCTATTTAAATTTACTCCACATCATCTAACTTCACGCATAGATGCAAAAATCAAATAGTGTACCTCCAAATCCCCAATATTTGCATCGCCTTTGCCAAACCAACCACTTCCTAACCAATTTCACAGATTAATCATTTTAGTGCTTGTCCTCCACCATCCTTTATAACACTTTTGAATAATTCATGATATCAGACCACTCACCCCTTATAATCATAGAACATCTAACAGGTCATTAAGGATAAACATTTGTGGAAATGCAGAGAGAAGACGCCTAAGGCCCTCACATAACACGATACTGTAATTATGGCTTCAGCATTGCAAATCAGGTCGCTAGCGAATGAGAGTGGAGCGTTCAAGTTGACGGAACACTAAACGTAACGCGTCTTCATACGTCGTTTCAAGATAAATAAACGCGTTTAGCGGATTGGTGATGCATATACATAATGTATTTCGTAGTTTGGAGACGGTGCTTGCTTCTCGGTATTTGGAGTATCGTGAGTGATATGGATTATGATGCATTTCATTGTCAATTTGATAATTGGGGCGTATATGTGAATTCTTAATTGAATAGTTCTGTGCTAGTGTAAGGAGATAGATGCATGTTTCTTGTGCATGAGTGTACTGAGATTGTTTGAAATTTATTCAGTTGATTACAGAGGTTTCGGTGGAACTTGCATCAATAGCTATAACATAAGATTCAGCGTACAATTCTCCAAATCGCTTTAGCTCCAATGAAATAGTGGAAGAATCAAAACATAAGTGCGATGCCATATCAAGTGAAAATCTGATCAACGCAAACGGCCCCTGGCAAGTGGTAGTGGGGATCTGTCGGGTGTTGCTTGCAATGCACGTGATTTGTGTTTGACCATATCGGTTTGATTTTAATGTTTTTACGACAATTTTGTTGTGTGTATGTGAGGTATTTTTTTGCCACAATAAATGCAACAAATAATTTACTCAGGGTAAATCAGTTTAATTTTCGCCATAACTTGTTTGAAGATAAAATTAATTCTACATAAAAAAATTGAAAAACAAAAAACAATTTCTGAAAACTGAGAGATCGACTAATTCAAATTAAATGTACGAATAATCCACTTTGTTGAGCCAAACAGTAGCAAAATTTATTATAGAGATAATCTTAACTGTTTGAGCAGATTCGTCATAGTTGCTATTTTGGCACAAAGTTCGATTACTTTGGACCCTCATTTAACAAGATTTGTCGCTCTGTCAATTTCATGACCGTAAACCAAATTTTAGAGATATCCCCAAAGAAGAAAATCATTGGAGGATGAATCTGATGATCTTGGAGGGATTTTGATCGTGCCATTTGTAGAGATGACACGGTCCTGAGATATCATGTGTCTGCTCGTGCGTTGTGACTTGGACAGACATCCTGTTGAAACCAAACAAGATCGAAGTCAATTGGTAGTTGTCGAACTGTCGGAATGATTCTATTTTCTTAAAGCTCCAAATATGTTGCAGCGTTTAGGTTACCGTCGTTGAAAAATGGCCCAATGATGTAATTTACCAGTATTCCAATCCGAACATTTTTTAGGATACTAGGTAAGCACAGGAATACTCAGACGTTTTTCTTTCTAGACCAATATTTTACTACTGATGGGTTATTTTTTATTCAAGGAACACTATGGCCACAAAATTTGCATGAGGCTTATTATGAGTATCTTGCATATGACAGCAACATTTCATTTCGATGGTTTCGTTTTCTTTGAGAATTTGAAGACCAAAAATTTTGAATGGCCATATTTTATGGAACACCTTGAACGATTTGACTGGTTAACGAACTTAACCGAGCCATTTGGGAACCGATCTCACCCTGCAAATGAAAGTCTCTAGGACAATCCCTTCGAAAGTTATTGTGCTAACGGGACAGAATTGAATTGACCTCAAATTCGCATCAGGAGAAGAACCCTATATTTTGAGACCATTTTCGGCTCGAAAATAACAGACATTTGGGCAAAATGATATAGCACTCGTTTGAGGAGAACGAGCGCTTAATAAAAAATATCGACCGACATGTTCAACTCTTCAATTATTATAATGCAAACTAAAGCAACATTATCTCTGAATAACAGGTTTCTAACTCATCCAAAAATTGAACCTGATCGTCAGGATCATGCGTGAGCCTTACATAATATAACCTATTACCAAGGCGGTGTTAATGATAGGTATTAACCTATCAAATGTAGAAATGTGGGATTGGTACTTTTTGTTATATTCTATGTAGTTATAATAACGTAGAATAGTAGGCGGAAGATAAAAAAAAGGAGTTAGTTGTCAATCAGATTATTCAGATTTAGACGTGTTTGTTGAGAAGTTGTATTTCCTCCGATATTGGCTGTTTCGTGAATAAAGTGTTGTTCAAATCTCGTGGTAGTTTTAAATTTACCCTAGACAACGTAAAAAATCCTACATTTTGGGAGCTGTCCGGGATAACGAAACAAATTGTCGATTTGGATGAACAGGAGATCTGAACTATTGTGAGTTTGGATCATTGACGAAGAAGAAGACGAGTAGACGAAGATCTAAGGAAGAGGACGAAGTAGTGCTGCAAGGCGAGGTGTACCCTTTTCACCAGAGGACGAAGACGAAGTGAGGAAGCCCACGGCGAGAACTTTCAGACGGAAAGCTAGGGCTTGGGTTCCGAACGGCAGGTGGAATTGGTATTGGTTTTGCAGTAACAAGGTAGGAGACGTACTGACTGAGAAGGCTTTTTGAAAGGAATTCATCTACATTTCTATTTTTTAGATTGTCAATTGTGTCATTAAGATTTTTCATTTGTAAAGGAGTACAGCCACTCAACAAACAATAGTCAAGTTCTCAATTGTGATCAGTTGATTACCTTTCATTTTAGGTTTATAGTTTATCAACTCTTTTCCGTCATCTCGAAATACTTGAAGAATTCTTCATATTTTTAGAATTAGTTAGAGTTTGATATTTTTAAGATGTTGACTTTAGGAGGTATACCTAAAATTGAATATCAAATAACTCATTCAAGATTATCTGTTGTGAAAGCGTTACATATCATTTGTTACGGAGATGAGGGAGAGCCGCGTAAAGGTCGAAAAGCTTTACGGAATTTTTCAGGATTTTCTTGGAATTTAGGTACGGACCAACACTTGGCCAAAGTACATGATATCACCAAACAGTTGACACTTTCAGACCTGATAGCGGTATGCAATATTCTTGATTTGGAGTATAATGGATCTTCAGATGAAATAGCTGAGCGCATATGTTCATTTGTTGATTAAATTTGAATACGCCCAAGAATTAAAAATGATGCTGATGATGTTGATGATATTGTGAAGATCGACAAGAATTCGAGAAAGAAGATGATCTTGAAGGTACAGAGAGTAGTGAAGGTGAGATAGAAGAGCTGGAAAAATTTAAGTTCGACGCGAGAAGGAACTATAGACGAGAAGGATTTTCACTGACTTTTCGAGATGTGGAAGAAAACATACGACAATTCGATGGAAAAGATGACTATCCGATTAGAAGGTGGATAGAGGATTTTGAAGAGATTGCAGATATAACTGGTTGGAATGAGCTTCAAAAATTAATATTTGGAAAAAAATCATTGATAGGACTTGCGAAGTTGTATATACAATCGCAAAAAGGTATAAGAAGCTGGAGCGTGTTGAAGAAGAGACTACTTGATGAATTTGAAATTAAAGTTACCAGTGCACAGATCCATAAGTTGTTGATGACAAGAAAAAAGAAATTCAATGAAAGTGTTCAAGAATATATTTTGACTATGAGGGAGATTGCTAGTCGAGGGAATATTGAAACCGAAGTAGTTATTCAATATATTATTGACGGAATACAGGATGAATCTGCAGACAAAATCATACTGTATGGTGCCAGAAACTTTCAAGAGTTCAAAGAGAAGGCTAAGCTTTACGAAACTATATCCAAGAAGAGGAATGTAGGAGGAGGTAACTCTTACGAATCCAAGAGAGAAAATGCGAAGTATCAGGTGAAGAACGAGGCTACGAAAGATGTTGAAAGCAGTACAAAAGATCAGAGGCAAAATGGGAAGCAGCAAAATTGCTATAACTGTGGAAACCGTGGACATAAATATAATAATTGCCCAGACAAGAGTAAAGGTGTAAAATGTTTCAGCTGCAAAGGATTTGGACATTTGGCATCGAAGTGTCCTGAGAAAAATTCAACTGCACAAAACTCGCATGCTTCAAACTATATGAACACAATTGAAGTAATGCAGAGCAATACTATGACATTGACTATTGAAGGTGTTAGAATATCAGCATTGTTTGACACAGGAAGTAATATAAGTGTTATGAGACGAGATGTTTATGAGAAATTTTTTGTAGATGAAATGTTATCACTCGACGTCCTAGTACTCAAAGGAATTGGGTCAAACAAGGTGAAAACATTGGGATCATTTAAAAAGAACATAGAAGTAAGTGGAGAACTATTTGATATGCTATTCCATGTTGTACCCAAAGAAGCAACTGACTTTGAGGTGATCATTGGAAATGATATTCTGAAAATAGCTGAAGTGTATCTGGGAGACAATGGAATTATTGTACATAAAAAGAAGAATGACAACTTTCTGATGAGGATCGCTGTAGATGAAAGTAAACCAGAAAATGAGATTCGCTTAGAACACATAGAAGATGTCAGACACAGGCAAATTGTGAAAGACATGCAAGTGGCCAGTGAGAAGTTTAAGAGGGAGAGATGGATTGAGGGAAGGACTCAGAAGATCAAGGAAATGGCTGTGAAGAGTATAGAGCCCGAAGTGGAGAGGATGGAAAAGAGACATCAAGAGGAATTGTCAAACCTCAGGATGATTCACAAACGCGAGATTGAAGAGATGGAACTCAGAGCGGCTAGAAAGCTACAAGAACACTCGGAGAACCTCATAGAGCAATTATAGAAAATAGAGAGAAGGCTTTGGCTCATGAAAGAGATGTTATGAGGTTAAGGTATGAAAAGATGGTTGAATCCGAAGAGAGAAACTACCAGGACCAAAAACGTCGTCTCCTAGCCGACCACTCCAACCGTCTGGCCAAATGCGAAGATCGCGAGGCTCAGGCAGCTGCAGAAAAGGAGAACGCCATAAAACAGGCCCAGGAAGAATTCGAGAAGAAGCTTCAGGCTGCTGCAAGAAGACACGCTAACGAGATCAGGATCGTGAAAGAGACTGCGGTCATCGAGATGGAAAACTGGAAAAATTCTTCAGGAAGCAGCAGTCGGCCCTGCCTATAAAGAAGGAGACGGCTATACGAAGGGAGTGCAAGAAGGAGAGAGATAGGGAGATCGAGGTTGTTATTGAAAAGTTTGAGAACGAAGCGGGCAAGACCAAATCGCAGATGAGCAGACGGCAGAGAATTTGGTTAAGATGCAGGAGGAAAATAGAAGTATTTTTAATAAAAAGAAAAAAAAAGCCAAAAAGTATAAGTGGGAGACTTAGTTGCTATCAAACGAACTCAGTTTGGCTCCGGATTTGAAGCCTTAGGTTAAATTCGGAACTGAATCCGAGTCGGATTCTTCATAGGATGGCCGAGTGTGGGATTGGTACTTTTTGTTATATTCTATGTGTTATAATAACGTAGTAATAGTAGGCGGAAGATAAAAAAAAAGTTGTAGTTGTCAATCAGATTATTCAGATTTAGACGTGTTTGTTGAGAAGTTGTATTTCCTCCGATATTGGCTGTTTCGTGAATAAAGTGTTGTTCAAATCTCGTGGTAGTTTTAAATTTACCCTAGACAACGTAAAAAATCCTACAGAAATACCTTCTTGAAACTATTGGAAATAAACATAATACATTTCATATGAAAAAAAGAAGTTCACATAGACTGGTTTATTCAAAGGAACATTCCAGAACCCCATTTCTAAGCGATAAAGATTGAAAAAACTTCCAGAAGTAGGTTACAAAACTTTATTTCACAAAGTTAGGAAATCCAAACCAATCGTTACATTTCGAGCAGTTGTAACGCGAATGAATAACGCTACAAAAAGAATTATTCAAACAAACCCCAATCGATCATCCGAAAACTTCCACATTATCCATTCCAAGATTTAATCTAGTCCAAATCCACTCGCATTCCAAGAATTTCCAATTTATGGCCGAACGTAAACAATATTTTCCCGGACGACGCATCGCGTCCTAATTTAGGACATGAATGGCGCTGAAAGATACATCGGTCCGAGCCTTCCGAACGAAATTTAATGCTCCAGAGGGACATCTAGGTTAAGTCGAACCATAAACCTCACCACTTACTAATGATCTTCCTCATTTTCGCCAAAATTAATTCGCAGTTGTAGCTTATGAATAAATAGCGAAATTTCAGGTTCAGTTATCAGAAGTTTTAGTGCACTGCGCATTACTGAAATTTTGAACCTCCTTAGGTGATCTCATTCATATGTTAAAACTTCAGAATTTCTGAAAGGAAGTTGATTTTCATACTGCTTATTGCTTGTTGTAACCCTAATATATGCGCCATGATTAGGCGTTTTTGGAACTTACTCAGGGTTACTAACTCGGTCCATTGGGTCACGTTACGGATGTACTCGGATCACGGACTCAAGTTCTAAGTTTACGAAGACATCAGGTTTAGGATATTAAAAAGTAGAAATTAATTTTTTTAGTTCCAGCCTATACAGGGTGTTTCATCATAAACTGGACAAACATATATTTTCGTGTCGAGGACATCGGGAGAATTATTTTTGCCTTATACAATATATCCCGTTTTCGAAGCATAAGCGAGATACAGGGTGTCAAATGTCATTTTTGAGCAAGATTCTTATGAGTGTGGTCAGTTATGTATAACACTTGGTGAAACGGTTTTTGGTCAAATCTCAGTATTTTTGGGTCCTCTATTCAGAAAAGTTGACGAACTCCGAAAAAAAATTTACAAAATGGAGGAAGACCTGCAATGTTCCAAATTTTTTTTTGCGGTTGTCAAATTGACTTTTGTTTTCTGAATGAACACAATTTTCTAAGGATTTCTGTGAAAAAATTTTTTCAAAAATCGAACACAATTTTTTTTTACATGTCTACAGTGATAAAAAAATTTCACTCGAAATGGATGAAATTCTGTACAATTGTACTTCTTGAATTATCAATCACGAATATGAAAACAGAATTGTAAAATATCAAACGGTTTCGTTACTACAGTCATTCAAATATTTCGTTCAGACCTCTGAAATAATGGAAAAAAATTTGTTTTTACTTCTAGAGTCAAAATAATTAACTCATTGTCATGTTAAAACATTCTAGATGAATTTATACGAAAAAAATCAGTGAAACTTAGTTGGGACTCGAACCGACCTAGGTATTAAATAGGGAAATGGCATCTGTTCTAAGGATAATAATATTCGTTGCCAGGCAACGGTAGTTTGTAGTTCATAGAGTTTGACTATTGGCTAAATTATATTCACTGAAATTCAAATACCAGTCCAACTCTATGAACTACGAACTACCGTTGCCGTGCAACGAATATTAATATCCTTAGAACAGTGCCATTTCCCTATTTAATACCTACGTCGGTTCGAGTCCCAACTAAGTTTCACTGATTTTTTTCGTATAAATTCATCTAGAATGTTTTAACATGCCAATGATTTAATTATTTTGACTCTAGAACTCAAAACAAATTTTTTTTCATTAATTCAGAGGTCTGAACGAAACATTTGAATGACTGTAGTAACGAAACCGTTCGATATTTTACAATTCTGTTTTCATATTCGTGATTGATAATTCAAGAAGTGTAATTGTACAAAATTTCATCTATTTCGAGTGAAATTTTTTCATCGCTGTCGACATGTGAAAAAAAAATTTGTGTTCGATTTTTGAAAAAAATTTTTCACAGAAATTCTTAGAAAATTGTATTAATTCAGAAAACAAAAGTCAATTTGACAACCGCAAAAAAAATTTGGACATTGCAGTCTTCCGCCATTTTGTAAATTTTTTTTCGGAGTTCGTCAACTTTTCTGAATAGAGGACCCAAAATACTGAGATTTGACCAAAAACCGTTACACCAAGTGTTATACATAACTGACCACACTCATAAGAATCTTGCTCAAAAATGATATGTGACACCCTGTATCTCGCTTATGCTTCGAAAACGGGATATATTTTATAAGGCAAAAATGATTCTCCCGATGTCCTCTACACGAAAATATATGTTTGTCCAGTTTATGATGAAACACCCTGTATACTGATTGTCTCTAGCTTTGCTTGGATTAATTGGCTTCTGTAAAATCTTTCTTATAATTACTGGTGTGCCTTGCATGTTCAATATAATCTTTGAGTAGCTATGTTAAAGAGTAAAAAAAAAGGATTTAGCTTTAACGGAGAAAGACCCGCATACAAAGACATGAAGAAGATGTTTCACATTATTTTCTCTACTCATGGAACCACACATTTTACACTGAACCAAATTCTCTTCTCTTTCCATAATTTTTAGGAAAAGAATATATAATATAAAATTACTAAGAAACCAGTAGTGCTCTCGTGTAGGGTTACGATACATCAACCTGAATCAGTGATCGAGTTATTAGCACCGTAGTTTCCGAACACAGGTTGGATGTTCGGGTTAGATAAAGAACGCGAAGTTAGGGATCGAGTTAACCCGAGTAAGTATCCAAAAAAGCCTATTATGAGACCAATATATGGGCCAGTAATCTGGCTTGTTGAATAAGGCTTGTCTGACTTTGTATCATTGGAGCTATGAGGACGTGTCCTACTAGAGCACTTGAGGTTATCGCACAGACAACTCTACATCTTTGAATATTTAGAGAAAAGTGCAAGTTATTAACATTGAGTAGTCAAAATGCCAGGTCCTCGCAGACTAAAGCCGGTCCCAGACAATGCGTGTATTTGACGAATGTTCGGCATTGGCGGTGCTTCGCGTAGTGTGGGAGCTCAACTTCGGCCCGAACACTATGGCCCACACACTATGCGAAGCACCGCCAATGCCGAACATTCGTCAAATACACGCATTGTCTGGGACCGGCTTAAGTACCTACATATTATCAGCGAGCCTACCTTGTGATGTTATAATCAAAGAAGTGAGCATCGAATAGAACTTTAACTAGATGCTAGGGAGAAGAATAAGAAAAGAAATACACTACCAAAAGCTTCAAAGTATATAGCGTCTAATGGTATAAAGATTGTTCTAACAGCCACGATAGATGCCGGCGTTGCAGTATACGGGACAAGAACTTGATTATGCTTTTATATTCGAGTATTTATAGAGCAGACATAATAACCATCGAAATATGCATAGACAGAAACATGGAAAAAACTACCAAGCAAAGATTGAGGAGAGAAAGATAGGAAACGGAGCGACAACGATGATGTAAGCGCTATCTATGAGTCAGGATTAAATACTAATTTTAAAAAAATGGGTAAAGAAAAGATTGTGTGAAATAATAAAAAGGCTAATGACTCGTATCATGTAGCTCCGTTTCTCATTGCTTTCTAATTTCAGTTCTCTCAAATGGATAGAGTTTTCGGGGCGAAGAGATATTAATCTCACAGTTGTTATAACGGGTGTTTTTTAAGAGGTTGCCGATTATTTTTTTGAATAAAACACATATAAAATTATGAAATGACCAAAATTTTTTTTTATTTGGTAGATAATTTTTTGGCATTTAACATTTAAACCTATTTGTGGCATATGGCCACCACGACTATTTTTCACAAATGTCATTCTGGAGGTCCAATTTTCGACCACTTTTTCAAGCATTTGAGGGCGTATGTCAGCAACGACACGTTGAATATTGGTTTCCAAAGCGTCAATCGATTGAGGTTTATCCACATAAACCAATGACTTCACGTATCCCCACAAAAAGTAATCGAGTGGCGTCAAATCGCACGAACGCGGAGGCCAATTCACCGGACCATTTCTCGAAATAATGTTGTCGTTGAAAGTTTCTTTCAATAAGTCGATTGTTTCACGTGCTGGATGGCAAGTGGCACCATCTTGTTGAAACCACATTTCATCCATATCCATATCATCAAGATTTGTCGATGGACAAAGTCCAATTTGCTGAGCACGACGACGAATCGATAAATGGTCGTTTTCTTCGACACTGGCCTCACGACAGCAATATTTTCTTCTGTACGAACTCTTCTCCTTCTTGTCGGTGGCTTGGCATCCAAAAGAGTGAATGTAGACCGAAATTTGGTAATTACGTTCTTTATGGTGGTCTCTGACGGACGATTATGTGCACCATAAAATTCACGAAGTGCTCTATAAACATTTTTATTGAACACTGATTTTGAAAATAAATTTCCACGATTTGAAAACGTTGTTCTGGAGTTAACCTATTCATAATGATTTGCCAAACAATACTGAGTAGAAATGCCACTTTGAGCTGTCAAAACACTGTCATAAAATAAAACGACATCTATCGGAAAAACAAACCTCCTAAAAAAACACCCGTTAGAATGTGCAGTGATTTTTCCACAGATCAAATGAAAATAAATGGAGAAGCACCATCCTTTTGGAATTTCAATTCCAATTCCATCTTCGAATTGTGATTTTTTTAATTGTTTTGATAATTCGGTAACTGATATGTGAGGATACTATTGATTTGTATTCTATTTCATCATTACATTTTTTGGGAGTAATGATTTATAATTAAACTGAAGCAATAAAATATCACATTTCATTGATATCAATTCATCTAAAACAATATTGAGATGAAAAATAACATCCTGATCACGAAGCAAAGCACTAGCTTTGTTTTATCGATCAGAATGTTTTTTTGAGCTCGACGTCTAAATTTATTCAATTTAATTCGAATTTGGCGCACATTATAATAGTTCTCTGTACTGAAAAAGATTATTGTAATATTTAAAGGCAGTATCTCATGAAAGTTCATATTTTGGACTTATCATTATAGTTCTGCATCAAATCTAATACATATACACCTTTTTATTGGAGCAGAGTATATAAACTTCTTCATGATACATTTTTGGATGAAGTTTAACCGTAAACCTCGCCACGTATACTAATGATCTCCCGCATCTCCTCCAAAATTATTCACAACCAAACCTTATGAATAACAAACAAACTCCAAGATTAGATGCTCCAAATTGCCTTTGGGGAAATATCATATCTGTGTTCTTACATTTAACGGCGGACACGTAGCAAGCCCCTATAAATTCGCGAAGTAATTACTGGGGTAAATGCTAAGTGCAGTTTTATTCTGGGAACAATTAGCGAAGCTACAGAGGGATATTTTTAATTTGAATTTTCGGAGATATATTCATTTGGGAGATTAAGGTGGAGGATACGAAGACGTTTATGTATCCGGCTCGCAGGACCATTTTGTAGATGGAATTGATGCTTTTTAGATCGGCCATTGTTGGTTGTCGTGGCTGCTTGTAAATGGGACAATGCAATGTGGTAGTTTTACACAATGAGTCTTCCGAGGAAGGGCATCGCTTATCTGTAATTTTAATGAAAAGCTGAAAATATGGGATAGTTGGAGTACGGGAATTCCAGAGTTGATATCCTGCGAATGAAAAATTGAAACATCAACTTCGTACATCCTTAAAGGTCTTGCTCCCTCTACCTAGATTTCTCAAGGATCCATGTACTGGAAATGAAATGAAGAGGAATATTTTTAATTTGAATTTTAGGGCATATATTCATTTGAGGAATTAAGGTGGAGGATATGAAGACGTTTATGCACTGTCTCGCAGGATCATTCTGTAGATGGAATTGATGCTTTTCAGATCTGACATTGTTGGTTTGTCGTGGCTGCTCGGAAAAAGGACAATGTGGTGGTTGTACACAATGAGTCTTCCGAGGAAGGCAGAGCACTTGCAGAACAGCTGACAATATAGTTTGGTTGGAGCATGGGAATTCGAGAGTTGATGTCCCGGAGATGAAAAATTGAAACATCAACTACACACATCGAAGAAAGCAAGAAAAAAATTTTTCTTTTGAAAGATAATGTTTAAATCCGGTATTTCTGAAAAATTTCGTGGGAGGTCCGGACCCATTGGACCCCCCTCGCTACGGCCTTGCACACATCGTCAAAGGGCTTTTAAACCCCCCTCTAGATCTCTCAAGGATCCAAGTACTGGAAATGAAATGACGAGGGATATTTTTAATTTGAATTTTAGGGTAAAAGCTATAGTGATTGACACCCGAGTTGACACCTTAAGGAATGAATACCTAGTTTCAATAGGCGAATTCGGTTCCTTATTTTATTGTAACACCATAGTTATTATTATGGAACTATAGTTGAATGTTGCTATTTTGGTATCACCTTATAACTTTCAATAAATATCGATTGAATATTCCAGAAAGTACCAATTTCGTCGAAATTACATATTTGATAGCCATTGACATACTTCGATAGTAATTGACACCCAGTATGATAGTCTGACTTTTGCATCAGTTTTGAAACATTCATACTAAAAATAATAGAGAGATAAGAACGTTTAGACAATTTTATTCCATATAAATAAAGAAATAGCAACAAGTAATAGTGATCTTTACATACAGGGTGTCCTGAAAACAATGGATAAGCCTGCAACTATAGATAGACACTGTCGTGGTCTAACAATTTTATTCCATATAAATAAAGAAATAGCAACAAGTAATAGTGATCTTTACATACAGGGTGTCCTGAAAACAATGGATAAGCCTGCAACTATAGATAGACACTGTCGTGGTCTAACTTATTCCAATTTTGACCTTAATGAAAATTCCACGGTTTACGAGATATTCATGGTTTTCTTATTTTTAGAAAATTTCCAAGTGCGATTAGTTTTTCTAGTGCCATTTCTACAGTGCGTTCATTAAAAGGTGTAGAGCATGTATTAGGGCGCAAGGACGTCAATTTGAACATTTAATATGAATAAATGTTCGATATGAATAATGAACTTATTGTTTCATTTTGCATTCTTCATTCATTTCCAATGAATAGTAATTTTGTAATAGTATTAAAGTTCTTTGAAAGATTCATACTTTTGCTATTGAACAATAACCATAAGGTTAAACAAATCAGAATAGCTAGGTATTATCATACATTTACATTAACACATGAGCTCAGAATAACGATTTCAACAAAAATAGTTTTTCGAAATTTTTCGACTATTTGGTAATCAAGTAGTTACGAGAAAGAAAAACTACAGAATGCCTAGGCTTATGATACCTTTTTGGAATCTGCAATAACTGGGCAAGTTTCTAAGATGATGTCTACCAGGGACCTTCTACAATTTTTTTAAACTGTAGCTCATCAAACTTGAAAGAAATTTCAATTAGTTTTCAATTTTTCTTCGTAAATCACGAGTTTCTAACTTTTTACACTAGTTTGATGAATTTAAGTCTTTGTTTCCGATAGCTGAACTATCTCATGGGAAATTAAAAAAAAAACAATATCGAAATACCTCTCTGTTTGTAGAAATGGCGTTAGAAAAACTAATCGCACTTGAAAATTTTCTAAAAATACGAAAACCATGAATATCTCCGAAACCGTGGAATTTTCATTAAGGTCAAAATTTGGAATAAGTTAGACCACGACAGTGTCTATCTATAGTTGCAGGCTTATCCATTGTTTTCGGGACGCCCTGTATATACCGATTCAATAAACTATTGGTGCTATCTAGGGTATTTCATCTGTGTCTCCATATTTCAGAATGTTTTATTTCTATTTGAGTCTTCAGTTTATCATTCTGAAACGGTATCATTGGATATTTGGCGCAAGATTTTGCAATAGTGTCAATAAGTGTATATAGGGGTGCCAAATAGTATCTTACAATATTTTTTTCTTTCGTAATTGTAAGGTAACGAAACCAAACTTTACGAAAACCAAAAAAATAATAAAATCTTTTGAAACAGCCGTTGAAAAAAAGTTGAAATATATGAATTGATTTCAAACCAAGCGTACTTATAAACAATGAAATTAAATATTCTCTTCAAACTCCAAACTGCAACCTTACCAAATTCTTTTTAACTGCAAACATATGTCGTGTGAACCCTCGTTGAAAAGATCGTGACAGATGGAATCTTACCACACTATTTTTTTCATTTCACCATTGAGTATAAAAATAGTAAAAAAAAGTATTTTTAAACTCAATGATTTCACTAAATGGTATTTGAGTAGTTTTTGATTTATAATTTATGGCCTGCGAAATGACACATATCGAAAGCAAAGGAACGACAACTTCAAAGGAAGTATACTTCAAAAGAAGTACATAATTCAAAAGAAGAACATACTTGAAAAGAAATACATACAAAAAATGTACATTAGTATGTGAAAAATAAATGAGGGAATTCATACAAGGCACTGATTCGAATTAATTGAGAATTAAGAATAGGCATATACTGTCAAAACAAAATTCTGGTAAGCAGAGATCTTTTGTTTGAAATAATTGAACGAATAAACTGACGACTTCTTTTTAATCAACTTCATGATAATCATGGAACACAAAACAGACTGTGTGAATTGTCCGCTCTTTCAGATGGCAATTTCAATCATGTAAATGTCAGTGTTTCATCGCGATATCATGCACAGTCCAATTCTGTTCCGTATCTATACCCCTAATGAGCTCCACATGTTGACCGAACTGCATTTATCCGATATGTTGAGAACTTTGAAAAAGCCTAGAATTAAGCTGTCTCAACTGCATCGTATGATCGTTATTTATAGCTTGCATTTATTGTCCTCTTCACTTTCGAGTTATTCATATGATAATGCCTATAAAGTGTAGCGATTTGAGCGTTTCTGTAAACCGTTAATGCTCTCGTATTTTACGAGGTATTACGGTGAGGCTACTGTTTTCAACGTAAATTCAATATTACATTTTGGTAAATAACAGTGTGTATAATAATGTTGCCAAGCCAGCAAGAATAACTGGTTTTATGATGAAATGAAACTAAAATTATTCAGACGTGAATTAAACATCGATCGGTTATGTATTTTCAATTTCATAATTTTTTTCAATATAGGGACCTCAAAGTCATGAAATTGGGTGCCGTTGTTAAATATTCAAATATTATTGTTTTCGTTTCGGATGATGGAAATCCAATTTCACCACTTGTGTTTATTGAAATACTGTCATAACAGGTATACTCTATTATATTGATTGCATAAAAAATTAATCGATGAAAAAGTAATTCAAATATATGTAAAAACACGTATGTGGTGATGGAATTTTATAATGAAATCCATCAGCAGAAAACATAATATTGATAACACCCTTAGTTTGAGAACCATATAGGTAATTCTCACTGTTGATGGAAACATTAAATTTTCAAAATTTGATCTTTGCAAGTTTTTTTGTCAATTATACCGATTTCTCAACACAGAATCTCACAAAACGAACGAATTTTAAACAGATTTCATTCACATTATTCCCACGCCAAAATATTATGTTTTTCAGATCTTTTAAACGTATTGAGAAAAAAAAATTGTTGAATTGAAGTGATTAGTGATAATGAAACTTTAACTTTATCGAAAGTTATTTTCCATTTTTTCCCTGCTGCCAATTGCGACTGTAATCACGATAACTTCCGGAACTACTACCAAAAAAGTTTTCATGGTGGACTCAAGATTTTAATGGAGAAGTTGACTTAATGAATAAATATTGATTGACACCATTTGTTCACAGGATATTTAAATTTTAAGAACTATCGCTTTTTCTCATATGAAAAGTCGCATGAATGCTCATGACTTTACCTCAGCTACCCCATTTTTATAGTTACTGGGTATTGCATTTCGATTATAAACTTAGAAATATTCAACTGAAATTTTCTTTCTTCGATCTTCGCTCATTAGTGTGAATGAAAATCATAAATTATCACCAAATTTCAATGACATCAAATATTCATATGAACATACACACTAAACTTGATCAACAGAATACTATCAATAATAGGATACGAAATAATATATATTTCGTATTTTTTTTCCTAGTTGAAGTAATATTAAAATTGTACTTCAAGTGTGAAATTTTCATCCGACGGGATTTAATGATTTCGAAACGTATAAGAAATTCAGGAATTTTGGAACTGATGCACATGTTTCATTATTAAACTCAAACTCAACCAAGGCGTTTTTGAATCAATGCGAAATAATGAGTGATTTTTCATATCATTTTATGAAAAAAATCCCATAAAGGCCCAGAAAAGTATTGTTTCCAAGAGACAGAGTGTTACAGTTACTTAAACACTGGTACGTCGTGGAGATATTTCTAACCAAAACCTTTTTTTTGAAACCCTCGTCCAATTTAAAATAAAATCTCTGATGCCTCTTTTCATGTGGGTCACCGTTTTTATGTAAAAAACTAAAACATTTCGACGTAGAGTCTAGAGTACATAAATAGTTAAATTAACGACAAATGTGCGTTAAGATGTTTCATTTCGGATATAAAGAGAGCTCTTTAACGAAAAAAGGTACAACAAATTCAAAAAGAAGTGTAAGTTTAGAAGTTTAGATCTAAGTACCCTATCACTTTTTGAGTCAGTTTTCAAGTTACATCGAAACATTGTGTCTTGGAAATAATGCATTTTCAGGTCTTCATTTATCGGAACTTCTTTTCATATAGTGATCTGAGGAATCACCCCCTTATATCTTTCTCATCAGTTCAGGAACACTCTGTATACTTATAATGTACATAATCCGAAAAT
Source organism: Propylea japonica (assembly GCA_013421045.1). Lineage (NCBI taxonomy): Eukaryota > Metazoa > Arthropoda > Insecta > Coleoptera > Coccinellidae > Propylea > Propylea japonica. The sequence continues at coordinate 37,669,043 of CM024247.1, forward strand.
ATGCTCTCTTGAGAAAAGGATGATTCTAGGAAGGACAGCCAGAAAATATAATTTTTCCAACAACATTTTCATGAGTAAACCAAGATAATTCTCGACTCAAAACTTCTAAGTAACCGACATTTGGGAAAAACAATGAAATTCTATCACGTTCAAAATGAGCGCGTACAAAAACAAAAATAAAGAACAATATAATTATATCACCCCGATTCTCTTCATCGAAAAAAAAATCGAAGGGCAAACTTCAACAAAAAAACATCCTGGATACTTTTGCACTCCAGATTCCCAATAAGGAACTTGAAATTCCTTACGTCAAGTCAGTAGAAACGATCGGAACAGCCAGAAAAGAGAAGAAAAACCTTAACGGCTTAATAGAGCGACGTCCACTGACACAAATCAGAAGTTGAAAGACGTGACAGCAATGAAAGAAATAGGATCTGTATGAACAGCACCCCTCCATCTAATAGCGATCTTGATAGACAGGGTGTCTATCTTTGTGTTTTTATCGTGTACAATGGGATAAATGTTTTGTCGCTGAATTTTGAGGTATGAATTATTAGTGGGTGTGTTAAACATTTACTGGTTTTGACATGAAGGGATGAAACGGAAAAAGGTTTCCAGTTTCACTACTGTCCTTTTCGAAGTTAAATTATAACTAGAATTGACATGATTCGAAGACTCTATGCAATGAAGTAAATGAAAAACATCAAGAATACAACATTTTAATTGAAAAACCTCAATACGTAATGTTTTTTAATGCTTATGTCATTTACAACTTTTCGAATGATGAGGAAAATTTGGTCGCACTGCAGCAATCTACAGGGTAGCTGAGACTAAACGTTACTAAATTCACTTTGCTGCTATTTATGTAGTTGTCATTTTCGTGTGTTAATTTTTTGAAGGTTTGCAATTTGGTTGATAGTTTATATGTGGCCAAAAAAGAATTCTTCTAAATTATTATCTTCTCAAAAAATCGTAATGGTTTTCAAACGTAATAGTGTAATTGCACTGTATTTGGCTGGAAATTCACAAGCAGCAATAGTTCGTCAGTTCCAGCATTTGAATGCGAATAAAATGTTTGTGAAACAAACCATTCATCGATACATCGAAACTGTAAGCATCGCTAAACGCAAGAGAAGCGGTCCTAAAAAGACAGCAACAGCAAAAGAAATGATTCGGAAGATGAAGAAATGAATCCAACGAACTCCTCGTCGAAGAGCCAATCAATTAGCAGTACGTCTTATTTTTCAAACCCTATTGAAAAATGAATTAAACTTGAAGTCCCACAAGATACAAAAAGTTCAAGATCTTACAGTGTCATAGGCTCGAAAGAACACGAGCATTGCATGCCAAATGAAATCCCAAAGATTTTCTTATCTTATGAAAACGTTTGCACCATTCAACAGTATGGGAATAAACAAAATGATCGTGTTTGGTTAGAGTACAAGTTACACTATATAAAGACGAAGAGTTGCTATACATAAGCAATCACCAGCTTCTGTTGTGGTTTGAGCTGAAGAGATACACTCCTCTAGTGTTAATCGAACAGGGAGTCAAGATAAACCAAGAAGTGTACCACTAAAAGATCCTTAACGAAGCCTAGATATCTTGGGCACGTAAACAATTTGTTACTAACAGTTGGACCTTCCAACAGGACTCGGACCATCACACAGAGCTAAAGCGACACAGCAATTTTTACAAAATTGAGTTGTAAGGCTGATTTCGTCGAAAGAACGGCAACCATATTCACGAACTTGAATCCCATGGATTTCTCCATATGACCCATTTCGGATAGCAAGGTGTTCACTGAAAATTACGATAGTGTTGTTAGAGAAGGGACTAAAATTCCCCAAGCTCACGTTTGGTCAGCATGCAGAATTGAATTTGACCACGGATTCGTCATCAAGGAGTCAAACCCTATCTTTGAGAGCAAAATTCGAAAATAACAGACATTTGAGCTAAACGATATAGTGCTCGTTCAAGTAGAACGAGATCTCAGAACTAAAAGTCTAAAGCCCGTGAGCCCCAGACCTTCGTTCGCATGCTCCCAACACAGGCAAGAACGATAGACCATTATGAAGTTTGGGTTACCCTGGCTTTGGCAGGTAAACGGTATTGAAGAAGTGTACCTGAAATACTGATCTAAGTTCATCAAATAATAAAGTGTGATTTTTTGGTATTACCTTCAGAATATCATTAAAAATCACGTCATTAACTGCCAGACACATTTAATATCGTGGCAACCCCATGCAGACCCCCTAATGTTCATTAATTATATGTAATTCTATTGTTAAAAATTTTAGTTTATTACAGGGTGGCCATTTGAAAACGAAACAGACGAGATTACAGACGAAATAAATTTTTCGATAGAAATGCTCGGACAGGTCGATTTCTGTTTCGAGGGGGACAACTTAAGATGTAGGTTACGGACGCATAGCGCTTCAATCCTTGCTACTACAAACCCTCACCCCCAATTTTTGAATAGGGAAGATGGGGAGTGATACCTCATTTGAAAGGTATTTTTATACTGATTTCAGCATAGTAATTGTTTTTTCATTTCATGCATTAGTTCTAGAAATATTCTTAACTAAGTTTTGAAAATGAAGTGATGTTTTCATGGCCCTTGTAGTGTTTTTTTTTTGTGAAAAATCGACATTTTGAGCTTGAAAACAACCATGACTGTGGCTTCCTTCCTCCAATCCACTGACATAGAAATCTTTAATCAAGATGTCGAACAAACAAAGCGTATTGCGGAGGAGCTCAATCTTGCTGAAACTCAATCTAAATCATCTTCGATATAATTTGCAGTATTTCCAATAACGTGCGGTAACACTTGATCGATAGAAATCTCCAAAAAGTCCAAATACGTACATATCTCTAATCAGATTACCAGGTAAGAAAATCAAACATTTATGATGCCACAGAAATATTCCAGTCCCAATTCGTGAAACGATTTCCGACTTATGTAATTATGAAGTGTTTTCAGTTGCTTCAATAATGTTTTCATTTTGTTGATTATTGAATTTTTATCTTTTTCAAAAAATGAGAATCGATAATTTTTATTTATTACGAACAGATCATTAAGTTGGGCTTACTGTTTTTTGACATGTGAATTATTCTTAGTTTGAATCGAGACTTGTATGTGCTCTAATTCATTGTTCGACATGGTTTATTCAATTACAGAGCGGGTGGAAATAATTTCACTTTTTTTTGCAAACAATCAATGTGCGAATAGACCGTAGAATTCTTCAATCAACGACATTTAGATAAGCATGGTTGTTTTCAAGCTCAAAATGTCGATTTTTCACAAAAAAAACACTACAGGGCCATGAAAAACATCACTTCATTTTCAAACTTAGTTAAGAATATTCTAGAACTAATGCATGAAATGAAAAAAACAATTACTATGCTGAAATCAGTATAAAAATACCTTTCAAATGAGGTATCACTCACCCCATCTCCCTATTCAAAAATTGGGGGTGAGGGTTGTAGTAGCAAGGGTTGAAGCGCTATGCGTCCGTAACCTACATCTTAAGTTGTCCCCCTCGAAACAGAAATCGACCTGTCCGAGCATTTCTATCGAAAAAATTTATTTCGTCTGTAATCTCGTCTGTTTCGTTTTCAAATGGCCACCCTGTATATTGATAACAGGTTATACAAAAAACGAAATAATACTCAACATTCCGATGAAAAAGGTTAATAATTACATAACAAGAAATCAGAAAGTATAAAAAATAGATCGAGGACATTACTTCTTGTCTCATATTTTTTTTCAGATGTTTTTGAGATTCACTTAAATTATTAATTATATAAATCTGTACCAAAAAAAATTATTTGCACTAGTCATTATAATCATGCCGTCTCACTCGTACCCGCTTATATATACTGTCTCGCGCGCTCGCACCTGCAGCTACCCTACATGCTTGTCTGGAAAGGGTTGGAACTATCAAAAATGTCTGGCTAATGGGGAAACATAATCTAATTATTACCCAAGTAATATTTATAAAAATCAGATTTTATACTATAACGTGAGCAGAATAACATATAAATTAATGAACATTGAGGGTATCCGGCAAGAGGTTGCCACGATATTAAGTGTCTGGCAATTAATGACGTGATTTTTAATGATATTCTGAAGGTAATACCAAAAATCACACTTTATTATTTGATGAATTTAGATCGGTATTTTACACCCTTCAATACCGTCTACCTGCCAAAGCCAGGGTCCCCCAAACTTCATAAGTTCATAATGGTTCATCGTTCTTACCTGTGATGGGAGCATGCGCAAACAAGTTTTCAGCTTTTAAAAATAACGAAGGTCTGGGGTCACGGGCTCTTGCTCTATAAGTAACGTCTACCAAACGTTCTTGGTAATTATTGCTTCTTGGATTGCTGAACAGTATTTTTACCGTCTTGATACAACAATAAGTATTTTATTACCTCGGCGAACAAAAAGGTCCAAGGTATAGTTACTAACGAACATTCTCGTTGTCAGAATTTCAACTACCCTATTCAGCTAATTTCGTAAAAACGGCGCAGTTTACCAATGAAAGATCGAAAAATTCATTATCTTCAATCAGCCCCGATCAACAATTTCCCATTAAGGCGTCGATCAGCCTTTTCACGTCCAATCAACTGACCCCGTCTCATCGTCTAGTCTATTAATTTCTGCTGTAGGGAAAGAAGGGAAGGCTCTTTCCTTGTAATTGGGCCAATAATGTGTACTGACCAAATCGGCCGGGCGTGAGTCCTTACTAAACAGCATCGAAAACAGGATCGAAGGGCCGTGCGAGGGGCTCTATTCGTATCAAGTCAAGCTTGAATTCATTCGGTTCAATCAATAGGTGAAAGCTGCCGAATAGGGTCCAACACGGATGTAATCGCGCCCTATCTGTTCGCCTCGTTATTTATCTCGCTAGAGTATAACGAAGATACAAAACATTCCGTTTGTATTCGGGCTTTTAAAAAAATCCATTACTGGCTGTGAACACTTTTAATCAATAGGTTGAATTACGTTGTTATCTACATTCCGGTCTTTGTGGCTTTTGTTTGGATGATTTAGCTAGGATTTGAATTATTACTGATGCAAGAAATCTACCACACAATGATTCAGAAAGAAATTATGACATTTCTGAAACAAAATCTTAAGTCAAAATCGTCCAAGAAACTGCCGAATAGAGTACAATACGGATGTAGGGGAAGTGTGCCCATGTTGGCACCCTTAACGAATTATTTACATATTTCATTAAAGGAATATTTTTCTATGTCATCGAATGTACAGATTTACTGCTACTCGTATGTAGTATGCTTTCTTATATGTAGTTTCAATATACATTTTCAAAAACTTGGATTATAACACTTTTTAAAATTTGGCCACGGGTGCCATCATAAGATCACGTATGTCCTTTGATGGCATATAACTTAAAATAAAATGATATTATTTATTGAAATGTTTTATTGAAGAAAATAGCAGTCCTATTTCATGAAAATGTAAATATAAGTCTAAAGAAACTAAATTTACATCCTTTGGCATCGACAAAATATAAAAATATAATTTTTATACGCACAATTCACATACGAATATGATTTGCACTAGCACACTCGGCATGGCACCAGCTGGCGCATTTCTGGCAACGCAACCACTTCTCCCTTGGTCGAGACATGGACAACAGCTTATAACAATAAAAACAAGCGGCATCTGAATCATCGTCATAATGTCTTTCTTCATTTTCCTCATTTTCTTCTACGAACTTAATATGTCTTTTGAACTTTCTAGCTAGTTTCTCTCTCTCTTTCTTTGTCTTCTCTTCTTCTTCCAACTTCTTTTCTTTCATGTCAGGGGTTGCTTTGAGGATTCCAACTTTTACTCGTTTTCTTCCTCTGTTCACTGTTGATTCTGCAACGGCAGTTGGCAGTGGTGAGAGTTCTTGTATGATTTTCAATGATCTCGATACTTCACTTGAAATCATTTTGATTATTTTGGCATACCTCTAATATTTCTTGCGAAGTACCAGGCTTTGGAGGAATCGTCTCTTGATCTTGATTCTTTTTCCTATGATGGCACCCTTTTCTATCATAGGAACACTCTGACTATGTCATCATAAGCATAAGTAACATATATTTTTCAACAAAGCGAAAAAAGTACTAAAAAGACGAAAAAGCCTAAAACTTTAACACTTAAAGCATTGCTATAGAGTGATTAAAGGAAAGTATAATTATTTTTTACACAGATTTTTTGAATATCCAAATAAAACGAAAAAGAATGAAATAACTATCATACATTAACACTTACCGAAATGATTGAACTCTTATAACAGTCACAAATTGCCACGTATTCAAGGTGTAACTACGTACTTATATCAAGCGTAAATGCCATCTGGCGTACAAACTCAGTAAATATAAGTTTGTTCAGTTGATGTTAACAGACTTCTTTGAAGTGTGCCATCATAAGCAGGATGCCATCATAGGCATACTTCCCCTAATTGTACCCTATCTCTTCACCTCGTTATTCTTTCGCTAGAGTATAACGAAGATACAAAACATTCAGCTAGTATTTAGGCTTTTGAAAAAATCCATTACTGGTTGTAAACAGTTTTGATCAATAGTTTGAATTCCGATGTTATCTACATTTCGGTCTTTGAGGCCTTTGGATGATTTGGCTAAGATTTGAGTTATTACTGATGCAAGAGATCAACAACACGTACGTTCAGCAGCACTCAACTGTTGACAACAGTTGAGTAATTCGAGAAAGTGACAGCGTTCAGCAAAACCGCTGACAGATCGATGTTTCTCAGCAGCTGTCGATTTCTGGCAGCGGTAAAAATGTGCGCTTTGTAACTCAACTGACCGCAGAGACATGCGCATATACTTATTTTGTGATTTGTTTATGTTTAGGGTTTTCAGTTGAAGTTTAGTATTGTTGTGTTCTGTGAGTTGAAGTTTATTAATGAGTATTTTGGTTATTCCAAATAGGTACACTTCAATTTATAATCTGGAAGTACAATCACAACAAGTTTCTCACCTGGGTATCAAAAATAAAAAAAAAATTAGGTTATATAACAAGATATGTCGGATTAGTAAATCACTCAGATAAGCGTTCAGAAAATTTTTATCCGCTGAAACTCAACTCTACTCAATTGATTTTTGCTTTATTCCAACAGTTGAGTGTTGCTGAACGCACCCAATGATATTTCGCTAGTGTATAACGAAGATACAAAACATTCTGCTGGTATTCGGGGTTTTGAAAATTTTTATTACTGGCTGAAAACAGACTTAATGCAAAGGTAGAGTTGCTTTGTTAGCTGCTTCAACATTTTTGTGGCGTTTGGACGATTGAGCTAGGAAATTAAGTAACACTGATGCAATAGAAGTACCACACTGCTCAGAGCTTCTCTTGAATTTTTTCATGAGTAGAATATACAGCGTTGGAATAGAGTATGAAACCAATTCAATATCTTTTGAACGAAAAGGAGAATAATTATGAAATTTTATAGGTGATAACGATGTCGCAAAATGCATCTGATGTAATGTTTTATTCGGGCCTGCTATAAAGAATTGCAAACTTCGAAATAGATTGGGATTTGTTATTGTTAGCTTGAAAAAGATCGAATGAATTATTTGACATTTGCATAAATCGATAAAAGGTCGAATTAGATGAGTACTTCCTCAATGAAAAAATTGAGATTAAAAATAAAATTTATTCGAACAGATGGACGAAAATAATTTTGAAATATTAAAGGAATTGAAATGGAAGTAGGTAAAATAATACTTTGTTTTGCCAGTTAGCCAGTTTGAAATTGGAGCATTCTGTTTTCATTCCAGCTATCATTTTGTAATAATGTGAATATCTTAGGGCACATATTTGAATATATCTAACTCACAACGGCTATTTGAAAGAAACGTAAACGTTATTATACTCACTCTGAAATAAAATATTTCATATCAGTATTGTTATTGATCAACATCCATTTCTGGATGTTTCTGTATTCTATTTTTATGTACACCGACATAATATCACTCTTCCTTCATCGATTTATTGTTTCAAATTCAAACACATTAAACTCTTCACAAAGTTATTAGCGATTCACCGACTATCGATAAGTTATAACTTAATTCCGAGCTTGAATAGGTAAGACAATTATAGACAAGCCTGCCTGGAACAAAAAGATCTAATGGCGGTGGCACGCGTTAATTTGGGGTCTTATTTTTTTAAACGCACTCTTACGGTGTGGTACGGTGTTGTTTCAACCGCTTACGGATTCAATGTTGAACACCAGATGGTGTTAAACATTGACAATGTCTTTGGACCGGTGTTGAACCATATATAAACGGAGTTTTTCAAATTCACCATTGTCAATGGTGTCACCATTCGATGACAAATGGTTGAACTACTCTAAGGTGCAAAAAATTTATCCGTCAAATTTTTTACTGTGTATACTCCAGCTCCGGGCCATCACTTATCGTGATTTTAGAACCATCTGTATATCATTTGATGATATTGACTTTGAAGATTGGTTTAGTATATCACTTTTTTTTTCTTTTTTCTTCCATAGCATCGAGTGAAAGTTCTTCCAGATGCTCACTTTTTGATCGTACCATTACAAGGTATAGGTTCTCTGATAGGATGTATGGATCAATACGTTTATTTGGAAGAAACCATTATTATCATTATGAATACTGTATAGTAACTTTCGATTAAATCGAATGGATCTATACAGGGTGAGTCTTTGACTTGTACATATATTTTAACCGTAGATTCCTGAGGTCAAAAGAAACACTTTTTTCCTCTACCATTTTTCCGATTCGGCCTGGTTCAAAAGATACAGGCTGTTGAAAATCCATGAAAAGCATAAATTCTCAGTAATATCTCGCAAACGATTCCTTCAAATGAAATGATTTTTGAAACATAGTTTTTCATGAATATGATTAATCTTTCCCGACTACAAAATTCCGAGTAATTCGATGTTGAAAGAAAAAAAAATCTTAGAAATTCGAAAAACTGGGTACTTTGGCTGAATTCAACTCTGTCGAAAATATTCACAGAATTCAATTTTCCCTATGTGGTCACTTTGACAAATTTCAAGAATAATTAGAGAACTTGTTATCTGGAATAATGAATGGTAAGAGAACTAGCGGATTTTCTTTAAAAATGGGGTTACAATGAATAAGCTCACCTCTATACTTCTTCAGTGTAAATCCTTATCTATTTAAGCAAATTTCCCCAACACTTTCGAAGTACCTATTGCAATTTTGTTTCGTTGAGCTTTGACATGCGTTGATCCAAATTTACATTACGTTAAAATACATTCATTTCTCATTTATTCATCATTTTTATCACTACTACAATGACCTTAATAAGTTATTATTCATGAAGTCGTATGATTTTGAAAAACAAACTAACCACAGAACACCGATGTCAAAGAATCTAGTGTCACGTCTGTGACTTTCACCATGCGGACACCCGGACACCCCTTGAAATTCAATCGCCCCAACTGGTGTTTGTGAACGTGAAATGTCATGCGTGTTATGGTTGAGTTGTTGTTTTGATTTCGGAAACCCTTGCACGGAAGATTTCAAGAGATATTGGAAATGAATGCTATAGCTAGAATAGGTGGTTCAAAAGTTAATCCGATATAATCAAAATGCAGTATACATCAAGAAGAGATTATTCTGCTTTTCATCACTAGCAAAATTTTGGATGAATCAATCATTGCATTAGAAAATATACAACTGGTATTGAAGAAGTGAGTTCATATTTCTTTCTTTAATACAGCAGCTTAGTTGAAAATTTCGAATGGTATATCTACTTGTTTCTTTGATACAATAGCTCATTCCAAAGGTTTGAATGCTATATCTCGTACTTGCAAAAATTCAGTGGTTAGTTTACCATTGGCGGCATATCTCATTCTGAAAACAAAAAAGGGCTATATCTTCTTAATCAGGCCGAATCGGAAAAAAATGTTTTTTTCGACCCCAGGAATATACGGTTAAAATATATGTACAAGTCAAAGACTCACCCTGTATTTCCTTCAAAGAATCTGATGCACTCACACATACCGACCACAGCAATTCTCATTCCAAATCTCACAGAACGACCATTCCAAGCAAGACGGCAGGTTTCCAGAACATCTTCTTGTCTCGACTGAATTATGCAAAATATTACGGCCAAACACGAGTTTTCCGGTAACTTCGGCGATTTTCCAGGACACCCAGGACCAGGAAACCGTGCTTATTCATAAAATTTCACGACTGGATTCTCTGGTGGTGTAAGTCGGAAAAAAGTTCAATCTGTGCGAGGTGGATGTTTCAGCCCTCTCCGCGGCTATTTTTAACGGGAAATCTCGGATTGGAGTATCGGCAAGGAAAACCAGGTCATAAATATAAAATGGAAATCGACAGAATGTCGAAAGGAAGGGGGAAAACTGGAGGGAAGAATGCGAGGACCCTCTGGTGAATTTTAGAAGGTGAATTTTTAGGATAGCTTTTCTCGTCATCGGAAAAAGCTGAAGCATAATGAATAAATTGGGATCGATTTCAATTTTGTCATTAATTTGCGATTATGGATAAGTGGGGTAGAATCCTCGTTTCAAGTTGGGACGTTCTCATGTAAATTGTTTGTTAGATGTTATTGAAAACGATTTTTGTAATTTTGGTGTTCAATTCGTTGGAGGAATTTAACCACTGATTCCTCGGTATATTGTTCATGGTGCACTTTGAGTTGATGTGAAAGAAGTATACCGGATGTCCTGAATTCGTTGTGGGGGGATCTACGAAACCCGTTGAGCTAAAACAAAATGAATGGCACAGTTTTGACTTGATTTTTGAGCGAATTCATTTGGTGAAAACCGCAACCCTCTAAGTCAAACCGTTTTCGAGCTATTAGAGAAAATTGGAAAATAGCGTCAAAATTAAAAGTTCCTATAACTTCTTTTTTACTGAAGGTATAAACATGTAACAAAACATTATACAGGCACTTTTTTCAGTAGAAATCATTGAAGTAATCAATTTTTCTTTATCACATTTTGTTCCAGCAGCTGGAACAAAATGTGATAAGAATCTAGCTCATTGGGTTTCTGAGATACTCTCACTAGACAACGAATTTAGGAAACCCGATACGGGGAGGCCAGAATTAGTAATCCGTGAACTACAACTTTTCAACCCTGAAAAAAAAAAAATGAATAGCACATTTTGGTTATAGTTTTTAGAAAAACTTGTTGTTTTTCAGTTATAAGTTAAAATTGACAGTTTATTAATAGTTATTTAATCAACTAGTCTATTGAAGACAGCGACTAATGGTCAAGATATTTTAATTCGTTAATAGTTCGAGACCATTAGTCGCTAGATTAATAACCGTGTTGATTACAAGATTTTTCCGAATCCCAACATAAATAGTATGTAAATTCTTGATTGAAATACATTCTCATTTTGCACTAGACATACATTTGACAAATGGAATTCCTATGTTCCAGTAGAGTTCTGACATTTCTCGTAGTGCTTCTGAATACTTTGTGTACGGTTGCCATGAGAATTGCACATTAAAATGGCTAAAAAATGAGCACTAGAATGGGTCATTAATGATCAATTTCGTACACATTAAAATCACCTTTTTTATCGGGGTCGGCGGAAAAGAAATGTAATATTCAATGTCAAGTTATACCTACTCTGATGATATACCTCAAAATGAAATTTCATATTAAAATTTGTCCACAAAGAGGTAGGATACAACAGATAGTCAATTTTTAAATAAACTATTTTCGCAAGAAAGACTTAAATTGGATGAATGAATATTTGGTTGATGCAAGGTGACGCCCCCACCGTATGAACTGGCTGAACACTTAGATCAAATATTTTCCAAAAGATAAATAAAACAATGAGGCATAATGCTATGTGGTCCTCTAGATTTCATTATTTGAATTTTCGTATCTTATGTAATTATCCAGAAATGTCAAAATTACATTTTATTTCCAAATTTTATTGTCTCAGCGTATCACCTTGACCATAAAAATCGGCATTCATCTACAATTACGAAGGTTGAACTGATCATAAATTCTTCTTCTTCGCTAATAAATCACCAAGAACATCTCCAGAGAAATCATCCGCCTAAATCAACAACAGCTACCTGAATTTCTCGTACATTTTTATATGTGCACAATATTGAATTTACATCTTGTAAACATCAAAACTTCTTCGATCAATGTTTATTCGATTCCCAAATAAATACGTTCGAACTTTTGGGGCAGCAAGCAGCAACAACTTTATATTGGCATAAAACGAAATTGCTAGGAGAGGTCAGGTCTTACCCTGCAACTTACGGCACAGCAAAACACGACCCAAATCCAATGGCGTAGTTCTGAACTCAAGTAGATAGATTCATCCGAACTATTCGTCTTGAGTAGTTCGTTTAGCCTCTGATACGTTCTACTCGAGGAGGGGGCTGGGAATAGATGAATTCCAGATACTTCCCGGAAGGATTTGTGAGTTGTTGAGGTACTTGTGTGAAATAAGGATCTACTGGCGTTATTTTTCAATTAAGATAATAAGGGAACTGAATGAGCTTTCTTGATAGTTGTAAAGTTTGTTCGAAACTTCTTCCAATGTGAAAAGGGACAGTTGGATTATAAAAATAATGGTTATCCATTATAATACAGACCAATAACAAATATAAATAATAATCAAAAATTGCTTCCTTGTCCTTCAGAATATTTCTCATGAGATCAATATAAAGGGTGTTCCAATATGAAGTGTTATTTTGAATAGCCCGCTATTTCGGTAGATGTCACGTTCGAAGATGTCATTTTTTGACATTTGACAAGTAGAAACTACGCCATTAATAAAAATTAAACGCATCGAAATCATTTTAATTCACTATAAATGGCGAAAATGTGGCAGAGACGGTACGTAAAACTCGAACATTTTTGGGTCGGCGTGAAGCACCTTGTCGGACCGCAATGAAGAAATTGGTGAAAAATTCGAGCTGTTGGGACAATTTAGTGATGTAAAGAATAAAATCCGTGCACGTCGCTCAAAAACAGCCGAGAATATTGCTGCTGTAGCCGAAAGTGTTGAAGAAAACCCAGGTTTGTTCATTCCTCGTCGTTCTTTGGAATTAGGCATTCCACAAACTTTGGCTCGGTTGAGGCTTATAAAGTTCAATTAACGTGCTACGTGCCACACAAGCAACGAAACCATTGATCTTTTGCGGAAAAAGTTTCCGGACCATGTTATCTCTCGAAGAGATTTAACACCTTGCGACTTCTTCCTTTGGGGACTCGTGAAGGTTTACGCCAATAGTCCAGCGTCGATTCAAGATCTCAAAGATGGAATTCGTGAGGCTATCGAGTACATAGGGCAGCCACTTCGCGATTTGGTTATGGAAAATTTCATTGAAAGGATATGGTCATGTGGGCGTGGTCGTGGTGGTCATTTGCCTGATGTTATTTTTCACTATTGACGGCATAGCTTCTTCTTCATAATGAAATTAACATTCGATCATTTATATTGAAAAAAGGCATTTTCTTTGAATATCAAAATAACGCCTCTTATTGGAAAATCCTTCACTTCTGCATATCTGGCAATCTGATTAGATATCTACAAAATATGCATTCTGAAAGCACCAAAAATATATTCTGAGAGGTCTTGAATCATCAAAATGAGGAATTATTTAGCACTTATTTTGCATTCCATTAGTTAATGTCAATAACTCCGAAGCTACAGCACCAGTTTGTCCCGTTAACGAATTCAATGATAGCATTTGGAACCTATACCCACGTCAAAAAGTCGAATCCCTCACACCATCGGTTCGAGAGTTATCGTGTTCAATAATTCCAAAAAAATACCAAATAATTCCAAGAAAACACCAAATTCCAAATATTCATAAGTAATTTCGAATAATTCCGGAAAATTCAAAATAATTCCAGAAGTCCAAAAATTCCAGTAATTCCACTGAATTCCAGTCGTTCAAAAACATTATGTTGTTCTTTCTTGTCAAAAATTGATCATACTGTTTCATGGTTCTACTTTATTAGGGGTGGTCGGAAGTTTTTTTTTATGCTCGAGTACACATTAGAAAAAGGAAAAGGGAAAAGTGGTTTCCATCAAATTATGAGGTTATAACTGCGGTAGAGGTGAATGTAAATTCAAAATAGAATATCCTGAGGGCTATGGGTTTTATTGAATTCATTCATGAATTCATCTTTTCTTTCAGATCTTGAACCTACCTTGAAAATTTCGAGTTTTGAAGACGTAATCGCGTTTACTGCGGTCGGTCATAGGATCTCAGATTTTTCAATTTCGAATAATCGTTTGCCCAATATGAATAACATTGCGCAAAAGCATCTGACTTTATGTCACAGCTGTTTTGAATTTCTTTGAAACCTAATAAATAATGGATATGGGAAATAGGTAGCTTCTATTTTACTCAGTTTTCAGATATGACGACACTTCCCGATTTTCTTATCATGCAAAAATGACGTTCAAATGTAGAATTAATTTTGGTTAACTTATTCGACCGTCAATATTTATTGGAACTATTAATCCCAATAATGTCATATGAACATAATAATATAGCGATATGTGGAACATTAGGTATTTATTTTTTCATATACCATATAAAAAATAAATTGCATATTCAAGAATATGTAATCTGTTTGTAGCAGTCGCAAGTATTTTAATGTCATATTACTTGTAACTTGTAACTGACCTCTTTGCCAAACTGTGAATTATTTGGAATTTTGGGAATTATTCAGAAATTTTCTGAATATCTAGAATTATTCAGAATTTTTGGAATTTTTCGGAATTAATCCAAATTTAAATTTACCTGTGCGTTTGCGCCCAAGTCGGGATCTAACATTACCATAATTCAAGAAGCACGAATTTCAAATAATTCCGAATTATTCCGAAAATTTTCAAATAATTCTGAAGAATTCTAATTATTCCAAAGAATTCTAATAATTTTGAAAAATTCCGAGAATTCCTAATAATTCCAAGCTTTGTACACTGAAATTCCAGGGCGAAATAGCCCTCATTTGACACTCTCACTACCTACCGACATTCTTAAAGAACAGACGTTGGGACCAAAGATAGAACGCTGTTTCCTAGAAAAAAGCGCGCAAAAAAGAGTTGAGCTTGTTTTTTTTTACCTTGAGCTAAATCGTTGGATAGAAATTTTAGTTATTAGATAATACAGATGCAGTGGGTAACCTCAAATTAGTAATAAATTAGTCAAAAATGATCTTCCCTGTGGTATAAACTTAAAAATTCAAGGATATAGACTCGCCTAAACTTTTCTTATTGAGTATTCCATAGAAGAATTCTAGCAGTCTCAAAGGACTGAAAGTTGCTGAGTTAGTTGCGGTGAAATTGGAAACAACTGACTTAATTTTTCAACATAGTTAATTAGGAAAACTTTTTGAACTCTCTCGAGAGTTTGGAACCGATTTCGAATAATTCGAAGAGTGAGAGTTGAATTGAAATGAGATGTTTCTACAGGAATAGAATCGAAATTTACATTGGAAAAAAGACGAAATGGTTTTTATTGGAACTTCTTTTATTTCATCCGAATAATTGGTGGAGTTTGGCGTCTAGAGTGAATAAATGGTGACAATTGTTAATAATTCACATTAGCCTGGAAAGGATTGAAAAGAGTACTAGGACATAGGTTGGATTGAATTAAATTAGAATCCTAGATGTAGTATTTCTAAAATGAACCAAATAATAAGATATATTTTCCGCCGAACTCGAATTAAAAGGTGATTTCAATGTGAACGAAATAGAACATTAGTGACCCTTTTTAATGTTCAATTTCTGCTATTTTAATGTGGAAACCTCATCGCAACTGTTCACAAAGTATTCAGAAGCTCTACGAAAAATATCGAAACTCTACTGGTACATAGATACACAGAAATTTTATTATGGCAAAAAAATTAACGCACATTATGGAAATCTCACGATATACACACACCGGTATGACGACGCGCATCGAGAGTAACGTCACTGCGGAGCATTTCCATTGCATTTGCGGGATAGAGTGTTTAGAACTTGAGGGAATGATTGAAATTTGTTTCTAATATTACCGCAATGACGTAGATGCTCGCACCGGCGAGTTTAGACCCCGAATCTGGCATACCGGTGTCTGTGTATCGTGGGAAATTTCAAATTTATTCGACAACTGAAGGTGTTCTCAATGATAATTATTTTTATCAGAATTATGCATGCATATGTTATCCACTATTAACGTTTTTTTTTTCAATACAGATGTTTTCATAGCTGGAATAAAAAAGATGAGATTATCAGATTTTGAATGTATTGGTTCCATTCTGAATCATTTTAGTTTCATTCATTCTAGTGATCAATAGTTTTTTTCTTTCGTTTGATTTTCTACACTTGATTGCTATGCAACGCGAAACGCGCAATTTGACTCAAGAAGAATGTGCCCAGCGGTAGTTTTGCGAGAAGAAGGGTGGACATACACAAGAATGGCAGAAAGGTTTGGAGTTTCCCATACAAGTGTGTCCAGAATTTTGCAGCGATTCAATAAGACAGGTATGAATGTCCGAAGACCAGGACAGGGTAGACCACGGGTAACAACTGCCATTCAAGAACGTTACTTGAGAGTTTCTTCGTTGCTCGCCTCCTTCAAAATCAGCTTGAGCAAACTCATGGGGTGCGAATTAGCACTCAGACAATAAGAAATCGCCTCAGAGAATATGATTAAAGGTCTCGTGTTTTGCGAGCGTATAAAAGAGCATATTATCATCACATTGAAGTATAATCAATTTTATAGCTACTGACCTTCAGAGTTTGTCCTCCGACAGGTGTTCATTTTCAATTCATAGTCAAATCCAAGATGACTTTTTGTACCACGAAATCTTGGTTAGTTATGTATTGTTAGAAAGCTAGAAACAGAAGCCGGTGATGAATCAATGTTTGACTTAAGGCACTGATTTTGCGTTGATATAAATTAGTGTTTGATGTGGTGTTTATCCTACCTAGATAAACAAACCCAGAGAAATAGGTGTACCTCGTAAACTAGCTATTTGCAATTAGACTATAAGTTGATTGCGCAAGTATAAGTTTGCCTTTCATCAGCATAATATGGAAAGGAAAGCGGAAGTTGAAAGCATATTCATTATTATCAAGAAGAGACTCATACGAGGTGCATTAGACCCGAATTAAAACGGATTTTCAATGCTGCAAGTCATCAATATTTAATATGAAGAGCAGAAGCCGTAGGAAAAGCATACATGAATATTGAATAATTCACACAGAATCTGTTTTATATTGTGCACTTTGAACTTTCACGAAATGGTTGTTTATAACGTAGAATCTTTTTAATTTATCATAATACTTATTGAAATTGGTATATTGACAGGTATTCATAGGTATTGATAACATCCGAAAATAGTGAGAAACTCAAGTTCTAGGGTTGTTCGCATCACTTAGTTACTGAAACTTTCTACCTCCTTTTTGAGCGTTTGTTCTATTCAAACGAGTGCTATATCGTTTTGTCCAAATATCTAAAATTTAGGTATTTTGTGCTGAAAATGGTCTCAAACGATAGGGTTCGACTACCTGATGTCGAATCCGTGGTCAAATTCAATTCTGTCCGCAATCAAATCGGACTCAAAATAACACATATATGAATCAACGAACTTCATCGACTTTTTGAGTCGATCAATTTTTTTCCGATGAGTAGTTCAGTACCGTTTTAGTTACCTATATATATTCGTCAAAAATAAGTTCTAGTAAACAGTTTTTATGGCCGTACATATTCATAAATCCTTCGACGAAACACAATTCTCAATAAATCATCAAACACCTTCTCTGGAAGCTAATGGGAATTGTTTTGATCCTCATCCTTGAAGTCCTATCTGGATTTGTGCACTGACAGCAAAAAAAATCCGAACTCTACGCCACTGGATCCATCACGGCCGAATCCATCCAGACTTTCCTGCTGCCAACCATCAATAAACTTTTTACGAGTAATACAATCGGAAGAAGCTGAATAATACATGGACCGTCACATCATATCACGAGGTACGTATTACAAGAAATTCCAATTGGGACCTGCCATAAATCGATGGGTCGAGTGTTTGCCTCACTTTGTCACGTATAAAATGGGAGATAAAGACGCAATTTCTATGATCGTCTGCCGAGCTCACAATGGGATGCTGATTGGAATGGTGGTTGTGTTCCTGCGTCCTTATTATCCTGGAGAGGGACTGGAAGATTTGGAAAATGACGAGGTGTGGTCGAGATGTCAGGGATAATGTGAGAGTTATTTGATGGCTATATTGTTCGGAAATGATATTATTACGAGAGTTATTAGGTGGAGATCCTTACAGTGGAAAAAAAGTTTAGGGGAGCGTATATAGTCATACTTTCATTTTTCTCTTCATTGAACTTGACCCTCATGTTACGTGCACAGATGAGTTAAGGCATGTTTTTATTTCGTATTAAAATTAACTCACTTTGTCGCATATAAAATGGGAGATAAGCACGCGATTTCTATGATCGTCTGCCGAGCTCACATTAGCATGCTGATTGGAAAGGTAGTTGTGTTCCTGGGTCCTTATTATCCTGGAGAGGGACGAAAGATTTTGGAAATGACGTGTTGCGGAGATGAGGTGAGGAGATGAGAAAACG
The DNA here is from genome assembly GCA_013421045.1 of Propylea japonica. Taxonomy (NCBI): domain Eukaryota; kingdom Metazoa; phylum Arthropoda; class Insecta; order Coleoptera; family Coccinellidae; genus Propylea; species Propylea japonica. The sequence continues at coordinate 37,687,682 of CM024247.1, forward strand.
TGCGAGTTATTTGATGGCAATATAGTTCGGAATGATATGATTATGTGAGTTATTAAGTGGAGATCCTTACAGTGGAAAAAAAGTTTAGGGGAGGGTAGATAGTCATACTTTCATTTTCCTCTTCATTGAGCTCGACCCACATTATACGTACACATATGAGTTAATGCATGTTTTTATTTCAAATGAAACACTTTGTGACGTATAAAATGGGAGATAAAGACGCGATTTCTATGATCGTCTGCCGAGCTCACAATGGCATGCTGATTGGAATGGTGGTTGTGTTTTTGGGTCCTTATTATCCTAGAGAGGGTTGGAAGGTTTGGGAAATGACGAGGTGCGAGGTGTGTCGAGATGCCAGGGATAATGTGAAAGTAATTTGAGGGCTATATTGTTCGGAATGATATGATTATGTGAGTTTTTAGGTCGAGATCCTAATTAAGGAAAGGAAGTTTAGGGAAGGATAGATATTCATTCTTTCATTTTTCTCTCCATTGAGCTTGACCCTCATGTACTACGTACACAGATGGGTTAAGGCATGTTTTTGTTTCATATTACAACAAACTCACTTTGTCACATATAAAATGGAAGATAGAGACGTGATTTGTATGATCGTCTGCCGAGCTCATAATGACATGCAGATTGAAATGGGTTTTGTGCTCCTAGATCCTTATTATCCTGGAGAGGGACGAAGGATTTGGGAAATGACGAGGTGTGGTCGAGATGTCAGGGATAATGTGCGAGTTATTTGATGGCTCGACCCTCATGTTATACGTAAACAGATGGGTTAAGGCATGTTTTCATTTCATATTACAATTAACTCACTTTGTCACATAAAATGGGAGATAAGACGCGATTTCTATGATCGTCTGCCGAGCTCACAATGCCATGCTGATTGAAATGGTGGTTGCGTTCCTAGATCCTCATTATCCTGGAAAGGAACTGGAAGATTTGGAAAGGATATGGTATGGTCGCGATGTCAGGAATAATTTGCAAATTATTTGATAGCTATATTGTTCAGGGTTGATAAGATTATGTGAGTTTTTAGGTGCAGATATTCTCAGTGGAAAGAAAGTTTAAGGGAAGGTAGATATTCATTCTTTCATTCTTTTTAATGAGCGCGACCCCACATGTTATACGTACACAGATAATTAAGGCATGTTTTTATTTCATATTACAATTAACTCACTTTGTGACATATAAAATGAAAGATAAAGACACGATTTCTATGATCGACTGACGAGCTCAAAATCGCACGGAAATGAACATGATTAAGTGAGTTATTAGGTGAAGGTCCTTACATTGGAATGAAAGTTTAGGGGAAGGTAGATGTAGTCCGATCACGAAAGGTTGAGAGCATAGTAGGCGTTTCTTTATTATCTGAAGTTGGCAGTATTTGCTGTGTATACGTAAAAAAAAAGTCAACGTTGCCGAATATACCCGGCCTCGTCCGACGAGCTTGCGAGTTGTCAGACAAACTCTATGCAATATGACAACGTTGCGTATCAATCTGACAAGAAAATAAAAGACATAACTAAAATTTTAATATACACAGTGGAATATTGATTGAGCTAGATACTCATGTTATACGTACATAGATGGGTTAAGGCATGTTTTCATTTCATATTACAATTAACTCACTTTGTCACATAAAATGGGAGATAAAGACGCGATTTCTATGATCGTCTGCCGAGCTCACAATGCCATGCTGATTGAAATGGTGGTTGTGTTCCTAGATCCTCATTATCCTGGAAAGGAACTGGAAGATTTGGAAAGGATATGGTACTTATGGTCGCGATGTCAGGAATAATTGAAAATTATTTGATAGCTATATTGTTCAGGGATGATAAGATTATGTGAGTTTTTAGGTGCAGATATTCTCAGTGGAAAGAAAGTTTGAGGGAAGGTAGATATTCATTCTTTCATTTTTTTTCCTTGAGCTCGATCCACATGTTATACGTACACAGATAAATTAAGGCATGTTTTTATTTATATTACAATTAACTCGCTTTGTCTCATATAAAATGGAAGATAAAAGAAAGTTAGTGAGCATAACACGGTACAAAAACGCGCCTTCACTATTGATTTCGAGCGATGGGCGTGCAGACATGTCGTCTTTCAACAGTAACGTTCATTTATAATTTTTTCTCTACGTTCATCATTTATGTCTCATTCAATTTTTTCAGTACCTATTGTTGCGTAGAAACTTTTCGTTTTTGTGATGAATTCGCATTATCCTCTTGCAATCCCAAAACACAGTAATGGTCAATTTTCAAGTCAGACACTTTTCACGCCATTAGATTTTTCTTTGAATTTAGGCTCGAAAGATGATTTCGATGCATCGACTCACTGCTGTTTCTGAAGAAGCGTAAACATTCCCGGTAACAATCTTGCATTGACGTTTGTCATACCCAAGTGGTCATGTAAGATTCGCAAAATGATGTTATACGACAACAGCAGATTATCCACTGTTCTTTCGTACATTTTTTTGTCTGCGTCAACTGTGGTAGTCTCAACTGACTTTCCTTAGCAGGGATGCAAAGGACCATGCAATTGTGAATCATTGATTTACTAGTGCACTGTTTCCTAAACATACAAAGAGCGACGGTAAAATGATGATGGGCGGTTGATCCCCGATTTTGTTCGTGTAAGGTATTTTCGCAATTCTTTTAATCATAAAGTTCCTATAGCTTTATTATGCCGCCCGCAAGGTAATCGAATGATATTAATGGAAAAAATCCCACAAAAATGAAGTTTGCCATACCAAAACCCACAGTTCAACACTAAAACAATTTGACCATCTTCCTTTCAATTCCGCAAGCATTCCAGTGTAAAACCACCAGGAAGTCGTCTCTGAATCGGGGCTCATCTATAAGGTATTCCACTAGACTCCGTCCGGCATTCAGGAAGGATCAGCTACCATGCACCCAACCCGTTTTCGAATGCATTCGACTCTAATTGAGTTGGAAAGTAGCAATCGAGATAGTTTCGAATACGTTCTCACTGTTTCAGACCGTATTGAAAGCCGATCTCAGCTCTGAATTGCCTCGGAATATTTGCCTGTTGACTGCCGGCCTCAGTTCAATTGAGCCTTTGTCGAACTGGAGGAGTTTTCAGCAGAATGAGAAATTTGTTTGTGCAGAGATGGGTAAGTTCTCGGTCTTATTAATTAGCGGTAGATTGGCGCGTTTGAATGGTTCTTGCATCTGTGTTCTTGATAGGTTCTTGTTTTATTTGATCACTATTAAAGGCTGCACTTTCTCAGCGCTTGTAATCTGGAGAAAAGAGCATTATCGTTTCACTCGAATGGCTGTGACTTCGAGGTGAAATTGATTGAATATCAGTGGATTTAGTTCTCGAGAAGAATTTAAGATCTTTGTATATTGTATGTTAAATTCACCCCTCCACAATGAAAGGTCCGATTTATGTTTACATCTGGTGAAAGCGTTCGATGCGGTTGGTGATTCTATAAATGGATCATCTATCTGGCCGAAAGTGAACTCCTCTGATGAATCAACACCAAAACGGATCTATTTTCATAGCAATAGAGATTCCACAGGGTTCTGTACTTGGACCTGGTTAGTAGCAACCGACATTGTTTCGAATACGTTATCACTGTATCAGACCGAATTGAATGCAATCTCAGATCTGAATTGCCTCGAAATATTTGCCTGTTGACGGCCGGCCTCAGTTCAATGGAGCCTTTCTCGAACTGAAGGAGTTTTAAGCAGAATGAGAAATTTGTTTGTGCAGAGATGGGTAAGTTCTGGGTCTTATTAATTAGCGGTGGATGGGCGCGTTTGAATGGTTATTGGATATGTGTTCTTGATAGGTTCTTGTTTTATTCGATCACTTTTGAAGGCTGCACTTTCTCAGCGCTTGTCATCTGGAGAAAAGAGCATTATCGTTCCACTCAAATAGCTGTAGCTTCGAGGTGGAATTGATTGAATATCAATGGGTTTAGTTCTCGAGAAAAATTTGAGGTATTTGTATATTGTATGTTAAATTCACCCCTCCACAATGGAAGGTCCGATTTATGTTTACATCTGGTGAAAGCGTTCGATGCTGTTGGTGATTCTATAAATGGATCATCTATCTGGCCGAAAGTGAACTCCTCTGATGAATCAACACCAAAACGGATCTATTTTCATAGCAATAGAGATTCCACAGGGTTCTGTACTTGGACCTGGTTAGTAGCAATCGACATTGTTTCGAATACGTTATCACTGTATCAGACCGAATTGAATGCCGATCTCAGATCTGAATTGCCTCGAAATATTGCCTGTTGACGGCCGGCCTCAGTTCAATGGAACCTTTGTCGAACTGAAGGAGTTTTAAGCAGAATGAGAAATTTGTTTGTGCAGAGATGGGTAAGTTCTCGGTCTTATAATTAGCGGTAGATTGGCGCGTTTGAATGGTTCTTGCATCTGTGTTCTTGATAGGTTCTTGTTTTATTTGATCACTATTAAAGGCTGCACTTTCTCAGCGCTTGTAATCTGGAGAAAAGAGCATTATCGTTTCACTCGAATGGCTGTGACTTCGAGGTGAAATTGATTGAATATCAATGGGTTTAGTTGTCGAGAAGAATTTAAGGTTTTTGTATATAGTATGTTAAATTTACCCCTCCACAATGGAAGGTGCTATTTATGTTCACATCTGACGAAAGCGTGCAATGCGGTTGTTGATTCTATTTATGAATCATCTATCTGGCTGAGAGTGAACTCCTCTAATAAATCAAAACCAAAGCGGATCTATTTTCATAGCGATGGAAATTCTACAGGGTTCTGTACTTGGACCTGATCTTTTCGTAGTGGACAGCATTCGTCTACATCTAAATTGGAAAGTAGCAATAGGGTTAGTTTCGAATACTTTCTAACTGTTTCGTACCGTATTGAAAGCCGATCTCAGCTTGAAGCCTCGGAATATTTGCCTGTTGATGGCCGGCCTCAGTTCAACTCACCCTTTGTCGAACTGAAGGAGTTTTCAACAGATTGAGAAATTTGTTTGTGCAGAGATGGGTAAGTTCTGGGTCTTATTAATTAGCGGTGGATTGGCGCGTTTGAATGGTTATTGGATATGTGTTCTTGATAGGTTCTTGTTTTATTCGATCACTATTGAAGGCTGCACTTTCTCAGCGCTTATCATCTAGAGAAAAGAGCATTATCGTTTCACTCGAATCGCTGTGGCTTCGAGGTGAAATTGACGTTTTTTTAGTTCTCGTGAAAAATTCAAGTTCTTTGTGAATTGTATGTTCAATTCACCCTTCTACAATGGAAGGTCCTATTTATGTTTACATCTGGCGAAAGCGTTCAATAAGGTTGTTGATTTCTATTTATGCATCATCTATCTGGCCGAAAGTGAACTCCTCTAATAAATCAACATCAAAGCGGATCTTTTTTTATAGCGATAGAGATTCCACAGGGTTCTGTACTTGGACCTGATTTTTTTGTAGTGAACAGGACTCGACTCCATCTCGATTGGGAAGTAGCAATAGAGATAATTTCGAATACGTTCTCACTGTGTCAGACCGTATTGAAAGACGGTCTCAGCTCTGAATTGCCACGAAATATTGCCTGTTGACGGCAGTTCAATTGAACCTTTGTCGAACTGGAGGAGTTTGCAGCAGAATGAGAAATTTGTTTGTGTAGAGATGAGTGAGTACTCGGTCTTATTAATCAGAGGTGTATTGGAATGTTCGATCTTGGACCTGTGTTCTTGACAGGTTCTTGTTTTATTTGATCACTATTAAAGGCTCCCCTTTTCCAGCGCTTGCCACTTGGAGAAAAAAGCATTATCGTTTCTATCAAATGGCTGTAGCTTTGATGTGAAATTAATTGAAAATCGATGGGTTCACTTCTCGAGAAAATTTTAAGGTTTATTGTGTGGTAAATTCATCCTATCATAATGGAAGGTCCTATTTATGTTTACACTCGGCGAGATCGTTTGATACGGTTGTTGATTCTATTTATGGGTTATCTATCTGACCGAGAGTAAACAGTTCTTAGGAATAAACACCAAAGCGGATCTATTTGTAAAACGATAGAGATTCCACAAGGTTCTGTACTTGGAACAGCATTTGACTCCATCTGAGTTGGCAAGAAGCAATCGAGATAGTTTCGAATACGTTCTCAATATTCCAGAACGTACTTAGATCTGTGTTCTTGATAGGTTCTTGTTTTATTCGATCATTTTTAAATGCTGCACATTTTCAGCGCTTGTCACCTGAAGAAAAGAGCATTATTGGTTTACTCACATGGCTGTAGCTTTGAAGTGAAATTGTTTGAATATCGATGGGTTTATTTCTCGAGAAAAATTCAAGGTCTTTGTATATTGTGTGGTGAATTCACTCCGTTACAATGAAAAGTCCTATTTATGTTCACATCTAGCTAAAGCTTTTGATACATATTTTTAATTCTATTCATGGATTATCTATCTGGCCCAGAGTAAACTGTTCTAAGGTCCCACCTGGTTCACTGATGGCTCTGTCACAGCAACAGGGTCTGGGGCCGGAATCGTGGGTCCTCACTTCAATCAGGCTATCCCTCTGGGGAAGGACTGTTCCTTTGTGCAGGCTGAGCTATTTGCGGTTCTTGCATGCGCATTGGAAAACATTCGCAGGGGATACTCTGGCCAGCACATTTATATATGTTGCGACAGTCAGGGAACTCTGAAATCTCTATCTGATGTTAGGGTTGATTCTCTTTTGGTAGAAGAATGCAGGAAAGCTCTGCGTGGGCTGGGCTCTGATAACTTTTTGAAAGTGATCTGGTGTCCGGCTCATGCGGATATACCTGCTAACGTCAAGGCAGATGAACTGGCTAGGCGGGGAGCCGGATTAGCATTTGTTGATCCGGAGCCTTCGCTGCCAATCTGTCGCACATCTGTCAGAAGTTTCTTCAGGAACTGGCTGAACAGAGAATTTTCCTCGGAATGGAGCGCAGGGGTGGGCCTGAGGTGGTCGAGGATTCTCATTGAGAGACCGTCCTCGCGATCTGAGGTCAATAGGCTCCTGCTGCTGGAGAGGAAACAACTCAGTCTGGTGACTGGTGCATTGACTGGTCACCTGTTTAACAAGCATTTGAAGAGAATGGGATTGACGAGCTGCTCCCTATGCCGGTGGTGCAGGAGTACTGATGAAACGGTTGAGCATATTTTGTTCAACTGTAGAAACCTTTCTGAGTTAAGGTCAACACACCTAGGAAATCCAACACCTTCTATTCGTATGGTGAGAGGGACCACTCCTGACAGGCTCGCGACATTTCTGTCTTCGTGTCTGAGGAGCTGAGTCTCTATAGAACGATGCGGGTGAACAATGGGCCACTAGGCCTCAGTTCGGCCGGTAAGGCACCGCACAGAGAAGAAGAAGAAGAAACTGTTCTAATAAATTGGCACCAAAGCGGATCTAGTTTTATAGGGATAGAGATTCCACAGAGTTGTGTGCTTGGACCTAATCTTTTTATAGGGAACAGCGTTCGACTCCATCATCTGAGTTGGAAAGTGGTAATCGAAATAGTTTCGAATACGTTCTTACTGCATTATCGTTTCTCTCTAATGGCTGTGGGGTGAATTTAATTGAATATCGATGTGTTTAGTTCTCGAAAAATTTTTGAGGTCTTTGTATATTGTGTGGTGAATTCAAACCGCTATAACGAAATGTCCTATTTATATTCACATCTGGCGAAAGCTTTTCGATACTGGAGGAGTTTTCAGCAAAATGAGAAGTTTGTTTTTGCAGAGATGATCACCTAGAAAATAAACATTACCGGTTCATTCAAAAGACTATTATCTTTGGGTGTAATTGATTGAATATCAATGGGTTTAGTTTTCGAGAAAAATTTCGAGGTGGAATAAAATTCGCCCTGTTACAATAGAAAGTCATATTTTTGTTTACATCTGGCGAAAGCGTTCGTTACGGTATTCATTCTAATGATGGAATACCATCTGCCTAGAAGCAAACTGTTCTAATGAATAAACACCGAAGCGAATATTTTCTTCTAACGTGGATGTTCCACAGGGTTCTGTATTTGGAACGCAAATTTTGCTCACTTGTTCATGGGTATCAAATTTGACTTTAATTGGTTGGAAATTAGCAAACGAGATAGTTCCAATACTTTTCACTCCACGGGTATTGAAAGCCCATTTCTGCCTTGAATTGCCTCGGAATATTACATTTTTGAGTACTTAGAACACATGATATTTTCTATTTTCGGTCACTGCATTGAATCAGGTGCTATACTATAGGTTTGTTCCAACAGCTGACTTTGTACGGTAATTTGACGGTCACGAAACTGTTAGTAATCGATCTTATGCGCATGTCTAAACTTTGACCTTACAAAGAACCGTCCAAACAGTACTTGCTCCAGACCAGGGATCGAAATGACGATCACAAAACCGTTCCACTCACGGTCCCGAAGCAGGATGGAACAAAAACGAAACCGTTCTCGAGCGATACATTTTCAGTTGGAACACATTTTTATCTAATTTTGTTCTAATTCAAACTAGCATACTACTTTTCTGGTCAAGTCTTAACCATAAAAGCAAGAACAAAATTCACAACTTCAAAGTAGTTGAGCCTATTCCATCTCTCATTCAACGAGAAAAGTTTTTTTCGCAAGTAACCCTACCTGTGGCAAATTTTCTCTGGTTCTTCAGTTACGCCCTGGACGTTCGTATTCAAGCTAGAAATCCTGACCATTTCCGAAGTTTCATCAATTTTCGAGCGACAGGCAGACGAACGAGTTCGGTAATTCCATTTTTATGTTGGACACGTTGCAATAAAGTTTCGTCGTTGTTTAGCCCGGACCAGATTCGAAATTTATCATGAATGAACTTTCGTTTTGATGCTCTTTCGGATTTTCATCGGTAGTCGCAACCGGGCTGCGATATAAATCGAATTCTTTCACGGACGAGTGTCGTAACTTGATTTTCGCAATTGATTGCTCTGGAGATTTGAAGAATTCGTCATAGAAAGTTGGGTCTGTGAATGTCATTGTTTGTTCTTAAAAGTAATCCATTAATTTAACTGTTAAAAGCACCTTTGTGAAACTATACAGGGTCTACCAAAATAAATAATGCAGTTTTCAATCGCTTTTGACAGAAAACGGCACAAAACAAAAAAATATTTTGTGTTTTGTTTTAAAAAAATAAATAATTAAATTTTAAATAAATGTTGCCTTACAGTGAAACTAAAAAAGGAAATAAATGAAAACAATAATGTAACGTTTCGGTGTTTATATCAGACTCCTTCTTCACACATACTCGTAAAATCTTTGGAATGTTATTTTATCGTTTGCAGTCTGATGACATTGAAAGTGTCAACACATAGGTATAGCCCGTTAACGAAAGTTTGAGCGCATAGTAGGCATTTGTCTATTTATCTAAAGTTGGCAGTATTTGCTGTCATAACATAAAATAAAGTCAACGTGCCGAATGTACCCCGCTTCGGCCGACGAGCTTGCGAGTTACAAGAGAACTCTATGCAATATTGACAACATTGCGTTTCAATGTGACAAGAAAATAAACAACATAACCTAAAATTTAATATAGGTACCCAGTAGAATATGCCAACTGTCATGGCCAACCGACGGCTCAAACTTCGTGAACGGACTCTACAGATGTTGATTTATTCAATTTTGAAATTTCCCGATGTCATTCTTTTCTTCAATAAATCAATACAAATACGATCTCTTCCAACAGAACAATTAGCCAAATTATCTATCATCTAACAAAATACATGTGGAATCCTTCATTTTCCTTTATAATTTCGGGTTCCGTCATTAGGATCTTTGAGTTATTTCAGTTCATCATATGATCTCCGCTATTTGAACATATATGATCAGCGATTTGTGTCTCTATTTTTCATGTGTCTTATGTTCGCATTTTCTTATCTCTGAAGGCATTGATGTCTCCCCTGTTTGAATTTAGATTTTGTGCCTCATTAATTGTTTCGTTCTGGTTAGAATTGATCTTAAAACTGTATTTATGTTGAATTGGAACCGATTCTCCTTATTTTTTCCGAGAGGTCAGGAATATAAGGAATGAAGTTGTTGTTGACAGTTTTCTGTTGTACCTGATCATCATTAGTATTTTGATTAGATATTTTTCGTTCTAAATTTGAAATTGTTCTTTCTATGAAAATTTGGCGAGTATTGATTATCTAGTAGAAACTCTTTAATGGAAGGCAATTCCATTATTTCTAATTTCAGGTGTAGATGAAATCAAAAAGGCCCTATCATAAAGTGTATTTATAACACCTGCTTTTACATTCAATTTGTGAATTTTTGGTCGTTTCTATCACTTATTGTTCGCAAGAAATTGGAAATCTCTACGCTACAACATCTGAAATATTTCCATCTCATCACACAATTTCCACAAACCTTCGAAACTGTCAAATATTGAAGAAAAGTTCCAAACAAGTCGACTCGCCTATAACTCAAATAAGAACATCCCAGCTCCTGTTTATGGTGAGAGTAAATTTCAATCAAACTCACATCCAGCACGGCAGAAACATAATGTTGTCTCAATTAAAATTCGCAAGAAGTTCTCAAATTAATTTTACTCGCCGTAGAAAGTTGAGAGAAGCTCAGGAGTCTTCAGAGACTCAGACTCGCTGGAATTATGTGTTGTTTAGTTCTGTTCTCTGGCTTCTCTTGATGGATTGTTTTAATGCACAAGTTTTAAGAACTCCCCAGAAGAGGCATTGTACGCTAAATCTTCGGCTCTTTGTGTGATGGCATTCCGCCTACGTTGGCTTAGTTGGTACTTAAACACCTTTCATATCTGGAAAGGTGTAAGGAGCTGCGAGGAATAGCAACACTGTAGTTATTTCTTTTTGTGAAGTTTATTCAGCGTCGAACGAGATTCACCGACCAAGATGAATGAATCCTGGAAGGCTTGTTTTATTTGATGCAGTGGATTGTTATATTCAGATAGCGCATAGAATAATTTCGATTGAAAATTAAAATGATGTTTACCTAAGATGTCAACAGGAACCTTTGTCAATAATAATAAGTATCTTTATTGTCGAATTGTCAAGAATAATGAGAATATATTGATGGATTTAGTTTTGAATACAGAACAAAAATGGAAATTCAACGTTTAGTTGTTTGCGGAAAAATATTTTCTTTTGTTTGTGTACTCCTATGTCAAGAACAAGGTGCCCAAATGTCTCCAATTTTGCGAATTCTAAACCAAAAATTATAAAGAAAAATAGGATATAAGCGAATATCGATTGGAATATAATCTGTGATTCTGTATTTCTGAAAAACTTGTTAGGTTTTCACTCCCAGTCTGTCAAACAGAAATAATTGAAAAAAATTCAATTAAGATGAAGTGCTCCTATGAAAATCTTTGCACTGATTTGCCAGGAGCAGATTGGTTTTGAAAAAATTGTTGTCTAACAGTAGAACTGAAAAAGAAAATAAATGAAAAGGATAATGTTACGTTTCGGTGTCTATATCAGACACCTTCTTCAGACAGGCTTGTAAAATCTTCCCAAGTAACACAATATGGACAGCATTGCTTTTACAGCAAAGACTCATCTTTTTTGTTTCAAATAATGCTAAATCTTAGCTGCGGACCAGCATTTTTAATTCGTCTGTAGTTTGCTCATAATAATTGCATTTTTATTTCAAAACATGCATCGAACACAGCTTGTTTGCTGCGATAGCATTATTGCTATTAACTCGTCTGCCGTTCTAGTTTTAATGCAATTCAAATAGCCATATAGCTTCAAAAGCTATTCGCTTGCTGGTATGCTGTGATGTTCCAATTATGACTTTGAGTTTGCATCGACAGCTTAAATGCTGTAATCATGTATTACATAGCATTTCAATTTTCATGACATTATAGCTAGGTTATGTTTTCATTTTTGGTATAACCTATACGTTAAGACCGTTGAACGAAAATGAAACGATCAGAAAATTTGATAAATGCGCTTGAAAAATTCAAAAAGTTCTCTAGGACAGGAACTTCCATAGATCTGTCCAAAGTAAGATAAAATTGTATCTCATGAGTTTGTAGAAAGAAACGAAAAAAACCAACCAAATTGACCATGAAACAGGAGAATGCTCAATCAACTAGCCTAAAGAGACAACCAGTCTAGAAAAATCAAGCGAAGAAATGTTTGCTGCAGAAATAGCACCCGACGAAGCTGAATATATGAAGATCATTTCGAAGATGGTGAATGGACAGACGATAAATTCGATCAAAACCCGAGCCACATTGAAAACTGTGTATGTCCAAGACTGAATTAAGGCGATGGGCTTTGACACATAAGATAAAACATTCAGCATTGTTGTTGTTGGCTCGCCTACATTATCAATGCTATATTGTTGCGCGAGCAGCAATAGAGCTGTTGCAGAAATATTGTAATACAATGAATACAAAAATGCTAGATAAATGCTATAGCTTCAGAATGACTATTTATCAAGGCTTCTTTAAATATGGTCGCCACTTGCGCGAATATCCAACAGAAATGACAACTGCAACGTTGCCATACGAACTCTTGAATTAAGAATTTTTAATAGGAAATGTGTAATGTTATTATGTAATACCCTATATTTCAGTAGGTAAATGCAATAGTTAGGAAAAGGGGCAAACTGAATCTAAAAATTGATGAAGAGGCGATATATTTATCAGAGGATGTTAATTTGGAGACATTTATAAATACAAGAAAAAAAAATATGAGATAGATATTGCTAATTCTAATATACCTAGGTAGGTACCTATATAGGTATATTACGGGTGGAGAGGTGAACGCATTTTGATATTTTAGTATCACAAATTTTAGACTATAGATAGCAGAAATTATTTTCGGTCTCTTGGGAGAACCAATGGTACTATAAATTTTTCCATGGGCCGCCCGCAGAATTTTTTCTCAGGGGAGGCGAACTAAACATTTTTGAAAAACAAGCACACCTATCTTTCTAGTGCTCTACTGGTAGTTCATATTTCATAAAATACTGTAACTGTTAAAAATAAACTATTTTCACGTCATTCAATTCAAATTCTGCTACAGAAATTTCATTATATGCTCATCATGCATTATGTTCAGCAGAAAAAAAAAACCATACATGTATACAAAAACGATATAGCTCATCACACGACAATACAAGGCTTGTTGGTAATTTTCTGGATAATCCGGCATGAATTGGATTGGCAATGCGGCGAGTGTGAAGCGTCTATAACTAACTGCGTCCAGTCTGCGTTCTCCGGATTTATCGTTAATTCTAACAGCATTTTAATTAATTTGTTGAATGATTCCTGATTATAAAATCTGTGATATATAGCCCCATATAAAAAGTCCATAGGAAATAAATCTAGTAAACACAGTTGTCAATTACAATATCCAGCAATTAAATCACCATCAACAAGCCTTGTATCTTGTATTTGTGTGGTAATGCGCTATCTTGATGAAAATATATGTAGGATTTTTATAATTCAACGTTGTCTAAAAGGTATGATTGGGAGCGTTGAAAGTTGGTGCACAGTAGTAAAAACACTGTATTTACTATGTACAGTTTATTTACACAACTCGAAATGGTATGGTCGCTTACACATTTACAGTGTATCACAAGCTACTGAACTTCCAAGATACTTTTACTCTTTCGTTTACTGACTCGAAGCTACTCTAAGCTCTACCTCTAACTCGCGACGTCTTCTCAACCGACTCTTAGCTACCCTAAGCTCTCTCGTCTACCAACTGACTCTAAGTCTCGACGCTACTTCAACTCTGCCGTCTTACACTCAACTCGTAGTTACTCTAAGCTCTCTCGTCTAATCACTCTAAATCTCGACGCTAACCTACTCTGACTCTAACTCTAACTCTAGAAGCTACTTCGAGCTCTCCCGTCTTCTCACTGATTTCTTCACGACGTTCCCTGTACCCGTCGATTCTACCCCCTTCCCTTACTCAAACCGAGGGCGTACTACTACCCTTAAATCCCTACCAAATCGGTTCTCATTGGTCCACTCTCGGAACGACTTAAGCTAGGTGGAGGAACTTGTACCAATAAGAATTGCCACAAGAAATAACGTCTTTCTTGCCACACAAGGGGTGAATTCTAAGAATTATCACATCTGGTAAAATGCACTTCACCAGAACCGATAACTCTTGCAAAAATGTCACCCAATGTAGGAGTTCGAATTTCCCTACAACATCTTCTTGAAACCCCTATATCGCATTTCACGTTTGGTACAAGTTTTAACTGCGTCTTCGTGGCGCCGGTCCTTATCTGGACCACCCTATTGCTACATACACAGCCAGCTAAAGCTTTCCATACATTTCGAGATTTATTACTTAACTAGTCTATTACACAAAGTAAAAAATCAATTTTCCACGCAGAAATCGAATTCCTAACACTCGGCCCTCCTGAAAAACAGAATTCGACCCGAATTCGCTATCACAATCCAAATCACTACCTTTTTTCACTCTCCTTTTCCTTTTCCTATTCTCTTCCTGGACATTGACCAATTCCTGCTTGCGATGTTTTCGAAGATTTTTCCTCTGTCTAAATCTTCGACCTTTCGATTCATCTCTACCTCTGGATGAATTCAAATCCTTTTCTACGACCAATTTAACTAAATTGCTAACCTCTTTCCCCGAAGACTTCGTCTTCTCTTTTTCCTTTCCTTGTCTACTCCTTTCTCAGTCAAGGCCTTTTCCTTTGGGATAACTCTGATCCCACTGTCTCTAACCTGCACCGTTGCATGTTTCAAAATATTACTACCCAGAATTGCCCTGAACCTCGAATTACTTTGACATTACATGAAGTTTAAGATCGTATTTGTTCCGTCTATCTCTACTTTTGATTGAAACGAACCTAAACTTTCCCTCTGGTAATGCCCGAAACCTCGTACCATAACCTTCTCGTCAGATAATTGTAACTATGAAACCATTTCTGATAAACATCCTCCCGAATGAAACTGATGTCACTACCAGTATCAAAACACGTATCGAGTTCCACTGACCCGATGTTTATCAGAAGAGTATTCTTTGGAACACCCTCATCTACTCTAACTTCCGCATCCTCCATAGCAAGGTTTTCCAAATTTACAACTCGCGGCTATATGCCCGAATTCTCGACACTTAAAGCATTTTGTGCCCTTGTCCTTCTGTGGACAATCCCTAGCTTTGTGCCCTCGGCCACCACAATTAAAGCACGAAAAGTATTTTCCATCAACTTTCGGCTCTCCTATGTTTTCCCTGAATGTTCTCCAATTGTGCTCTACCTGAGTCTTGTCACCTTCTTCGGAAAAAACTCCTCAAAACAGTTTCAATAACTGCAACATTTTTGGGCTCAGGCTTTCGAGCCTCTCCATTCGTACATTTCGTGGCGATATGTCCAAATTGCTTGCATTTGAAGCACCTGACTCCATTTTCCTTATTAGGACATCCGCGAACTTTATGTCCCTTATCACCGCAATTAAAACAGAATTCCTCTTTCGGCCCTCTATCGAATCGATCTTTATTTCCCATAAACCCTTTTTCCACTTTTTCTGTGTCCCTCCAATTATTTTTTGCTTGAGGTTTCGGTACAAAATCACGCTTGCCGGAGACTTGTTCGTATACCTTGGCCTTTTGCTTGAAATCGGCGCGAAATTGCTCGCTCCATACAGAACAATTTTGTTAGCAGAATTATCCGGTATACCGTCGATTATGTACTGGATAATTGCCTCGTCTTCGATAGCCGCCCGACTACCGATCTCCCTCATAATGAGAATATACTCTTGTATATTCTCACTCAACTTCTTCTTCCGATTCATCAGAAGTTTATGAATTTGGGCCGTACTCACACGAACCTCAAATTCCTCCATCAGGCTTTCCTTTAAAGAATTCCAGCTTTTAATACCCGACAGAGACTGCACAAACAGTCTTGCCAACCCGGTAAGCGATTTCTTTGCAAATAACAATTTTTGTAAATCTGACCACCCAGTTATTGATGCAATTTCCTCAAAATCACCAATCCACCTATTCACTGGGTAGTCATCATTACCAGAAAAGTGTCTGATAGATTCTTCGACATCTCGAAATGTAAGGGAAAACCCAGCTAGCTTCCTACGTTCACTTAAACCGTTAGTCGATGTCGATTCTTGGACATCCCCTCAACTACTCATCATCTGAGTCTTCCTCATCATTTACAAGATCTTTCAAATTAACCAAAAAATCGCAAATTCGTTTTAATAATTCGTCTTTACTCCCACCGTACTCCAAATTCAAAATACCGCAAACCGCAATGAGATCAGAGTACTCTAACTCCTGCCCGAGGTTGGCGATTTTTTCAAAATGTTCCTCCGAATTTATATTCCATTCAAACCCTTCAAATTTCCGCAGTGCTCGTCTTCTCGCATGAGGTCTTCCCTCTTCACCGAAGCAAATGATATGCAAAACTCTTATCGCGGAAATTTTCGCGTTCGTTATATTTCTTTCAATTTTGAAAATATCCCCCACGAACTCATTTTAATAAAAAAAAAGCAAAATTGAAAACGAAAATGAAATAAACGAAAGATATCAAACGCAATAAAGATAGCAGTGAACTACTTCTTTCTCTCAATCTAGTAAAATCCACGTTTTCTCAGAAATTCAGCAGCCGTTCACAAATATTCCAGAAATATACATAAAACACTCAATAATCAGAATTAATCACACAAATCTTAATTTCCAAAAATTCCTGATTCAAATTCACACATAAATTCAATTGAATATAATCGTCTGAAAAGCACAACAAAAAAACTTTGAAACAAAAAATTCCTCAACTATACAAAATTAAAGTACGCAGAATTCGTCGTTGTCGAATATAGCAGTTACTGAAAGGACATTAAATTGTTGTAGCAACCAAAATAAATTACTCGAATTTATCCCAACTTCGTCTAAAAAGGGTAAATCCTACCTTAGTATTTATTCCTCGTCCAAGTTGGTTGCTCACTACACAATTCACAAATTGCCCTTATTCACAACACTTCACTATCTTCGATTTCCTCTCCTCAGTACTGCAACTGGACTTCCTCCCGTCCTCGTCTTCTTGCTCTCTTGTGCCTCCCCAAGATTTCCAAGCACCTCCTCGCAATCTCCAATCTTGACAACCCCTGAATTAATCCAATCCCGGACGAGCCCCAATTTGTAGGATTTTTATAATTCAACGTTGTCTAAAAGGTATGATTGGGAGCGTTGAAAGTTGGTGCACAGTAAAAACACTGTATTTACTATGTACAGTTTATTTACACAACTCGAAATGGTATGGTCGCTTACACATTTACAGTGTATCACAAGCTACTGAACTTCCAAGATACTTTTACTCTTTCGTCTACTGACTCGAAGCTACTCTAAGCTCTACCTCTAACTCGCGACGTCTTCTCAACCGACTCTTAGCTACCCTAAGCTCTCTCGTCTACCAACTGACTCTAAGTCTCGACGCTACTTCAACTCTGCCGTCTTTACACTCAACTCGTAGTTACTCTAAGCTCTCTCGTCTAATCACTCTAAATCTCGACGCTAACCTACTCTGACTCTAACTCTAACTCTAGAAGCTACTTCGAGCTCTCCCGTCTTCTCACTGATTTCTTCACGACGTTCCCTGTACCCCGTCGATTCTACCCCCTTCCCTTACTCAAACCGAGGGCGTACTACTACCCTTAAATCCCTACCAAATCGGTTCTCATTGGTCCACTCTCGGAACGACTTAAGCTAGGTGGAAGGAACTTGTACCAATAAGAATTGCCACAAGAAATAACGTCTTTCTTGCCACACAAGGGGTGAATTCTAAGAATTATCACATCTGGTAAAATGCACTTCACCAGAACCGATAACTCTTGCAAAAATGTCAACCCAATGTAGGAGTTCGAATTTCCCTACAACATCTTCTTGAAACCCCTATATCGCATTTCACGTTTGGTACAAGTTTTAACTGCGTCTTCGTGGCGCCGGTCCTTATCTGGACCACCCTATTGCATACACACAGCCAGCTAAAGCTTTCCATACATTTCGAGATTTATTACTTAACTAGTCTATTTACACAAAGTAAAAAATCAATTTCTCCACGCAGAAATCGAATTCCTACATATATATTATATATATATATATATTATATATATATATATATATATATATATATATATATATATATGATTTCTTTCTCTAAAAGTATTTCAACGAGAAAAATGTTGTTAAATAGTTATTTTTAGCAGTTTTAGTATTTGATTAATTTTAATAAAATACCAGCTCTATTATATTTCTGAAATAGAGAAACATCGACATTTTAATACTTATAAAATATAGGTGTTCCTATTGAAAATATATATCTTTAGTTCACATCTATTTTTATCTGATTTTAACCTTCCCAAAATTAAATACGCCACTGGATTCTAACAACAAAACATGCCTTCATAATATTTTTCAGAACGTTAGGAAAAAACGGATAGTACCTACTAATGATTTTCTATAAAATCAGAAAAAATATGCCAAAAAACAATGAAATTGCATAAAATATAACTCAATCACAGGTAAACCAATATCAAATTCCTTATTTTAACGGTTGATGGATCAACGTGGCAACATTGAAAACGTATCAATTGAAAAAAAATTTTTAGCATATTCAGGCCTATGCACCAACACGAATCACATGTAAATCAAATTTCACCTTGTTTGTGATACGGATCATTTGAATCTGCCAAAATAAATCTAGTTTTACTTAGTTTCGAAGTTTGGTTTTTCGATCAAATTGACAATTTTTTTTAATCGTACAAATTTTGCAGGCCCCTTATTTTGTTCGAGGCAGATGGATAGATTTCACGATAAATCTCTGTTGGCACAAACAAATTTGGTGTAGTTGCGAGAAAAACAACATAATTTCTGATTTCATGTTAGAAATGAATATAGGTATCACAGATGATCCAAAGATGATAGGAAATTGACATTGACATAGAGTGCACGAAACTATCAGCTGAAAGTTTACCTAACCTTTAATAAATGTTTGACAGTTTCTATGCAAAAACAAACACAGTCACCAACATGGTTGGTAGAACTGGAAAGCTATGATACTGCGAAATAGCATTTTTGTTCATTGAAAAGAAGGAAAACAGCTCTGTGAAATGTATTTTTTATACACTTTATTGCTATGAGTACCATTTTTCATTGATAACAGCAATGCATTATAGCTGTTATAACATTGCCACAGAAAGAAGAAGCGCTCCAAAACTTCTGTCGCAACATTGCGGCAGCTATTTGGGAGCATTATATGGACTTCTGTGAATGCTAATAGCATTTATTATTGCTGCCGCAACGTTGTCGCAGAAGTTTTACAGCACATTGTGTTACTTGGGTTTGGAATTGTGTGTTTTTTCATTTGCAGTCTAATTGACATTGAAAGTTATCAACACATAGAGATGTTGATATATTTTATTTTGAAATTTCCTGATGTCATTTCTTTCTTCGTTAAAACAATTCAAATACGATCTAGTCCAACAGAAAAATTGGCCAAATTATCTACTTCATCTGGAAAATACATGTGGATTCCTTAATTTTCCTTATATAATTATCAGGTTCTGTCATTGGAATCTTTTCGTTGTTCAAGTTCATTATATGATCTCCTCTATTTAATCGTACATGACAAGCTATTTTTGATCGTGTTATGTCTCTAGTTTTGGTGCTGTTCTTATGTTCCCATTTTCTTATTTCTAAAGGTCTTGATGTCTCTCCTGAATGAGATTTTCCACATATACAGGGAATATTTTGAACACAATTCTCATTAATATGGTTTCGTTCTGGTTAGAATGTATCTCGAATCATTTTTTGTTTTGAATACAGTTATTATGTTGAATTTGGAACCAATTCTAACTTTGTTTTTTCTATAATATATTGTTGAAAACCTGACTAGGAATTTTGTTGCTGGGGTAATCAAGCCTCCCCTGAGATGTAAGTATTAGAATCTCATTCTCGAATACCCCTCAGGTAAAAGTAAACGTTACAGTAGATTCAATCTACGAGGTTTCACTATGAAAATAATTTTAAATTTCACAATAGAATAATAGACAATAAAAAAATAATATCTAAGAGATAAAACATATAACTGCAACAATAAAATAAACACACAGAAATAACAATGATTGTTATCAGAACCTCCAACTGAAACAATGAATAACCACCATCATTATCTCAACCCCTTGAACTCCAATACCAGTTATTGTCAATATTAACGATACAAATTGAGGTGAAACTACCCCATTCCACTCAGAAGCCCTGGGGCAGGCCGCCGAAACCAAACTCATCCAAGATTAGTGCCCCATCTCCATCTGTCCATATTTGTGTAGCAATATAGGAATCTCCTCTGAAGACGCCCACGGTAAAGTCGATTTGAACGTCAAGATAGTTTCCTTGGAAACTGGAAACCTTCCTCATTGTTGTCTCAGGCAGAGATGAAATACGTTAACTAAACAAGTGTAGTGGCAGTGTAGGTGCTTCGGCTACTACATAATACAAACAGCCGTAAGGGCTGAAGCGTTAAGCTGATGGCAAGGGCTAGATGCGAAATGTGATGTTCTCCCTTTCCGTTCTGGATATCTTACCCTTTAATGTCGTGTTCGCTTGAAGAATGCCCTATTGGGTTTATCTAGATGGAAGCTGGCCTCTCCGTTTTCATCATATAATAATATGAATTTTGAGGTTGGTTTGAATCAAATGCGAGATAACTTTACGATATATATTTATATGTTCAACTTTGTGTTGATGTTTCGAGCTATTTTGTTATCGTGGTGGATAATATCAACAGTTGTTATTTTGTTAGGAGATCATGCTGAACACAACATTGTTTAGTTGGTGTTATTGATAGTTTGCCCCGATTTTATTTCCATTCCAAGTATTATATATTTTTTCTTTCGTACTTAATATTGGTTGTTGTTCACTACGAAATGAGGAAATCATCAAGATATTCCTTCAACGTTTTTAGTGAAATAAATTTTTATTATTTCAGAATGACAAACGACTTCCTTCTTATTATGAAATGGAAATGAATTGTAAGATATTCAACAGGAATTGCAGATGAAAATGTAATCAAGGTACCATACATTTCTACGTATGATACAAGAGCAGGAAAAAAAAGAAACTTCTCTTTTATCGTATAAATTTATAAATATTCAAAACAAATGAAAATGAAAATTACCTTACTTTTCCCTAAAATGTCTTTGATATTCGAAAAAAGCAGCTCCAATACCAATTAGCTTTATCAGAATAGGCCTGGCTCTCGAAGTAGTTATCGTTCAGAACTACAAATGTTCACGGACCTGTCTACGGACACGTTTTCGGAAACCTACTCAGGGATACTAACTCGATCCATTGGGTCACGTTACGGATCTACTCGGATCACGGACCCGGGTTTTAAGTTTACGAACACATCAGGCTTAGGATTTGAAGTGACAGTTGTATCAATAACATAACCGAATATTTTATAGATTTATTTTTTCAGTCCCAGTTTATTTTCGGATTGTCTCTATCTTTGCTTGCATTTATTGGCTTTTGTGAAACATTTCTCATAATTTCTGGTGTGCCTTCCATGTTAAATGTTATATTTGAGTAATGTTAAAGAATTAGAGAATTCATTTTTTCAGTTCCAGTTTATTTACTGATTGTCTCTAGTTTTGCTTGGATTTACTGGCTTCTGTAAAATCTTTCTTATAACTTCTGATGTGCCCCTGCATGTTCAATGTTATATTTGAGTACCTGTGTTGAGGAAGTGAAGGAAGCTTCACCTTTAACGCAGAAAGATCTATATACAAAGTTATGAAGAAGTTGTTTCACATTATTGTTTTCGCTCATGGAACCACACATTTCACACTGAGCCAAATTCTTTTCTCTTTACATAATTTCCAGGAATAGAATATATGAATTCACTAGTTAGAATCCGAAAACGCCTTTTTCTTGTTATAATGGGTAATAACCTCGTATAGATTTAAAGAGCTGTATTTCGCTATAAATATCGAATCCAATTTCGGTATAATGATGATTGTGGACTAAACTATTACTAACTAAATTTTTTGTTTCAGATTGACTCTTTCATAAGAACATCAAGAAGGTGAGTTCATATAGCCATATTTGAGCTTACAAATTGTTTCTCTTGACCAAATCCGTTTGTTTGCTTGGTCCTCGGTAAACATGTTGAAAATTTTCATTACAGAATTATTTGTTTCACTCAGTTGACAGCAATAAAAAATAGTTTCACTCCGAAAAGCTCCTTGCTTCACGTCAGAACTTTCTTCAATTTCATATCTTTCATTATATACGCAAAAATTCTAAGAAAGGAAATATCTATAAGACTCTGCAACCTAGTTTTTTCCTCCGAAATTTCTTTTTTGATACGATTTATTTCTTTTGAAATTTCGTTTTCTTGATTACATATTCACAAAATTATATGAACAACGCGAAGTACCTTTTGAGCTCGTTTACGACTTTGCTCTGTTTTTTCACGCCCCTGTCTGCGACTGAAGTTAAGGTGTACGTGTTGTAACTCCTATGTCACCCCTCTGCCAATTTCCAACATTTTCATTACTGTCCCTTCCCAGATGAAACCAGCAACTTTTTGACTCTGTGAACTCTAAATTAATATTAAACAGGGGTTGCACCAGTTCCGAAGTTTTCGTCGTTAGAGTGAATCGCAATTAGTGGAAACCTTTCAGTTTAAAGGCCCATAAATTAAAAGAACTGCAAGAAATTAGACGAGACCGTTGGACCAGAGAAATTGGAAATCTTTGAACAGATGGAATTGGATTTCGATGAATTTATTTCGTGTTTACAGTTGATTAAAGCCCAGATCTCCTCCCTGAAGTGCTGGGGGGATAAATTGGAAACTTTAAATATTTCTTGTTTCTCTGAATTTGGACAAAGATAGGTTCTTGGTGATGAATTCGTGTCAATATCAGAAATTGTGAGATAATTTAATGAAACTTTAGTGTTGAGTCGAAAATTGTGCCTGATTTTGCATTATGGAAATAGGATCATTCAACTTTTCATATCATAATAGTTATTTAATAAACTAGGTTATTAAAGACAGCGACTTATGGTCAAGATATTTTAATGCGTGAGCGGAGCGAACGCGTTAATAGTTCGAGACCATTAGTCGCTCGATTAATAACCGAGTTTATTACAAGATTTTTCCGACGATCCCAACATGAATACTGTATACATTCTTGATTAAAATACATTCCCCATTCGCACAAGACATACATTTGACGTAATGAAATTTCTATGTTTCTATGTTCCAGTAGAGTTTTGACATTTCTCGTAGTTCTGAATACTTTGTGTACGGTTGCCATGAGGATTGCACATTAAAATGGCTAAAAAATTGAGCATTAAAATGGGTCATTAATGCTCAATTTCGTACACATTAAAAGCACCTTTTATTTCGAGGTCGGCGGAATTTTTTTTGTGAATTCAAATTCTGTATTCAAATCTCAAACTCATCCTGAAAAATGCAAGTTTCACTATAGTGCTTGTTGTTTTCAGTTCGAAATTTGATGGGCAGTTTTTACCGAAGTATGAACCTGAGATGATGTATGTTCATTAACTGTCTCTTCTTCCGTGCGAACATCTTCCTGGGGCGGTAATTGCAGTTCTTGTGTTGTTTCATGGTTATGACCTCTGTTTTCAGAAGTTGTGTTTTCTTCTCCATTATGGTCTTTCTCGTTGTTCATTTCATTCACAACTTCGCTTTTAATTTCCGGCAGCCTATCTTCTGATATAAGTTTGTTTCTAAGAATTATGCGATACTGATCAGCTATCCTCTGTTCTGTATACAGTTGATTCTCGACCCATGTTTTTAATTTTATTAGTAGTTGCGCATGATTGTTTCATTCATACAACTTGTCCATTTCATGCGTTTTGGGGTGCCCTTTTTGAGTGAATGCTGGTTGAAGATCCATGGCATATCATTTGCTGTAGGAGGTGACACCACTGTTGTTTGTCCCCTGGTTCTTCCTGTTGAGCTGTAGTGTTTTGTATGACAGGGGCCCGCTTTCTCAGCATTCTGCCAATGACGTCCCCATGCTGTCATATCAAACGCCAGCTCCAGATATGCCCTGACGATCCTCAGGCAGCGACTCAATATTCCTATTTCTTAATTGCACCATCATTATGTGTTGCATTTATACTACTGCCCGGTTTAGCTCGGGTAGTTTTCGTCGTAAGAGTGAATCACAATTAGTGGAAACCTTCAGTTTAAAGGCCCATAAATTGAAAGAACTGCAAGAATTAGACGAAGCCGTTGGACCAGACAAATTGAAAAAATTTGAACAGATGAAATTGGATTTCGATTAATTTATTTCGTATTCACAGTTAACTTGAGCTCAGATCTCCTCCCTGAAGTGCTGCTGGATTAAATTGGAAACTTTAAATATTTCTTCTTTCTGTGAATTTGGGAAGTATAGGTTCTCGGTGATAGATTCTTGTCAATATCAGATATTGTGATAATTTAGAAACCTTGGTGTTAAGTTTTTTAAGTTAAGTTAAGTTTTGCGTGCTTCTGCATATGAGAAACAAGATTATTCAAATGTTAAATCCTGATAGTAAATTTTATACGAATTCCATTCAAGTCTCGAAACCATCCATCCATTCATTCCTTCTGTAAGTTATTGGGGGAGCACGAAGCAACATTTTAGGACTCTAAGGCAGGCCTTAAATTTGCAATGAATATTTTTTTTAAATAATCAAAATCAAGAAAGTCCCAAAAAATAACTCTTGAAGTTTCAGGCTACTACGAAAAAAATTTTGGGGTATTGTATGGGTACAAATACAGATATTTTCGTTCGATTTGGTCTATAAGTTAGGGCATCTTAAAAGAATATGCTAGAGAATTGAAGGAAATATAGATTCAACTGCAAGTAATGTCGTTTAACTCCTCGAATTGAGATAAGGACAGTCATCCTGCGACATTGAGTCATTAGATATTCAATGTGGCAGTAATTCTTCCTTCGAGAATAACAAAAAGCATTATTCGCAATGGATCATTAATTTCGTCATAAACGTTACACATCAGTTTTTCGAATATAACACTGCTCGACTGTACTGGACGGAGTTCTCTCTCTGATGCATTGAATATCGTATATTTCCGACTTCAATTTCCATACAGGCAGAAATAAAAATGTGTAAAATTTTATTCACTCTTCTGATACGTAATAACACATCACATTATTATCTCTCTTGTTTTTAACTTCTGCATCATTTGGTGCTATAGACGTATGTTTCGGTTTCATTAAAAGGGCTTCATCAGAATATAAATGAGATAGTTTGTTAAGTATTGGATTTTTAGGTTACGAATTCCCGAAATGTTAGAAGGTTTTATGGACCATTCGCATTCACGTTCATGTAGTCCCTTGAAATATTGAACAGGGGAATGTTATGAAACTTATACTCTCATGTTCATTTATTGGCCAACTGCTATATTTCTATATATTTGTTTCATCAACAATATAAATTACAATAACCTTGTGGAACAACGAATGAATTTTTATTGAGCCCCACTTCGAACAATTTTAAAAAATGTAGGTAGCACTACTACTACTACTACTACTACTATGTAATTTCATATGGAGACCTGCAATAGCATCTTGGTAGTTATGAGAAAAATATTTTTCTCTGATAAGTTTACCACCCTTTTCCTTGTGTTAACATACGATGAAATGGAATGAATAGTGATCATAACTGTTTGTAGTTTTTATTTTTTTCGAGAAAAGTATCAACTGTATCGAAATTTTGTAGAAGACTATTTTTTCAGAATTGAAAGGTAAACCCTAAGAGAATCTCTTTTTCGAGAATATATCCCACGAAAACAATTTTTGAACGAAAATCATTGGGGGTTGTTATTTTCAACCCCTAGTAAAGAAGTTATGACATCTAAAAAATTTGTGTGAGTAACATCTGCTTAGTGCTTCATATTATGTATAGTTTTATGACTCATTGTTCTTAGGAGTCGAAAAAAATTGAAAACTGTCAACTCATAACCGCCTTCCAAAGGCTGTTTCTTGGAAGGGGAGTTGATTTCGAAAAAAAATTATATGAACTACCTGCTTATTTTTATCGAGGAAGTTCCCTTGCATTTGTTTGCAGACACCCTGTATAATTTTGATATAAATCAATTATTGTTAATGTTCCACTGAATAAGGGCCAATCAATGACTTATTCAACAATTATCAGCCATAAAAGAAAACAGCAATCAACAAAATAATTCCTTTCCTCGCCAACAGCAAAAACGGCGATATCAATCAGGAGAGAGTGTCAGAAACGGCGAAACAAGACAAGCTATCTCCACTAGTGATTAAGTCATTTTCCAGAAGACAATCATTTTCAATTCGCGACGAAAGACCCTCTGATGGTTATATTAAGACGCAAATAATGACTATGGTGCTCGGATGAATGGCGCTCAACAATTTTCGTGATTGCGTCGTATTTCTTCGCCTGAAAGCACTTCTAATTAGGGTTTTTTAGGCTGACGAATTTCACGATATGTTTTTTAGGTAATCGGAAATCTATGTCCCTTATTATTACGCCTGAAAAACATTCGAATTAAATGAACAAATACAGAACTCCAAGAATTTTTCCAAGCAATTAACTCTAGATATAAAATTGAATTCACCTTAGAATACAATGTAACAAATTCACTGAATTTCTTGGATCTAAACATAACGCTAAACGATGATAATTCTTTTCATTTTGAAATCTACAGAAAACCAACACAAAGTAACACACTCATCCCTTTAAGCTCATATACACGCACCCACAATGAAGAGAGCCACATTTAGATTTTTATTTCACAGACTTTTCAACACCTCTTTCTTTCTTTATAGAAATTATAGGAAAAAACTGGATATAATTACCAAATAGGCCGGGAAATAAATATTCTAAATCATATATCGACAAAATTCTAACATCCATGAAAAAAAAATAATTTTTGATAAGATCTACCACCATACACCTATCAGGAAAATTTGATATCAACACCATATTACAAAAATCTTCATGAAAACTGAACAATATTCCAAAGAAATTTAATTATACACTAACAAGTAAATGTAAACAGAACATTAGCGGATGTACTGATTAATAATAAAATGAAGCTAAGCGTGAACAATCCAGCGGAGTCTATGAGATAACATACACAAACTGCCCTTCATTTTGAATAGGAATGACAACTTGTAACGTAAAAAAAAGATTCAATGAAAACAAAAGAAATCAACCGCATTCCGCTTTAGGCATAGATTTAACGATACTGAATATCATACCTATCACATTTGATAATCTGAAAATACTCACAAAGCAAATAACTACCATAAAATAATATTACTCGAAAAAATAGAAATTTAAACAAATAAAGACAACCAATTTTTACTTAACGATATATAGAATTCAACAGAAGGAGCATTTTCAAACTCAAAGATACTTAAAAAACAACACAGTAAATATTAAATTTCAAAAAACTTCCGCCACTAATATACCACCTTATAATAACATATTAGATATCACATTTTCCAGATATCCTAATATTCCATATTCAGTTAGTATTTCTGCAGAACACAGATACACCGGTAATGAAAGTTGACTAGAGATCAAAATTTTAACACTTCTTACAAAAGAAAACCATCCTAAATGTTTCTAAACGATTTATGTTCATGTTAATTCAAAGACAGTAAGTTGCATTTTCTCACCTAAATGAATGAATGTTCTACATTTGTATACTTTCAGCTTGTCTGATGATGGAATAATTCCGTAATCGATCTCCAAGACTATAAAAAATAATACAAAGTGTGTTTTATTACAATTCTTAGTAATCTCAAGAGAACATACTATGAAAGAATTCATTTGTAAAATTCGAATAAATACAGGGTCTTTATAAATGATTGTAACATCGCAGTTGGCTATGAATTATTCTTTTCCGCTACAGAATACCAAAGTAGGTTCACTCTATCAATCAGGGCATAGCGTGATCATAGAATTCTGTGGTTTGCATAGGAAGCGCACAAAATGAGAATACTCTAAAGCCAACTGCTCTGCTACAATCATTTATAGACACCTTGTATATTAATCATAATATACACTTGGTTCTTGGTCCATATACTCCAGCGATGGCAT
This sequence comes from Propylea japonica, assembly GCA_013421045.1. Classification (NCBI taxonomy): domain Eukaryota; kingdom Metazoa; phylum Arthropoda; class Insecta; order Coleoptera; family Coccinellidae; genus Propylea; species Propylea japonica. Next base: position 37,715,784 of record CM024247.1, read on the forward strand.
CTATCGTGGTTTGTAGTAATGGGTAGTATATTCCTTTACCCATTCTTCCTTCTTCCATAGCATCGAGTTAAAATTTTAATGAGATGACTAAACAAATCGACTAGTTGGCTCTTTCGCATCCTACACTCTAATCATCGCAGACGTAAACCAACCCGATCAGCACCGAAATCCAGCGAACAAGTTCACCACCCTGGCATAATCTACTCGACTACTAACGAATGCAAAGACTCCAAATCCGCGATTTATCATTCCCTTCAAAAGTCAGCCCCGACCTCCGACCACTATCTCCTCGGAAAGGCTTCGACGTGCCCCTTTTTCCATTCTGGATGTCGCCCGTCGCGTTGGGAAGGCCGCCAGACCGGTCCCATAAATCTGGGCCGGAGCAGCCGAAGCGCGGAACTGGATTCTGGCCGAAGCAGTAACCACCTTTATTGCACCATGCTTAAAAATATTTTTTTGACCTTGCAGTCCGAAACTTCTGAAGGCACTTCTTGGAATGATTTAGTGCCGGAAGGTTTTCCAAGAAGTGTATTTGCCTATACCCAGAAGAGTAAGTGGCGTCTGTGCTCCCTTTTTGGCTAGTGTATTAATTAGCCCATTCATTTCAGTTGATTGCTGAGAGACTAGGAACCCAGACTGTAGAAACCTTTTTGTTTTTGCCTACTTCATTGAGTGTTCTTTAGCATTCCCATATTAGCTTCGAGTTGATGACATAGGAGTTCAGTAAGCCTGTTGGCATTGACCTCCGCGAGCAGACGAATTTTTCAGTCACGTGACTACAGATCGTACAGATTCATCTGTAATAAACGAACGGTACAGAGCATCTGCCACAGAACATACTGCTCTGTTCTACTTTGATAGATTATGAGATTTCAAAGATCACTATTTTGGGAAATATGCTCATATTTTAACGATACTTTCATCCTTTTTTGAAGGTCTATCGTAAAAACTCGATTGAATAATTAGGTGAAAAGGTTCTGAATGCAAAGGAAACGAGGAATGCAATATCTACTTTGAAGAATGAATGGAAACAGAAGAATAAAAGTATTGATAAGTATTAGAATTTTTCAATCTATCGGTGTCGGATCAGGAAACTCACATAAAACAAAAAAATATATAAAAAACATAATACTCTATGGATAAAATCGCTTTAATCTGTCGAAATAGACCGAGCGGAAATATCGATATCCGATTATTCAGATTTTTATGCCGAACGGTCCAGATGTGTATTTTCCTCAATCCGGATGTATTAAACGAACGGTTCAGATCGACCAGCCTCTTCATTTCAGTTAATTGCGGAGAGAGACCAGGAACCCAGACTGTAGACTCCTTTTTGTTTTTGCTACTTTATTGTTTCTTGGACCATATTCTCCAGCGATGGCATCTATCGTGGTTTGAAGAATGATAGTATATTCCTTTACCCATTCTTCTACATATAAGCATGCGATTAATGTTTTAAATGAATGAATGAACTATTCGACTAGTTGGCTTTTTCGCATCCTACACTCTAATCATCGCAGACGTAAACCTACTCGATCAGCACCGAAATCCAGCGAACAAGTTCACCACCCTTACATAATCTACCCGACTACTAACGAATGCAAAGACTCCAAATCCGCGATTTATCATTCCCTTCAAAAGTCAGCCCCGACCTCCGACCACTATCTCCTCGGAAAGGCTTCGACGTGCCCCTTTTTCCATTCTGGATGTCGCCCGTCGCGTTGGAAAGGCCGCCAGACCATAAATCTGGGCCGAAGCAGCCGGAGCGCGGAATCGGATTCTGGCCGGAGCAGAAACCACCTTTATTGCACCATGCTTTAAAATATTCTTTGGACCTTGAAGTCCGAAACTTCTGAAGGTACTTTTTGGAATGATTTAGTCCCGGAAGGTTTCCCAGGAAGTGTATTTTCCTATACCCAAAAGAGTAAGTGGCGTTTGTGGTCCTTTTTTGGCTAGTGTATTAATTAGCCTCTTCATTTCAGTTGATTGCGGAGAGACCAGCAACCCAGACTGTAGAAACCTTTTTGTTTTTGCCTATTTCATTGAGTGCTCTTCGGCATTCCCATATTAGCTTCGAGTTGATGACATAGGAGTTCAGTGCTTTAATAGCAGCTTGAATATCAGAATGGATCTCTTTGTCACAACTATAGTTTCCTTTCAGTTTTCTGTTTATGCACCTTTGGATTGCGAGTATTATTGCCTGAAAAACACTCAAATTGATATATTATTCATAATATACAATTGGTTCTTGGTCCATATACTCCAGCGATGGCTTCTATCGTGGTTTGTAGTAATGATAGTATATTCCTCTACCCATTCTTCTTCTTCTATAGCATCGAGTTGAAGTTTTAATGGGATAAATAAACTATTCGACTAGTTAGCTTTTTCGCATCCTACACTCTAATCATCGCAGACGTAAACCAACCCGATCAGCACCGAAATCCAGCGAACAAGTTCACCACCCGGGCATAATCCACTCGACTACTAACGAATGCAAAGACTCCAAATCCGCGATTTATCATTCCCTTCAAAAGTCAGCCCCGACCTCCGACCACTATCTCCTCGTAAGGCTTCGACGTGCCTGTTTCTTCCATTCTGGATGTCGCCATTCGCGTTGGGAAGGCCGGACTCATAAATTCTGGCCGGAGCAGAAACCACCTTTATTGCATTAAAATATGTTTTGGACCTTGCAGTCCGAAACTTCTGAAGGCACTTTTTGTAATGATTTAGTCCTGGCAGGTTGCCCAAAAAGTATATTTGCCTATACCCAGAAGAGTAAGTGGCGTCTGTGGTCCTTTTTGGGTAGTGTATTAATTAGCCTCTTCATTTCAGTTAATTGCGGAAGACCAGGAACCCAGACTGTAGACTCTTTTTTGTTTTTGCCTACTTCATTGGTTCTTGGTCCATATTCTCCAGCGATGGCATCTATCGTGGTTTGTAGTAATGATAGTATATTCTTTTACCCCCATTCTTCCTTCTTCTATAAGCATGGGATTAATGTTTTAATGAATGAATGAACTATTCGACTAGTTGGCTCTTTCTCATCCTACACTCTAATCATCGCAGACGTAAACCAACCCGATCAGCACCGAAATCCAGTGAACAAGTTCACCACCCTGGCATAATCTACTCGACTACTAACGAATGCAAAGACTCTAAATCCGCGATTTATCATTCCCTTCAAAAGTCAGCCCCGACCTCCGACCACTATCTCCTCGGAAAGGCTTCGACGTGCCCCTTTTTCCATTCTGGATGTCGCCCGTCGCGTTGGGAAGGCCGCCAGACCGGTCCCATAAATCTGGGCCGGAGCAGCCGGAGCGCGGGACGAGCCGCGGACCCCGGCAACATCTTAATTGAATGTACCGGGAGATAGAGGACGAATTTATCGCGACAGTCGGCTCCGGTAAATCCCCCGTTCCCGAATAACATGTATGCATTTGTATTACGGGACGTCGGGTTCTCGAAGCGAAGGTGCCGGCAGATAGCGCCGCGCGGATCTTATCTGCCGAAATTTATTAGCGGGTACATGCGGTGGAACATCTTGTTCTTCTGGGTTTCGAGAGGTTGAGGTGGGAAGTTTGAAAGTATTAGTCGTGGTATAAGTATAAGGAACAAAAATCGAGTTTTCGATGTTTAAGTTGGACAAAAACTTAAGTGGAACTTGTACCTTAATAAGTAATCCGCAGCGGCGTTTTGGACATATTGTTGATAGTTTGGTGAAACTTAGAATCTGATACCTCGTATGCTGCACTGACATATGCGTCTTTAGTCTACAAGTTTACAGAGGCTGCAAAAACTCCAAAGTGTGGTTTGTTTATAGGCATACAGCTATAGATACAACCAGTAGCGGCGATTGGGCGTGAAGGTAGGGGGAAAAAACAAAATCTAAAACTGAAAATGGCATTGTAAGAAATTGCTTTATTTGTCATATTACATAAATCAATTTAATATTCCTAAGAAAGTGGAGGGGCGGTTGCCCCCCTGGCCCCCACTAATCGCCGCCACTGCATACAACTCCTACAGATGCAGTAGAGGTTCTACTAGTTTTCAACTCGCTGCATATACAGGGTGTCAAGGAAAAAAGTACCATGCATAGTGCCACGTGATAAAGGGCCATGAATATATGTCCGAAACTGCTTCCTTTAAGAAATACAAGGTGTTGAAAACTATTTTTTCATTTGGTTTTTTTTAATTACTCGAGACAAAGAGGTAAGAATTGAACAAAATGTGATATAAGGGGGTTTTGTAAGATGCAGAATCCAAATATGCTATCAGTTTCAAGATTACAAATAGAGGCCGCAACCTACAGAATTCCTCAACATTTAATCAACGCTAACATTTTTGCCTTAAAGGGCCCACTCACTAAGAGGGAAGCGCGAAGACTTGATGCGCGTTGTACGGGGTACAGTTAAAACAGTGTGTGTATGGCGTAAATTTGGAATGCGCAATCATCTCCGTCGTGTGGCGTTTGCATTCTTCACCGTACGTGGAAGAATGACCAGAAACGACCGTGTATGGGCAACAAGTCTGTGCACGTTTCACATTTTTAGCAATACAGTGTCGGGTTCCCTATTTATACATTGAACATTTTTTCCTAAATAACAACACACGCCACTGCCATCAACATCAGATCTTTTTTCGACGTCATCTCACGCTTGTCGCACATCCAAACCAACACGCAAAAATGTATGTGTGTAGGAAATATGAATGCACACGTTTGCTTCATAGCAAACGTGCAGATAGTTTAACTGTGCATTCTTCTTCTTAGTGAGGGGCCCCTCAACACTGTATGTTATTCTGGAAAAGAAAATGCGCTTCCTCTTTCTTTTTTCTTCAGAAGGTATACTTTGTTGAAGTCGCTAGGACTAACGGTTGCCGTAAAAACACATCGAAAAGTTATAATGCGCGCATAGACATATAAAAGGATGGACAGGGCAGGGCGTCACGTGACTTTCGCACTAAGTTCCGTGCTCCCAACATAAGAGAGAGAGATACTGTGAAGGATGGAGTAATATTAGTGTGGTGCATAGACTAAACTAAACTAATATTACTCCATCCTTCACAGTATCTCTCTCACATAATGTTGGAAAACTGACAGAACATAAAAATATCTATTGCAATTTAATGTTTTTTTTATATGTTCTGTGCTTCGCACTAATATTATTCTATCCTTGTCTGAAGTCAATATTCCCTCTCACACATCCTGACTATTCTTTCATAAGTCTATGAATGCGTGCAAATTGTCCAGAAGCGTCAAAGTAACCTACCTATAATAACAAGGGCGAAACACTTCGATAATTAGATTTAAAATAACATTAAGTATCAAGAAGATGTTTGAATTGCTGGCCTTGTGCTTTAATGTACTTTTCCACTCTTCGCATCATTGATTGACGATATCTGTGAAAAGCATAAACTTCAACACCCTGTATTTCTTGAAGGAATCAGTTTCGGACATACATTCATCAGCACAGGATGGTTCTGAATGATACAAAGTATTTCTTGGAACTTGGTATACCGAAGACGCCATCTCTAGTTTCATACGAAAACCTTCTTCCATAGCATGAACCTTGAACGGAGTAGCGAGATGTTTACCATTTGTCGCATTGACCGAAGCGTACCTACTTGCATTTCGCAAATTTCACGTCTTCAGTCCACGACGCGGTGCGTTCAGGGCAGAGTCAGTTGACACCGTAGTAAACAATAAGAAGAGGTTTAACGCGTAACATCGTCATGAATATCAAAATAGTTAAAACAGAGAATAATATCAATCGATTGAAATCAACCAATATTAAACTGATATTTCGGAGCTAGTCTCGTCCTCGCTCAAGACAAAACGCAAGGTAGTGGCATCAAACAGAGCACCTATGGTATTTATACCTCGAAGAAGATGCCATCTCGCTGTAAGTTCCAAGAAATACCTTGTATCTTTCACAGCTATTCTCTGCTCTATCTATTTTGATATTCATGTCAATGTTACGCGTTAAACCTCTTCTTATTGTTTCCATAAACGTTTCATCACAAGAGCTCCACCTCAACAATAAATCGTAGTTGATCATTCACTTCGTCATAATCGTCGATCATAAAACCTATCGAATATTCCACAGTTTTACTTGAAAGAAAGTTCCCCCCTCTGCATTGAATATTGGATGTGCTTTTCCATACCGGTATATGCATGAATGTTAGTTTGAGAACAAGCAAGTTGAAAAACACGCTCGCAGAAGCCTTTCCGGGAAAGATAGTGGTCGGAGGTCGGGGCTGACTCTTGAAGAGAATGATAAATCGCGGATTTAGAGTCTTTGCATTCGTTAGTAGTCGAGTAGATTATGCCAGGGTGGTGAGCTTGTTCGCTGGATTTCGGTGTTGATCGAGTTAGTTCACGTCTATGATGATTAGAGTTGAAGTCATTAAGGAAGGGTTTTTTCATTAAGAGGGTAATGATTTTGTTATGAACTGAAACAAGCTGTTAAGGAGGTATAAACTGTTTTATTCCAAATGCATATGCCATCAATGTATACCATATATATATATATAATATTCTTTTGAAATCAATACATAAAACAAAAATAAAAAATCCCTAACTGAGGTTGGTGCAAAACGGGGTACCATACTATTTTTTCGTATGATACCAGAGCTCAGGGAAAAACCCCAGTAGAAAAAACCCTGTCTCGCCGTTTCAACAAAAATGACACTTAAAAACTATTAGAATATTGAAGGATTCCTTCTTTATTCAGACCGAACGATAACCCTCTCCAGGATGCCTTCGGAATTCTGAAACGAGAAAATCAAAGCAGTAAAAAGGAACAGAAAAATAAAATGATTGAAACTCTATTAATCGATTTAAAATTAATAACCCAATTCAAAAACGAATCGGTATTTCATGTATAGCTCTCAAGCCATCCTGAAATTTATATATGGAACAGTTATTTATCAGGTGTTCAATTGTCTCCTCTGCTTCTCCGCATTCGCAACTAGGACTCTCAACTGAATTCCATCTGAAAGCATACTATTGCAACGTCCATGACCTGTTCTTATACGATTGAGAACAGTCCATATTTTCCTTGGAAGATCAAATCCAGGAACTTTATTCGAGGGATCAGTTATTAAATCTTTGTTCTGTATATTACAGAAATTCCACTCGGATTGCCAAATTGCATTATCACTTCATTTGAGTTCAGAAAATAATTTGACCAAAAAGGTTTACGCGATTTTAATCGAGGAATCTTATTGTCTGGAATATATGAGATATTTGATATGAATTTGTCGAAGAATTAAATTTGTTCCAAATTTTCGAAGTAATGACCTGCCTGCGGATATGTGGAGGAGAAATGTTTGAAAGAACTGGTAACCATGGAGTTGGTGTTGATTTTATTGTTCCAGTTACTATTCTCATGGAAAAATTTAATTGTGCATCGATCTTATGTACATGTGCACTGTTGAGCCAAACGGGGCAACAATATTCAGCAGTAGAGTACACTAAGGCTAGAGCTGCAGTACGAAGAGTTGTTGCGTCCGCACCCCATGAAGTACCAGCAAGTTTTTTGAATTATATTATTTCTTTTTTTCAGCTTCATACGTAAATCATCCAAATGGGCTTTGAAATTAAGAGAAGACTCTAGTTTTACGCCTAGATATTTAGGATTGAAATTATGTTTGAGAAAAGAATTACCAAAAAGTACGTTCAATTTTTCTATATTTCTGATGATTATCCAAATGGAAACACGAGACTTCGGTTTTGTTAGCATTTGGACATAAACGCTATCTAAATCTGCAGAAAGATTATTCTCTATGGTTTTGAAATCCGAATGATGGAAAGCCAAAGCAATATCATCGGCGTATATATGAATTTTTCAGATGAAGTTGTAGGGATATCACACGAATATAAATTAAAAAGAAGAGGTGATAAGACTGACCCCTGTGGAAGACCGTTATTCAATGTTTTGAAATTACTACTATTCCCGTCGACAAAAACACGAAACCTTCTGTCTGACAGCATATTTTCTATCAATTTGACCATTTTTCCAAATTTCAGATGACTGTAAAGTTTAAAAATCAAACCATCTTTCCAAACAGTATCATATGCTGCAGATAAGTCCACAAAAGCTGTACCTGTTTTCAATTTATTATTAAAACCCAATTCAATAAAGGTGTAAGACTAAGAACCTGATCGCAGCAATTTCTATATACCATTACATCCATTAAACGTTCACTGCGACTTCTTTCAATGTTCTGTTCGTCTAATTTTCCATGAGTTTTGCATTGATCCGAGTAGAGATTTCTTTAACGATAATCTGAGTTATGTTACGCACAAGGACGGTTGTTCGAAGATAGATTGAATGAACTAAAAACTTTAGGAACCCCTAATAAAAAAGTCTAGGATGGTCTAATCGCACAATCTTGGTGTATAATTCAAGTCTTCTCTACTGGAAAGGATCATACCCTCAAATCGTTCATGAATACTATCCCAAATGTGTTGCCGTTCTACAGAAAATATATGTCACTCCCATTTCGTCTAAGCTGGACCGAAAGGAATCGAATATCATTTCCCCGTAATGCTTAATTCCACCGTGGTGGTTGCTTGACTCGGTTTATTTCAAAGGACACCCAATCGTACTTTTTTGTGGAGGTGTCGTAACCTGATGAATTTTAGATATCGATTGAAATATAATCTGGGAGGATTCTGCATTTCTAAAAACTTTATAGGTTTTCTTCTGAAGATTCTACAGGTTTGTCCGAAGAAGGTGTCTGATATAGACACCGAAACGTTACATTATCCTTTTCATTTATTTTCTTTTTTTAGTTTTACTGTTAGGCAACAATCTTTTCAGAACCAATTTGCTCATGACAAATAAGTGCAAAGCTTTCATAGGAGCACTTATTCTGTTATTTCTGTTTCAGAGACTGGGGGTGAAAACCTATTAAGTTTTTTCAAAAACTGATAAATTTTGTATGTTGCTTTCATTTTACATAAAATAATTTTGTTCATTCACGTAGCATTTCAAAACAGAAAATGATTGACCGAGAAAATTTAGGATTTAGTCCTAACATGAATTTCTCTTCGTGAAGCAGGTAAATACCGAGTTTTGCCTCTAGATCTCCAGAACACTTTAAAGAGCCACGGAAGTTGTCACGATTTTGCTGATGTGACGTATTTTTGACGTACCCACAGTGCTGGTGGACTGGTTACTCATCATAGGTTACCAACATCGGACTTCTTCGTATGAAAAATAGGTTGGTAGTACATTAATCAATAGTAATACCTTAGAAAAAATTTACAAGTGGTACAGAGTTTGAACCTCTGCGTGAGCTATCATTTCGAACTTGTTCTTGGGGAATCAGAGTGCTCTAATTTTGCTTTATGGTACCCTGCTACTTTCATCTGTGCTATATTCACACATGAATAGCGGAACAGTTTCAAATCTATCTAGTATTGAATGTCCTGATATCTGGGCACTTCATTGTAAGGAGAATGAAACACTTTTCCAGTTGAAAAAACTCACTGATTTTAATGTCTCAACATGTTTCGAGCTATAAGTAGCTCATCTTCAGGGGAAAAAACACGAAAGTGAAGGTAAAAAACAAAAAAACTCATAGAGAAACAGCCACAAAGCCAAATATAAAACATCAAAAATTAAATTAAATACAGTAACTAGCCTTAAAAAAGCGGAGACAAACAGGAAAACGTTTCAAACAATTAAAATAGATATGAAATCAGTTGATTTGAAGTAATTTTTTTAAAAATACAAAAAACAGTGATATAACAAATCGAAAAATTGAAAAAACAGGCAAAATGTCACTAGAAGTTAGTGTAGCTTCTTGGCAAAAGCTACAGGTACCAAATACGAGAACTGGTTGGTTCAACGTTCCGCTTATGTTTCAGACATTATGGCGATGATCATTTTTCTGCCGTTAAGGTAAGCTGTGGAAGATTATGTGATAGTAGAATTTGGGTTCAATATAGTTCATTCTCTTTTATGCCAAACTATTGTCTCTGATTCAATATCAACCTATCATTTGAGAACAACGATGTGAGCAACAGATGAAATAATATTTTTGAACTTATTTAAGCCAGATCGCATTCAAATCGTCAGTTTATTGCTGAAATTATCACTAGTATAGTCAGATTTCACAGTTTCTCACCTATAAGAGATTTGATTACTTTTGAACATCTCAGTGTTATATTTCAATAGCATTTTGTCGAATAACTTGAAGTTTGATGACATAAACTGTTTTTCAGGTAGATTTTGCAAATCCTTATGATCAATTTTGAACAGCGAATCTTGAATGCAATTAATATATCATCTGTCAAATAAGTTGACAACTTTCAATTGAACTGGAGCTGTAAAAACTCTACCAATTCATTTAATAAATAATCCAAAACATTCAACATTCCCAAAAAGGTTCTTGAACCGAAGAAAACGACCAGTGAAGTTTCTGAATCGAATATTTCTTGTCTCATTGATAAAACATGAAAAGACACCGTCGAAGCGAACACGCTGGGTATCGGCAACTCGTCACTCTTCGAACTGGCGAAGTTTATACGACAATCTGCTCGCTTTCATGTAGATGTTGATGACCGAGAACTCGTTTCTGAATCGACACTTCTAGTCCTCTCAATTCAAGGCTCTGAAAATCGCTTTTCATTCTCCATTCGAAGTTCCGATCCTTTTCGATATAAGAGGACGTTAATTGCAGCCATTGAGTGAAATTTTCGTCCTCCAGCTTGGATTTCAATCTACGTGCCACCTGGTTCTTGCTTTTCTTCTCTTTATTCAGAGCTGAGTGGAAACTATTGAGCTGAAAACAACATCTTTTGGTCTGACGTTGAACTGCAATAGAAAGCATTTTGGTAGTGAAGTTTTCCTGAGATTGATTCCTGTGTGACTTCCGAATATTTCATACGAAAAATCTGATCGCTTTCATGTAGATGTTGATGACCGAGAACTCTTTTCTGAATCGACACTTCTAGTCCTCTCAATTCGAGGCTCTGAAAATCGCTTCTCATTTTCCATTCTAAGTTCGGATCCTTTTCGATATAAGAGGACGTTAATTACAGCCATTGAGTGAAATTTTCGTTCTCCAGCTTGGATTTCAATCTACGTGCCACCTGGTTCTTGCATTTCGTCTCTTTATTCAGAACTGAGTGGAAACTATTGAGCTGAAAACAACATCTTTTGGTCTGACGTTGAACTGCAATAGAAAGTATTTTGGTAGTGAAGTTTCCCTGAGATTGATTCGTTTTTGGCTTCACGACCAGGTCTTAATTATTGTAACTTAATTAAAAGTCATCATTTCTGTATTGAGAACCAAGATGTAAGGCAGTTGGTCTCCGAGTGTGGATCTTTTTTATGATTAAAGGATATACAGGTTTGGAAATTCACATCTGAAATATACGATATACAATGCATCAGACAGAGAATTTTTCCCTCCAGTTGCACAGATGAATAGTCTAGACAATCACTTGCTGTAACACACTGAATTCAGTTGTCTTGCTTCATTATTCTAGTCTTCTTGTCTCTCTCTTATCGTTAGAGGAGCGTAATTCTTTAGTATGGTAGGCAACAGTATATACTTGAATCGAGTATTACGGGCAGCCTGACAAATTAAAAATTCTATACGTGCAGTGCGGGTTCCCTACCATACTGCGATAAGAGAGAGACAAGACTTGATTTTTGCAGTAAGACAGTTGAATTCATTCAGTTATCGCACTTGATTATCTCTCTTATTCATCTGTGCAACTGGAGGGAAAAATTCTCTGTCTGATGCATTGTATATCGTATGTGTTCGATGTGAATTTCCAAATCGGTATATTCTTATGAGATTAATATCATTGCAGCAAGTATTCATACATTTTTAAACTATAACGTCTGAATATTTCATAGGAAAAATCTGCCTGCTTTCATGTAGATGTTGATGACTGAACTCGTTTCTGAATCGACACTTCTAGTCCTCTCAATTCAAGGCTCTGAAAATCGCTTTTCATTTTCCATTGCAGCCAATGAGTGAAATTTTCGTTCTTTAGCTTCGATTTCAATCTATCTGGCACCTGGTTCTTGCTTTTCTTCTCGTTATTCAGAGCTGAGTGAAAATTATTTGAGAGGAAATTTGCTGCTGGAAAACATCTTTTGGTCTGACGTTGAATTGCAATTGAAAGTGTTTTGGTGGTGGGTTTTCACTGAGATTGATATTTTCTTTTGGCTTGACAACCACATGCGATTTGTAACTTCGTTCTTTAACAACCTCGCAGCGAATGTATTGCTATCGCTTCGGCAATGAAACACTTCCCATTTTCAGAATGAAAATAAAGCGGTGTAGAGCTTGCAAATGTCAAATAAAATACACCACATCAATATATTTGCACATCAAATTTCATCCGGGATTGGTATGTTGTTTGAAATGTTCAAAGTCTATAATAAAGTTTTCAAAAATTACTCCCAAAAAACCCTTGTCATTCATCCTAACCAGCACAAGTTCTTGTTCCGGTATTAAGCAGCTGAAAATAAATTCAGACCTCATCGTACTTTGACTTATTTGATCTACTTATTAATGAACTCAGATGAAAAATTTCGAGCTCATTACTTTAAAAGAATGTTAGGGAGAATGATTACATTTGAACACGAAATATTGAGTCCAACCAATCTGTTTAACGCCATTATCTGCTCAATATTCTAGAAGACTTCGCGCGATGCAAAGTCTTCTAGAATATTGAGCAGATAATGCTGATCTTAAGTTCATCAGTTCAAGGTTCTGTATGAGGTCTACTTCGCTCCTTTTAATAACCTTCTATAGTTGAAGTGTAGGACTGAATCTGACCCTGCTCTAATATATCGTCAAAATGGAAAGCAGTCTTTGATTGAATATGATGTTGATGCTTACTTAAATTTATTTTTTCTTTTTGACTCATCAAAATTCACTTATACCGTCTTCCTGAGGAAAGGATCGAATTTGATAATAACTTGATCACTTGATTGTGATCATTACAAATTTAATCCCTGTTGAAATATTTCGTTCGAATTCGAAGATATCGAAACTACCATGTCATCTATTGAAAATTCAGAAACGTTCGAACTATCTTACCATCATTATTGTAGTAGGTATACCTTGAACTTGCACACAAAAATTATACTGTGTCTATTGTGTACATGAGCTATTACTCTACATATAGAAAACCCCTCTGAAAAATCAAAGCTTATATATCAAGAATTAGAACGAAAGATCATATCCATTAGAGATTCTTAATTAATTAATGCACCCAGCAAACCAAACAAATACAAAATTAAACCCATCCCTAACCGAAGCCTTAATCAACTTCCCGTTTTAATTTCCTTGATATCCCGATATGTAATGAATTTTTCACCTTGGAAAAATCCGACCTGCAAGCCCTCAGTCAGCGTAGTGAATTAAAAACGGCAAAAAATAATAATTTCATTAAAATGCAGTAAGACCCTGGGTGAGCCCGAAGGATAAGCTTGAATCTCCGAGACTTCTTCCAGGGGTCGTATTCAGAATTTCCCGTTAAAGGATTAACAAATTGTCCGTCGAACCTTGAAATTATGTTTTATGGATGACCCAGTACCAAAACGTTAGAGATTCAACGGAGCTCGCGATATCAAGGACAGCGAGTGGAATTATTTCATAAACTAATGGAATTCTGGCTCAGGTATAAAATTGGGAGATGATAATTTCGGGATTACGGCTTTGAGATCGAATATTTTATGGTGATTCCTGCCTCGGGAATTCAGAAAGTTCCTGGAGCAGAAATTATTAACAAATAGGTACGAATTTCTGGGAAGTAGGGATTATTTTCTATTAACTCAGACTGCATTCTTATATTGCTGGATTTTTTTTCTGCAAGAACTGCACTTCATCTAGCTTTGTGACCTAATTAGTTTTGAAGCTATTAGTGCATGCTAGTGAAAATCTTTTCAGTCAAATGGAGCATTCAATTTCTGCGTATTCAGGTGAATGGGGAAAACATTAGCATCACTTCCAATCGAGCTCTCCGTAGGCCATGGAGATTTGGCACATTTCTTTCTTTATAGATAGATAGAATTTATTTCCATGGACCATGAAAAAATCTTTCAAACTATAGGCTTTAGGCAATCTTCTGAAGCGAGGCAGGCTTCTAACCTCAGGGTGAAAGTAACCTAGAGGTGCCTTCACGCCTTTGTTATTCAGTGAAGTAGAATCTGTATATGCACGCACGCAATATCCTGCGTTGCAAACTCGTGCCGTATGTTTAAACCGTATAGGGAAAATTGGTCTTCCGCTCCCCTACTCTGATACTAACGGCTTGCGTTTGTCACACACAATTCTGCGAGTTTGGCAACATCGTTTGTTAGTGTTTAATTTTTTGATGCGATGTGTTTATATTTTAATTTCGATTTAACGTTCATAAACTGAATTATTTTACTGATTTGGTAGCAGTTTATTGTTGCTCAAGGGTATTCCGGTGATCATAGCTAAAGCAAAATTACGAAAATGTATATTATTCAGGAAATGAAAAATATCTGATCAATTATCGATTGAAATATATTAGGGGAGGATTCTGCATTTCTAAAAAAAATTATGGGTTTTCACTCCCAGTCTCTGAAACAGAAATAAAGAAAAGTTTCAATTAAGATAAAGTGTTCCTGCGAGAATCTCTGCACTTATTCGTCAGCAGCAAATTGGTCTTGAAAAAATCGTTGCCGAACAGTCAAACTGAAAAAGGAAATAAATGAAGAGGACAATGTGACGTTTCGGTGTCTATATCAGTCACCTTCTTCAGACAAACTTGTAAAACTTTCAGAATTGTGTGTTTCTTTCATTTGCAATCTGATTGACATTGAAAGTTGTCAATATAATAATAATATAATAATAATATTTCTTTATTTCAGATGAATTCAAGCTACATGTATACACATAAAGCCTAAATTTAAGTGAAATGACGTCACAAAAATTCGAGTTTACTTAGCTATCAAAATATATGAGACTATATGGTTCTAATGTAATCAGTAGATGTTTTACTTTGCTTCTGAATAATTTATAATTTGTTACACATTTAATGTTATTTGGTAATTTATTGAAAGCTTTTATACTCATATAGCTAGGACTCTTTTCTGTGAGTGTTAATCTGTGAGTTGGAAACATCAAATTTAAGTTCTTGTATTATAACTATTTACATTTTCGGTTGTAAAATTATTTTTATCTTATGTAGGAACATTAAACACTCAAACAAGTACAGACCATACACTGTGAACATTTTTTTTGGATTTAAACTTTTCTCTACAGATTCCCTAAAACTCATTTTGTAAATTATACGAATAGCTCTTTTCTGAATTAAAATATTTTTTCTAAATTTCACTATTTCCCCAGAAAATTATCCCATATTTGAAGGTGGCCTCAAATTTTTCCAAAATTACTGCCCTTAATGTGTTTTCATTCATATACTGCGTAATTGATCTTAGTGCAAAACAATCTAACTTAATTTCATAGAAACAATCTCTGTGTGTTGACGCCAGTTCAGGAAATGATCGATGTAAACTCTAGAAATCTAACGCAATCTGACGGTACGTACTTATGCTGTGATAAAGTTATTGAATCTGATATTTCTTTGTGTGATCTATTTGTATTGAAAAGAAGTACTTTTGATTTGCTCTCATTAATATAAGATTGTTTTGATCGAACCATGCTTTTGATTTGGAAAAAATGTGATTAGCTCGTCTTGTAAACTCTTCAACTCTTCTGCACCTTTTAACAGATTTGTATCGTCCACGAAATTGACCATGTTTCCCTCGCTCTTCGGTATTATGAGACCCAAATCATTTAGGTATATCAGGAATAGTAGTGTGCCAATGACACTTCCCTGATCTATTCCTAGTGTTCTCGTTAAAATACTTGATTTCGATGGGTTATTGTTTTGAGTGATGGTAACTCTTTGCTTTCTGTTAGTCATAAATGAATCTAGCCATTTGATTGCGTTTCCTCTCTAACTCCATAAAATTGTAATTTCTCGAGAAGATATTCCTTATTCAGTGAATCGTAGGCTTTAAAGAGAGGTCTAACCTAAAGCCATTTTTTTTTTGTTTTCAGTGCACAATATAAAGAGATTAAAATGAAGTGCTTCCTGCGAGAATCTTAGCACTAATTAGTCAGGAGCAAATTGGTCTTGAAAAATTGTTGCATAACAGTATATATTGACAACTTTCAATATCAATCAGATTGCAAATGGAAAAACACACAATTCTGAAGATTTTACAAGTTTGTCTGAAGAAGGTGTCTGATATAGACACCGAAACGTTACATTGTCCTTTTCATTTATTCCTTTTTTTCAGTTTTACTGTTGGAAACAATTTTTTCAAGACCAATTTGCTCCTGAAAAATAAGTGCAAAGATTCTCGCAGGAACACTTCATCTTAATTAAAACTTTTTTAATTATTTCTGTTTCAGAGACTGGTAGTGAAAACCTATAACGTTTTTCTGGAAAAATCTAATCAATTGTTTACTTCATCCCAGTGCGGCAGTGGAATGCTGTCCATTTCACTCCAATGCTATTCACGCGTTCGGGCATCTCTATGTGGCTTTTCATTCAACTTATTCAATTCAACAATTAAGGTTGGACGAGACGAGACGAAGCGCAATTTCGGCGAGGACCGTGCACTTGGACGGAGCACTTGGACCCACATGAACAAGGGTAGAGCCCCAAAGATGATCCACTCGTCGAACGACTCGCCTCCTCGCTGCTCTTCGCTTCGCTCCTCCTAGGTGAGCATCTATCCGTTTGTTTCAATGCTAAAAACCCCAACGGAAAACGACGCGGTCCTTCCAAGCGCTTCGCGCCTCCTAAGTGAGCGTCTACCCATTTGATTCAGTGCAAACCGTTCCGGCGGAAAACAACTCATCGTCTCGTCTCATCCAAGGGGGCGTCAACCTTTTTAGGTCTTGCTCCCGTGCTTTCTCAGAGGTCGCCATTTTGTATGTTTGAATCACAGATTGCTCACGATGCCAATTTACTTGGGAAATTGACGAGTTGATAACGCAATTCGGGCAGTTCAAAGACCTAACGCTAGAAGATTGAAATTTCACGTTACAGATTTATTTCTTGAATTGTATTATAATATAATTGATATCAAAAACAGAAACACAATTATTTCAGAAACTAATGGAATTCTGGCTCAGGTATAAAATTGGGAGATGATAATTTCGGAATTACGGCTTTGAGATTGAATATTTTATGGTGATTCCTGCCTCGGGAAGTCATATTGAATTCAGAAAGCAGAATTTATTAACAAATAGGTACGAATTTCTGGAAAGTTGGGATTATTTTCTATTAACTCAGACTGCATTAAATGCTTGAAATCATTTTCTTCAGGAACTGCATTCAATGCAGCTTTGTGGCCAATTATTTGAGAAATTATTATTTTACGTTTGTTGAAATCATTTTAGTTGGATGGGACATTCAATTTCAAGGTTTTACAATAAATACGGAAAACAATTGTTTCAGAAAAGGACAACTGAATAAGATTTTTAGTTAAAGCTACCGTAAACTTTCAAACCAATAGTTAACGAGAAATTTCACTACCTACCATTTTTAAAAAAACATCGCAGAAACATTGGCGTAATTATTTTCCAACCATTATGTGATCACGTTACTCGGTTGGGACTAATGCAGATTCCTACCACTTTCAAACCAATACACAATAGCAAAATTGTGGTTATACCAAACAACCCAGTGATGGGCAATCGCCATGCATGCATTCAATTTTGGCGCAACCACATAATTGTGGTAGATCGATAATTGGTGAGTAAAGCTTACTGATAACATGGCAGTTCATGTTGGAATTATGTCTAGATATCGATGGTAAGACCGATTATCCTCGGACAATATTAATTTTTGGCTATTACAGAAATCATCAAAAGCACTGGAAATTCAACGTTAGCCAGTTTTAGCTATCTGAGCAGCGAGATTCAGTTCAATTTACAATGAATATCAAGAACATGGGACATTATCTGCCACTAAAGAACTTATGGAGTTTTAGCCTAAATAGTTGAACCCATAAAATTTATCTCTACGGGAGTTTTTTTCCTACATAAGAAGTTTCGAAGGTTGTTGTTGTTTGAGTAGAACGAGCCCTTAACAAATCTGTTCGGGGAAATTCATAGTGTCCAGGCAATTCATTCAGTTACTGAACGTTTTCGCATTTAAGTATTTTCGATTCGAATCCGTCAGTAAGACAAAGAAATGTGCCTACCAACTAAAATATTGCTGTCGTACCTCGAAGTTTGAGGAAATTCCGAATTGCCTTTCTCAACTTGTAGCTCTCTGCTAACCAATTGGTAACACTTGAAGCTTTGCTAGCCAATATTCAAGCTACCATTGGCGTTATAAGGCCACATTTGTGGAAACAAGTAGTAAAATTTGACTGATCGAAGAGACCATGTAAATCGCAGCCAAGGTGGACATATGCAGGTTATCATACACTGCGCAAAAGAATGAACGCACATTTTGAAATTCTCAGTTTTAATGAAAGTTAACTCTACATTGACTTTATAACTTATTTTTATGTTCTCTCGGGGAGGTTTTGACAAAACAAGAGACATAAAATGGAAGAAAAATTCAGGATTTAACCGAATATTATGTGAAAGTAAAGACATAAACAATTTTCAAAATACTGGAATGCTGATAAATGATTTAATACTAAGTATTTCCACACCTTGCGTTAATTACAGCTCGGCAACGACGGTTCATACTCAAAATGAGTGATCTCAAAATGTTCTGATCTAAACCTTTCCAGATTTCTCTGAGTTGGATTCCTAAGTCATTAAGAGTAGCTTGATGATTTTCTGAACTTCTCAGCCTTCTATTGACCATCTTCCCCACCTGCTCAATCAGATTGAGATCTGGACTTCTTGCTGGCCATTCCATTCAACACTTCAACTTCTTCAAGGTGCTCCTGAACGATGAGCGCACCATTGGGTCTGGCATTATCGTCCATAAAAATGAAATTTTCACCAATGTATGGGGCAAATGGCGCTACATGCTCTTAAGAATGTTCCTTGTACACCTACAGCATTCATAGCTCCATTATCAACGACCACTAGGTCTGTGCGAGCAGTCAAAGATATTCCACCCCATACCATAAAATCGATCCTCCCCCGAAATCACTAGTATTCAGGAAATTGCACTGAGCATATCTTTCATGTGGACGTCTGTATACAAAGAAACCTCGATCACAATGGTAGAGGCAGAATCTAGACTCATCTGTGAAGACAACTCTTTCCCAATCAGCCTCTTCCCAATGGATATGCTCTCTAGCAAAATCCAAATGCGCCCTCCGATGTGCTGGGGTAAAAGCTGGGCCTCTTGCCGCGACACGAGGCCTTAAATCATATTCTCTGAGGTGATTTCTTATTGTCTGAATGCTAATTTGCACGCCATGAGCTTGCTCAAGCTGATTTTGAAGGAGGCGAGCGGTTGGAAACCGTTGTCTCAACGAAGAAACTCTAAAGTAATGTTCTTGAATAGCAGTTGTTACCCGTGGTCTACCCTGTCCTGGTCTTCGGACATTCATACCTGCCTCCCTGAATCGCTGGTACATTCTGGACACACTTATATGGAAAACTCCAATTCTTTCTGCAATTCTTGTGTATGTCCACCCTTCTTATCGCAAAACTACCGCTTGGGCACATTCCTCTTGGTCAAATAGTGTTTCGCGTTGCAAAGCGGTCGAGTATAGAAAATTAAACGAAAGAAACACTATTGATCACTAGAATTGATCGAGAACAACTGATATCAGAATGGAGCCAATACGTTCAAAATCTGATAATCCCATCTTTTTTTTATTCCTGCTAGGAAAAAACATCTGTATTGAAGAAAAAAGTTGACATAACATACGCATGCATAATTCTGATAAAAATAATTATCATTGAGAACACCTTCAGTTGTAGAATAAATTTGAGATTTCCATAATGTGAGTTGATTTTTTTGCGCAGTGTATTTCGAGAATTTACTTATTGAAATTATATTTTGGATTTAATTAATGGAAAATTCATTTCAACACTTTTTCTGCCTTGTGTTAGTACTTTTAGAATTCAAAATTCTCAAGTCGCTACAAAACATTCCTTTGTCTCTCAAAGTGTTTCTGTTCAAATGATATAGGTTAACAGCACAAGAAATACACATTATCTCCTATTTCCTACATAAAGAAAAATCTTCATTAATTCTGAGGACAAATGAAAGAAGAAGTCCAACCAAATAATAGT
This sequence comes from Propylea japonica, assembly GCA_013421045.1. Lineage (NCBI taxonomy): Eukaryota > Metazoa > Arthropoda > Insecta > Coleoptera > Coccinellidae > Propylea > Propylea japonica. The sequence goes on from CM024247.1 coordinate 37,736,025, forward strand.
CGAAGGTTCATTAATTTGTTTTGCTCAATTCGTATAACTTTCCCGAATTGCAAATATGATTGCCTTCATGATCTTTATTATATAAAACTAGTATTCAGATCTATGTGGAAAAAAACGAAGAGTTTACTAATTAGAACGTTGTTCTTTTCTTTGGTGATTTTGGATTTTGATACCTACCTAATGGGTGATAAATGAAGATAAATTTCTCCAAAGTCATAAGGCAACGAAATTAATGTCGAACAGCTTCAATCACCTTTTACCGAAACAATAAAGTACTAAGAGACTAAAGGAGAATTTCAGATAAATATGCAGTAGCTCTAATCATCCAAGCAACTACACTTTCACAGTCGATATAACCACTCCAAATTTCAACAACACAAACTTCCAGAAATCTTCCACTCAAAGAGATATAACTCATAAGTGCCATAACATCGCCTCAGACAAAATTCAGGCATGCCCTCTTGTTCTCAGTTATTAGCACAATGTTCATCTACCCGCAGAATCATGCATGACTCCAGTGTTTTCGGTAAAAAACTTTACCACCATCGAGAGAACGAATCTTCGGATCCATTTCACACTACGAAGGCGCGCGGGAAGGCAACTTCTTGTTCCAACTTTCCGAGAGTCGGCGTTGCTCCTGAGGGTACAATTACTTTTGATGAATTTAATTCAAGCTGCGCAACTTATTTCACACCTCTGATTAAACGAGTTAAGTTCTGGATAAGTGCCGAAATCAGTGCTGTTTGATGAAGTTTCGACCGAAGCGGGCGTCTGTAAACAACGTTTTCTCGCACCACACAACGCTTCGGCTGTTGAGTTGGTAGTTTCAGGATTTTACGAATAATTTCAATTATTCGGTGCAATTATATTCTGACGAATGAAAATTGCATATACAGGATGATTCAAACTCAGGGAGAGTTAAGTTCTGGATAAGTGCCGAAATCAGTGCTGTTTGATGAAGTTTCGACCGAAGCGGGCGTCTGTGAACAACGTTTTCTTTCACCACACAACGCTTTGGCTGTTGAGTTGGTAGTTTAGGATTTTACGAATAATTAATTCAGAGCAATTACATTCTGATGAATGAAAACTGCATATACAGGATGATTCAAACTCAGGCCGAGTTGAATTCTGGATAAGTGACGAAATGAGTGCTGTTTGATGAAGTTTCGACCGAAGCGGGCGTCTGTAAACAACGGTTTCTCGCACCACACAACGCTTCGGCTGTTGATTTGGTAGTTTAAGGATTTAACGAATAATTTCAATTATTCGGTACTGAGATATGGCAAAAATTTTCTGATAAATGTAAATTGCATATACAGAATGATTCTAAGCTCAGGGCGAGTTAAGTTCTGGAAGAGTGGCTGAAATCGGTGCTGTTCCATAAAGTTTCGACCGGAGCGGGCGTCTGTAAATAACGTTTTTTTGCACCGAACAACGCTTCGGCTGTTGAGTTGATAGTTCGAGGATTTTACGAATAATTTCAATTATTTATTTTCATAAGGGTCAAGTTTGACAAATTAATTTTTATATGTTACCATTGTTACTCAAAGGATTCCATTGCGAATTTCAGAGCACCATATATCTGTGTAGGAATTCGTGATTTTCAACTTAATCATAATATATTATCCAATTTTAAAGTTTTCGCGGAAAAAGTATGTTTATTTCGTAGCAAAACCACAATCCCTAACTCTGTGTTGCTTATTTTCAGTGTCGACCAGGAATGTTAGACAGTAAACAGTAAACTATTTTACAGCTAATAAACATTGATATTTTTTCATGAGGTCTGAATTATTAAACAAATCCAAAATTTCTTTGTCTCATTCCTCCATTATCAATTTCAGTAAACCATAATTACCTCAAATAAAACGGTAAAACATTTTATCTAACAAACAAAATCCAACCGTACAGATTACCCATATAGCATTGTTTACGTAGGGAAAACTGTAATGGAAAAGCTTTCTATGAATATCTGATGTTGTCGACCGGCAAAACCAGGCATAATACCTTTTTTTGGGTTTATTCCATGACTTATCCTTCCGTACATCGGAACATAGGGACAAACGTAAATGGTCCAAGCAAGTTGTTTAGGATTAAGAAAATAACAGACATTTGAACGAAACTTTAGCACGCTTGAATCAATCAATGAAAGTTAATTTGAAGACATGACAACCATTTTGCCTCCGAAATTATCACTACTCCTTCTGAAATAATTCAAATCAAATACGAATATGAAGATGCAAACCAACGCTTTTAGTTTCAAGAATTTTATTTCGGGATCTGGTATGGAATTTATATCCTATCCCAGTTGTGCGATACCGAATCTCATCACATTTCTTTTTCATAAGCAGTTTTTCCTGACAGCATCCTAGTTTCTTTCATTTTCCCTGGCATAATCTTCTGGATAAATAAGATTCCGCCATAAATGATCCTTTCAACTCCTAATCCAGCACAGCATGCATTAATATGTAACGGATTTAGTCCTGGCGCGGAATATCGCTTATTAAAGCAGTGAAATTTTTCATAACTGACAAATCTACAGGATGTCCTGTTAAATGAACATCATTACAGGAATTTGAACTATGAGTAACTGGATGGAAGGTTACATTTCTGGTTGAAATGAGGTCTGGGATGATAACGCTTAAAAGATCTCATTGGTTGCAGCAGACAGGAACGTAGCTATCCTGAAAATTTAAGGTCTAGATCCTTTCCTATTCACTTTCATGAGGAAGTCCAAGAACTTTCTTGGTTGGAATTTGAAAAGATCAGTCATTTTAACAAAACTGGTGCACGCTCAAATCAATCAGTTTAGGTGGATTTGAGGATATGAGCAATAATTTTTTCTCGAAAATGGTCAATACCTCGTCGAAAATAATGAAACTCTAATACGAATATGAAGTTGCAAACCCATGCTCTTAGCTTCACGAGTTTCCAACTTGGCACTGGTGTCGAATTTATATCCTATCCCAGTTGTGCGATACCGAATCTCATCACATTTCTTTTTCATAAGCAGTGTTTCCTGACAGCATCCTAGTTTCTTTCATTATCCCTGGCATAATCTTCTGGATAAATAAGATCCGCCATAAATGATCCTTTCAACTCCTAATCCAGCACAGCATGCATTACTATGTAACGGATTTAGTCCTGGATCGAAAAATCGCTTATTAAAGCAGTGAAATTTTTCATAACAGACAAATCTACAGGACGTCCTGTTAAATGAACATCATTACAGGAATTTGAACTATGAGTAACTGGATGGAAGGTTACATTTCTGGTTGAAATGAAGTCTAGGATGATAACGCTTAAAAGATCTCATTGGTTGCAGCACTTCCAAAGCTTCCAGCTATCCTGAAAATTTTAGGTCCAGATCCTTTCCTATTCACTTTCATGAGGAAGTCCAAGAACTTTCTTGGTTTGGAATTTGAAAAGATCAGTCATTTTAACAAAACTGGTGCACGCTCAAATCAATCAGTTTAGGTGAATTTGAGGATATGAGCAATAATTTTTTCTCGAAAATGGTCAATACCTCGTCGAAAATAATAAAACTCTAATACGAATATAAAGTTGTAAACCAATGCTCTTAGCTCCACGAGCTTCCAACTTGGCACTGGTGTCGAATTTATATCCTATCCCAGTTGTGCGATACCGAATCTCATCACATTCCTTTTTCATAAGCAGTGTTTCCTGACAGCATCCTAGTTTCTTTCATTTTCCCTGGCATAATCTTCTGGATAAATAAGATTCCGCCATAAATGATCCTTTCAACTCCTAATCCAGCACAGCATGCATTACTATGTAACGGATTTAGTCCTGGATCGAAATATCGCTTATTAAAGCAGTGAAATTTTTCATAACTGACAAATCTACAGGACGTCCTGTTAAATGAACATCATTACAGGAATTTGAACTATGAGTAACTGGATGGAAGGTTACATTTCTGGTTGAAATGAAGTCTAGGATGATAACGCTTAAAAGATCTCATTGGTTGCAGCACTTCCAAAGCTTCCAGCTATCCTGAAAATTTTAGGTCTAGATCCTTTCCTTTTCACTTTCATGAGGAAGTCCAACCGAGTAATTCAAGAACATTCTTGGTTTGAAATTTGAAAAGATCAGTCATTTTAACAAAACTGGTGCACGCTCAAATCAATCAGTTTAGGTGAATTTGAGGATATGAGCAATAATTTTTTCTCGAAAATGGTCAATACCTCGTCGAAAATAATAAAACTCTAATACGAATATGAAGTTGCAAACCCATGCTCTTAGCTTCACGAGTTTCCAACTTGGCACTGGTGTCGAATTTATATCCTATCCCAGTTGTGCGATACCGAATCTCATCACATTTCTTTTTCATAAGCAGTGTTTCCTGACAGCATCCTAGTTTCTTTCATTTTCCCTGGCATAATCCCCTGGATAAATAAGCTTCCGCCATAAATGATCCCTTCAACTCCTAATCCAGCACAGCATGCATTAATATGTAACGGATTTAGTCCTGGCGCGAAATATCGCTTATTAAAGCAGTGAAATTTTTCATAACTGACAAATTTACAGCACGTACTGCTAAATGAACATCATTACAGGACTTTGAACTGTGAGTAACTGGATGGAAGATGTCGAATAAATTTATGTCGGGTGGAAAATCGTGTCCAGAATGTATATTGTGTAGAGTGTGTGTAGTGCGAGGTTCGAAAGAAAAATTCGATATTTTTATGGATAGCGCACAAGATGAAGAGTTGATAACTATTATTAGATTGATTCACTTATCTTGATAACCTAATTTTTTCGAAGAGTGATGATAATTTTTTTATTCTGTTGACGGTATTTGGTACAAGTCAATTTTGGCTTGAGATTTGCGTGAAAGTGGGAGAAAATAATTGAGAAGCCAGGCGTCTGCGTCGCGGCGCTATCGTTTTTTTCAGGAACATACCTTTTTTATTGGTTCATTCGAAAGATAATTTGATTCTGAATGTTTCTTGTGAATAATACATATTGTGACATTATGCCTTGATTCAGAGACATAGATGTTTTTTAAATTCAAAGAGACTTTGTAGCAAACTTCTCCTGAATCATTAAATTCATCAAATATTATATTTTATTACAATAAACCTTCATTTATGATGAATGCAGCCTGTTAAATCAAATATGTTTTATATACCTGCCATTATGATCCATATTATCCATAATAGAACATTATTTTTACATGTTGCAAGTCTCTTAGATTTTAAGTTACACAATCATATACATGTATTATTATATGTCTCTAAATCAGGGCATATTGTCACAATATGGACGAATATAAATAGAATAGAATTAACATAAAACATGCTGCAGGCCGCTGACGATATAAAATAGAAAAAATGTTTTTCATAAGAAACATTCAGAATTAAATTATCTTTCGAACGACACAACAAAAAATGTTCCTGGAGAAAAAATTTTGATAGCGCCGCGTCTCAATTATTCATTCCGACTTTTACGCTCAAGTCGACATTGACTTTCACCGAATAGCATCAACAGAATGAAAAAATATACATCCCTTTTTGAGCAAAATAAAGTTACGAAGATGAGTAAATCACCTTGTACAGGGTGGGCCTATTTCGATGTTTTAACACTACAACTTTTAAACCAGAGAAGATAGACGAAATCTTATACCCACTTCTCGATCTCTTTTTCTGAGAAACTAACAAGAGTTGTATTCATTTTTGGAAAAGTGTCGATATCGAAAAAAAATCATATCTCCGCTAAAACTGGTGATAGAGCTCTGAAATTAAAACATTATACAGGCACATTCTTACGTAGAATCCAGTGGCGTCTACGTCTTTTTTGCACCATTTCTAACTACGAAGCTATGACCCAAACTTATGTTTTTTGAATTGGAAATACTAGATTTTTGTGCCATTTTCTGAAAGCTTAATTTTTTCTGATTTCAAAAATATATAACAATGTATGAATTGTATCAATATGGTAAAAAATGGTAAAAAACCTGTTTTCATCTGAGTCTCTATATTTTCTATAGTTTCAACTGTTGATGAGCACAAAATCATCGTATAATTACCTTAATCTCTTCCCAGATGATTATGCTTTCAACTAATTTCTACAAAATTCGAACATGGATACAATACATTTCATAAACTCTTATATCTTAAAATGGATTGCAAAATAACGGAAAGATCGACATGATCCTCCGTTTCAATATACTTAGTTATAATGAGATGGATACAGGAGAATATTTTTATTGCTCTTCAGAATAAATACGCACAAGTGTCAGTCTATTTCAAATGGTATATGAAATAACGCATATAGATATGATTAAAGTTATCAATTCAATTAGAAAAGTATCAAAGGAAAAAGATTTTTCAATATGTAATTTTGATTATTATAATAAGGTCAGTTGGTAAAAACAAAAAATGCGGTTCAAGTTTCAGAGCAGTCCATTATTCTTCGATGTTGGAGAAATTGAGTGAAAATCATAGAAATGAAAAGACTACTGAAAAGAGATTGTGGTAATTATACGATGCTAATTTCTTTGTGCTCACCAACAGTTAAAACCATAGAAAATATCGATCCTCGGGTGAAAATATGTTTTTGACCATTTCCTATACTCATATTGATACAAACCATACATATTTTTGAAATCAGAAAAAATTAAGCTTTCAGAAAATGGCACAAAAATCTAGTATTCCGATTCAAAAAAAACATAACTATGGATCATAGCTCCGTAATTAAAATTAAATTAATCTCCTCTGGTTTAAAAGTTGTAGTGCTAAAACATCGAAATATGCACACCCTGCACAGTACAACATGTAGATTTGTCTCCTTTTCCTTAAGACACAAAATTGAGTAATAACAACAACTTTTTCTCATTCATGCATCCACTACCCTACTCTTCTCATATAATATCAATCAAAACCCAAGGCACAAATATCACACCAACCTAATAGCGCATAAGAGTAAAGTAACAGATTACACCACCAAGAAAACTATCTGTCGAAATGTTATCCTGAAAACAGTGACGCTCGTAACAGATGACCGCAACGTGATTTTGGCAGCAGCGCCGGGCTTTCTGCAAAATTAATCAGTTTTTATCTATCCCGCGATTTGTCTGCGGATTTGAAAAGTAGAATAGATGAGAAAATCGTGTTGTGGCCAAGGAGCGCTGTGAACTTTCTTGAAACTTCATGGATGGGCCCTTTCGGTTCAAAACAATTTATCGAATCGAAAAAGTGGAATAGCCTGATTGGGATTTATGTTCGACCGAAGAAGTTTATCGCTAATTTCGAGCCCGTAAGCTGCTATCTCTGAAGTGCCCGAAAGTTGGATCTGACAAGCGCCGACTTGAATGGCCGGGACCATTGTTACGGGACCTGCCGTGAAGAAGAATTAGTTTCGATGTCTGATGGGTAATCGACGAAATTGTATTTTCATCGGCGAGTGGTGTATTTATTTTTGTTTTTTTCCTTTGAAGATGTCCTTTCTTTGAATTCACAAATACACTGACCGACAAAATAATCGATCCATTCGAAAAATCGATTAAGTTTGTTGATTCATAAATATGTTATTTCAAGTCCGATTCGAATTTTTTTCAATTGTAGGTTTGTTCATTCTTAATCAATCACTACTTTTGAATTTCAAAAAGACGTCATTTTATACAGGGTGAAATAAAATCTGTTTTTTACCTTAACTTCAGAACCACCCCTTGTGCGCTTGTGGTTCCACCACAGTTTCAGTTGTTGGACCGTGTGATTTCTTATTTCATTATAAAGACACAACTTCATTTGATAATTTGATTCTTCATTCCTAACAATAGCTCAATTTGTGAAACATACAGGGTTTCAAGTAAAACATTAAATTTCGCTAAGGCTACAAGAGTTCTTCAACAAATTCTGACTTTATGAAAACAAACTGAAAACAAAGCCAGAAACATAACGTGTTTTCCGCCTAGACGCGGGTAATAGTTGCAATTCGTCTCGGCATTCCTCATTAAGGCAGTGAATCAATAATTAGAGCATCACTGAGACACTGAGCTGTTGCTCAGGAATTGTTAGGCGAGATCAATTTTTCCTCCCAAGAGCATCCAAACATGCCCATTTGGGTTCAAATTTGGTGTTAGAGTAGGTCAGTTGAGTGCTTGGATATCAACCTCTGCTAAATACTGCCTGGCAATCCTAGCCACATGCGGTTGATGCGTTCGGGCATTATAAAGCATTAGCACGAATTCGTCTCCAATGAAGGGTACATACCGAACAACATGTCGCGCTGAAACTTCTCTTGTTTTATGTTTTCACTCAGTTTTCGGTTTATTTTCCTAACGTTTGGATGAAAGAATTTTCAAATCCATAGCGGAATTGTGGATTATGATGTTCCTCTGAAAACCCTGTATCTTTAAAGAAAATTGAGCTATTGTTATGAATAAAGAATTAAATTGTCAAAATAAGATGTGTCACACGGTAAAATAACTGGAACACACCAGGAGTGATTCTAAAGTAAGGGTAAAAATAGATTTATTTTTACCCTGTATAAAATGATGTACGCCTACATTCATTGAAATTCAAAACTGGTGTTTGATTAAGGATGACCATAACTACAATTGAAATAAAAATTCAATTCAATCGGACTTGAAATGACATATTTATGAATTAACAAGCTTCATCGATTTTTTGAGTGGATAGACTATTTTGCCTGTGAGTGTAGATGTTGGTTGTATGAAAACCTTTTCATGTTTTCATTACCTCAGTTTGAAATTTCATGGATGCAGAATGCATAAGAGTTGAAGACAAATATACATAGTATTCCATATATTCTAGTGGTAGTTACCAAATAAATTTCCATTGCAACTAATAATACATACCTATATTGGACGCTTATTTGCACTGGAGGGACAGTGAATCTTATATCCATACTAATATTATAAATGCGAAAGTAACTCTGTCTGTCTGTCTGTTACTCTTTCACGCCTAAACGGCTGAACGGATTTTGATGAAATTTGGTATGGTGATTGATGATAACCTAGAAATGGTCATAGGCTATAAATAATCTGGCCATCATTCTTAGGTGATAGGCAGTAGGCAGATAAATAAATTGAGTTAGTGATTTTTAGTCGTTTTTGTTGGGACTTTTGCTCTTTCACGTCTAAACGGCTGAACAGATTTTGATGAAATTCAGTAAAGTGATAGATGGTTACCTAAAAACGGATATAAAATCAAAATGATCACGTCATCGTACTAAGGGGGTAGGAAGTAGGCAGAAAACTGAATTGAGTTAGTGACTTTTTTATGGTTTTTGCTGAGAGTTTTGCTCTATCATGCCTAAACGGCTGAACGAATTTTGATGAAATTTAGTTAGGTGATAGATAGTAACCTAGAAAAGGATATGGGCTATTAATATTCATGCTATCGTACTTAAGGCGTAGGCAGTAGGCAGAAAACTAATTAAGTTAGTGATTTTTAATCGTTTGTTTTAAAAGTTTACCTCATTCACGCCTTAACGTCTGAACGGATTTTCATAAGACTTGGTTAATATAAAGATAGGATCCTAGGCACGGACACAGGCTACTTTTTACGGCGGGAAAATATCTCATTGCCGCGGAAATCTAGCGTGATCGTGTCAAGAAGCGCATCACGCCATAGCTACTGAAATGATTTCGATGTTTTTTTTAACTGAGTGTTACTAAGACTTCAAGTTAGTATTTGATCACTTTTCTAACTTAGAGGGTCGGTAGGCGCCAAAAGGACCCCGCACATTTTGTATGGGAATTGGCTCCCGGTGGATTTGGCTGAAAATTTGATATGGTGTTCTACTAATCCTTCTGATCAAATGTCTCCACAGTCAGGAAGCTGAAAAATGCATACTTCTAGGAGTTTTTAGCGATTTTTTGTATCCATTATGGCTTACGTATTACCGTTCACACAGAAATGTTTGAAAATATTTCGAATTGACAGAATCTGCTTTCAATAATCATGAAATATTTTCAAACATTTCTGTGTGAACGGTAATACGTAAGCCATAATGGATACAAAAAATCGCTAAAAACTCCTCAAAGTATGCATTTTTCAGCTTCGTGACTGTGGAGACATTTGATCAGAAGAATTAGTAAAACATCATATCAAATTTTCAGCCAAATCCACCGGGAGCCAATTCTCAAACAAAATGTGCGGGGTTCTTTAGGGAATTTATTATAAAATTTTGATGCAACTGTCTTTATTTAACAGTTTCACTTGGTTCGAAACTTAGTGACATTCCATCACACTACTTAACTTATAGGGAAGGAAGTTACCAAAATTCAGACTATTCAGACGTATGATTTAAGTGAATATTTTCAAAGATATTACCGTGCGAAGCCGGGCGGGTCGCTAGTCACTTATAAATTGAATGGTTCTAAACTTCAACCATAAATATTTCAAGTTTGTGAAACCACTACAAATTTAGCTATTGTCGCGGTAGGTTAAGATTTGAAGAAAACCTTAATATAAACAGCGTGAAAAATCTACAGATCTCACGCCAGTCCATCTTTGGTTATTTTTCACCTAACCTAGTAGGATTTTCTGACGATTTTTGAGCGCTCGTTCTAGTGAAACAAGTACTATATCCTTTAGCCAAAATACCTGTAATTTTCGGATTTTGCGCCGAAAATGGTCTCAAACAATAGGTTCGACTACCTCATGACGAATCCGTGGTCAAATTAAATTCAACTTTGTCCGTGGGGCCGACCGTCCGTATAAGCACGATAACTTTCGAAGTGATTGTCCTAGAGACTTGAAATTTTCGGGTGAGTTCGGTTCCCAAATGGCTCGGTTGAGTTTGTTGAACAGCTAAATCATACAGAGCTTCCATATTATATGGCCATTCAAAATTATTGTTTCCGGATATCTCAGACAAAACGAAACCAATCGAAATGAAATTTTGCCGCCAGATGCAAGATGCTCATAATAAGCCTCTTGCAAAATTTTTTGGTCATAGTGTTAACACAACCATAGAAAATTCAATTGGAATATTGAAAAAAGGAACATATTTCCATAACAAGATATCCGAGCCTGGTGAAATTCATGTTGTAAACGAATATTGATATACCTACTGAATGTATCCGCTGATTCGAATAAAATTCATTTTGTGGATGAAGATTGATATACTGAATGTTCATGCAAAATTTCAAGAGGATCGCATCATCAGAACCATAGATTCAATATTTTTAATTGTCAAGCTTTTCTGTGCTTTTCGATTTAAGTTTTTAATCAAAATTCCATGTTCGGAACTACCGTTGTCCGGCAATCCTGCAGAGAAATCTTATTGCAAATACTAATTTCAATGAAATCCAAGCTCATGCCTGATCAGGTCGCATCAGGCTAAAACGGGTAATAACAGGCCTGATTGGCGTCTTGTATTCTATTCCGTCCTGTTCGCATAGCTGCACATACGCGTACACAGACATGCATCACAGCATTTCGAGATGATTTAGTTTGTTATGGCTCAGCAATAATGTGTGATAATTTCAAAATAGACGGGCTAAATTGGTGAATCAAACGGGAATTTGCATCCTATATTGGGTATTGCAGGATAGATAGCTGAAATTGGATTTCGGTAATAATCCCGTTAAGAGCCATGAATTTTTTATGACGTTACAGCGCTGGAACGAATGATATTTACGGATTATTTTTTTGGCTGATGGCTTTGTTTTTATGGCTGTGGGAATAAACATGCTTCATGTTATTATTGTTTATGTGACTGGTTTTTAAAATTGTTTCTCCACTTCAGTTCGAAATTCAAAGTGATTTCGAATATTGTCCAGTAAAAATAATTATGCTTTTTGCTGATGGTGAAATATACACCTTCTTATCTAATATTCACACAGTATTTTCCATACAAACTGCAAATAGTGCAAAAACTTGGCGACGACTACCTCGATAAACTCACCGAATTTCGTAAAGCAAGTACAAATTTCATCACTGCTAATCCTGACATTGTAAACAATATTTGTGAGAGAGATGATTATATTACTCCGTAGAATCCCATACGGAAGAGTTATCGTTAAACAAACAAAAGGGAAAAGGATGATTATAGTTTTTCCCCACAGTTGTGCCAATTACTCTCGATGGAAGAAGGAAAAATAATAAAATTAGTACACTACCCAAAACTCCAAAGTGAAAACCGTCAAATGGTTCTAAAATCACGATATGCGCCAGCGCTGGAGAACCAAGACCGGGTCCACACTATCGTTAGGCTCGTATTCGAGTATTTTTCAGGCAGAATTACTTGTGATCAAATGATGCATCCTGGAACGAAACTATCAAGTGTGTGACAGTGTGATCTATTCTGTTGTTCAAGCTGCTATTAAAGCTGAACTCCTAATATAAAATAATAAAAATCAGTTTTAAAATTAACGCTTGTATCGAACTTGCCTCTTTATTAACAATTCTAAGAGCTAATATGTATATTAGTTGTCGGATGACACTGATGCAATCTGATGGCCGTTGATTGTGAATCAAGAATCATTTAGGTTTTTTAGCAATCCTTTACATACTGGAGAAGTTCAACAAGCTAGTTTCAATTTGGAAACCTATCTACCAGAACATTGAAGAAAATGAGAAAGCTGAAGTTCTTGCAAAAGGAAGAGCAATCAATCCTTCACATGATTTGTGCCCTCATGTTGGGTAGATGATTAGGAAAAAAATTGGAAAGCACTCTCACTGAATCAATTCACCAGGTGGAAGACAAGCAAAGAGACTGATTGCAACTTCAATAGAGAAGGCTCAACAAACTCTTTATCCAAAACTAGTTAAGGCTAACAGCTCATTGTTTTGTGAGATATCACCTGAATGAGATCGGTAAAGAAATCTCAGACATCTGTAGGTAAAGTAGATTAGCATCGGGAACTTACTCTACAGGGCGGTACGATTCATAAGTCAGTCCTAGGAAAATCAAGTAATTTGCGAAGGAGGTAACATTCCTGAGCAATATATAGCTTTAATATGGTAGTGTACAAAATACTTCTTTGGTGACCGGGCAGAAAAGTACTCACCATTCTAATCGACCACAATTCAATCTAATCTAATTTCATCCAGTCTACTATTACTAGAGCACAAGAAAGATAGGTATGCCAGACAGGCTGACTGGGTCCAACCATAGACTCGAAAATTACAGATGGTAATGTCAATTTCTCAGTTATTGTGCTCTATTGTTAGTTGCGTGCTTTTTTTGAAGAAAAGTTAATAGAAAGTATTGATTTTTTATTCAAAACAATAAAGTTGGAGACTAGACAGGTAAGCATAAGCATTTATTCGATTACAGATTTCATTTCATTCGAATTGTTCTGTAATTTTCGAGTATGTGGTTGGACCCAGCATGGCTGTTTGGTATACTCCCCTTTTCAGAGCCTTACTATTACTATACGCCATAAATGTTTATTTCCTTCTTTCTGAGTGATTCTGATACTCGTAAATCGATTCAAGAGTCTGTTTTTCTTTCATCTATAATACGACGGTACTCTTCCATATATCATCACTCACTGCCATTTTACGACGGATCGAATACGCCTAAATGAAATAAAATATCTCGATTTAGGTGCGTTTGGTGACGTCAGTTGGAAATCTGTGTTCGGCCAACTTATAAATTGCGATCGCAGCCTCTGGTGTTCATATCGATGGAATTTCTATTGGCCTCAGCCGGAAATGGCATTTCCAATAGGGTATCAATTCGAATTTCCACATTGATATCGAGGAATAGAACGAAAGGAATCCGTTTACGGGAATTTTCTGGATGGGAAGGTAAGATAGTAATCTGTACAAAACGATTGTCATAATCGCTAGATGCGAGAGGAGATGGGATTTCGAATTCGAGACTATTGTTTCTCGATAATGGCTCGAAAAGCGAAGCCATTAAGTATTGTCAACAATTTTCTGTCATTTCTGTTCTTTTATGGTTTCTCAACAAAGGGAGGTTCGGACTATCTGATTCATTGTACTTCTAAAAAGTGCTGGTTTTACACTTATAGGCAACCTTCCGTCAGCTTCTTATAGAAGAGAAAACTTTGTAACGATAATTATCATCATTGATATTGTAAAAAACATTTTTGATGATCTTGTTTTTCGGATATTTCAATAATTTCACTCAAAAATAATCTGAACAAATCAATGGTTGAAATCGCTAGATGCGAGATTGGATTTAGAATTTGAGACTATTGTTTCTCGATAATGGCTCGAAGAGCGAAGCCATTAAGTATTGTCAACAATTTTCTGTCATTTCTGATCTCTTATGGTTCAGAAACCATAAGAGCATTCCTTTGTTGAGAAACAAAGGAATGCTCAGACTATCTGATTCATTGTATCTACTTATAAAAAGTGCTGGTTTTATACTATCAGTGCTTACACATTTCCTTATAGGCAATCTCTCGTCAGCTTCTTCTCGGAGAGAAAACTTTGTAACGATAATTATTATCATTGGTATCAAAAACATCATTTTGAATAAGCTTGTATTTCGGATATTTCAATAATTCCACACAAAAATCATCTGAACAAATCAATGGTTAAAATCGCTAGATGCGAGATTGGATTTAGTTTTCGAGACTATTGGTTTTCGATAATGGCTCGAAAAGCGTAAGCCATTAAGTATTGTCAACAATTTTCTGTCATTCTTGGTCTTTTATGGCTTCTTATCAAAGAGCAGCTCAGCTTATCTAATCTAATTCATTGTAGGTTGCTCTATAAATGGTGCTGTATTTATATTGTAACAGTTCGAATCTCAACGAAGGAATCCTCCTTTTAGCATATTTCATAAGACATATTCTATAACGATAATTATCATTGGTAAATTATATATAATTTTGGATAACCTTGAATTATGAATATTTCAAGAATTTCACACAATTTTATTCAACACCCTGGCCGATGTTGGCGAGTGGTGTTCAGGAATTATTATAGTTTTTGAAACGAAGATTTTAACTTACGTGAAACTTCAGACATTTTAACAGTTCATGAAATGAGAATTACCTAAATGAATTACGTTTGTAGAAATTCAATTTCTTCGTTCTGAAATTAAATTTTCATGATTCATGAATGTGTTTGTATCCGAATGAGAAATACAACTGATATCAGAGATTGAAGAAACTTCATCTACTGAACTTGTGAATGAACTCATTGGTTGAGCAATGATGCTATTCTTTAAAAATTTTGTATCACCCTTGAGATTCATGCTAAGTATATGAATGCAAAAATAGAGTTCGATCATAATTTAGATCAAAATTAAATTCGATGGTTCTGAACATGCGATTTTTTTGAAATTCTACCAGAACCTTCATTAAATGAATCTTTATTCACAAAATGAATTCCATTTGAATCGGATATTTTGCTAGGAAAATATGAAGCTTTTTCTTCACAAAATTCCAACTGAATTTTCTATGGTTCTGTTTACACTATGGCCACGAAATTTTGCGTGAGACTTATTATGAGTATCTGGCAAGTGGCCGCAAAATTTCATTTTGATTGATTTCGTTTTGTCTGAGATATTAAGGAACAAAACTTCTGAATGTACATGTGTTATGGAACACCTTGAACGATTTGGTTAGTTAAAAAACTTTACTGCTTCATTTGGAAATCGAACTCACCCTAAAAATCTCAAGTCTTCCTTCGAAAGTTTATCGCACGATTTGGCTTTTTAAAGTGAGCGAAATGAACGAATTCACTACAGAGTAAAGAAAGTAGTAACTCAAATCACCATACGAATTTTTTTCTTCATAGTCAGCAGCCATGCGACATCAGAAATTATTTACAGAATATACAGAAATTGCATAATAGACACATTGGCCGTCTTATATTGCACACTTTCCACTGACTGCTTTCCAGTATGGCAGCAATACTGATTGGCACAACTGTTGAGGAAAAACAATAGTCATCTCTTTCACAAATATTTTTTACAGTGTCAGGATTAACAGTGATGAAAGGGTATAGCCGGGTTTCAATGGTAAATCTGCCCCCGCGGCCTTTTCGATTCATATTGAGGGGATCGATTAGGCATTGAATGAAAATAATTCAGCCAACTTTTCAGCTTTTTATCTCTAGCATTTTTGAGATTTCTGTGAAAAACACTTTTTTCGATTTTATTTTTATTCTCTTGTGATATCCAAAATTTTCGAATGGTGATTTTTTCTGTCGATTCTTTGCTATTGAAGGAATAGACGTATAATTTTTTTATGAATTTCAGCTGCAAAATCTTTTTAAGAAAAAAAATGAAGTTTTTGTCATTTGTTTTTCGGTGTTCTTAAAAAGTGTCCACCGCCATTTTTTGACATAAAGTGTCTTCTTTGGCCCTATACCCTGGAATTTTTTCACATTTTTAAAATTGGTGGAACATTTTGAAAAAAAATTAAAACTGTTTGAATTTTAGGATTCAACAGATATCCATCAAATTTTGGTACCGTTGTATTCATATTGGCTTCCTGAACAATATTAGTGAAAAAAACAATTGGCGATCTGTTTTAGTTTGGGAGATATGGGCCCTCAAACTCCGAAAAATATTTCACCTGAAAGTCACTTTTCTCTCTACAGAAACACTGAATTACCGCTTTATTAAGTTTAAAGCCTCTCTGAACATTTTAACATGAAGATTTGATTCATTTTATTTCAGATATATCCAATAATTGTTGCAAAAACATCGAAAAAATTCTACGGAAAGCCCGCCGTTCCTTATGGTAAGTTTGGCACTACCGCGAAATATTTCGCGCAAATATGACACGATGCATACCGGTAAATCCCGCTATCATTTCCTAATGGCACTTGCTGAAGACGCGGTAGTGCCAAACTTACCATAAGGAACGGCGGGCTTTCCGTAGAATTTTTTCGATGTTTTTGCAACAATTATTGGATATATCTGAAATAAAATGAATCAAATCTTCATGTTAAAATGTTCAGAGAGGCTTTAAACTTAATAAAGCGGTAATTCAGTGTTTCTGTAGAGAGAAAAGTGACTTTCAGGTGAAATATTTTTCGGAGTTTGAGGGCCCATATCTCCCAAACTAAAACAGATCGCCAATTGTTTTTTTCACTAATATTGTTCAGGAAGCCAATATGAATACAACGGTACCAAAATTTGATGGATATCTGTTGAATCCTAAAATTCAAACAGTTTTAATTTTTTTTCAAAATGTTCCACCAATTTTAGAAAATTGAAAAAATTCCAGGGTATAAAGGGCCAAAGAAGACACTTTATGTCAAAAAATGGCGGTGGACACTTTTTAAGAACACCGAAAAACAAATGACAAAAACTTCATTTTTTTCTTAAAAATAGATTTTGCAGCTGAAATTCATAAAAAAATTATACGTCTATTCCTTCAATAGCAAAGAATCGACAGAAAAAATCACCATTCGAAAATTTTGGATATCACAAGAGAAAAAAAATAAATCGAAAAAAGTGTTTTTCACAGAAATCTCAAAAATGGCTAGAGATAAAAAGCTGAAAAGTTGGCTGAATTATTTTTTCAATGCCTAATCGATCCCCTCAATATGAATCGAAAAGGCCGCGGGGCAGATTTACCATTGAAACCCGGCTATACCCTTTGTACCTACTTCACGAAATTCGGTGCATTTATCGAGGTAATCGTCGCCAAGTTCTTGCACTTTTTACAGTTTTTATGTGAAATACTGTGTGGCTCTTAGATATTATCGCACGATTTGGCTTTTTAGAGTACGGCGAAATGAACGAATTACGAAATACAGAGTTAGAGAGATAACTTCTCGTGTTAACTCAAATCACCATACGATTTTTTCTTTTCCTCATAGTCAGCGGCCACGTAACATCAGAATTTATCTACAAAAATCTTATTTTCCACGCCCCTATTTCATCTCCTTCTCTTCCGGAACTCTTGATGAAAAACTGAATTATACCGTAATAAATAAACATACACATATGCCAGTAATTGCCGACCAAACCAGAAATTGCATAACAGACACATAATATGTAGATCGTCTTATGTTGCACACTTTTCACTGGCTGCTTTCCAGTATGTCAGCAATACTGATTGGCACAACTGTTGAGAAAAAACTGCATTAATTCTTTTCACAAATGTTTTTTACAGTGTCAGGATGAGCAGTGATCTTTGTACTTACTTCACGAAATTCGGTGCATTTATCGAGGTAATCGTCGCGAAGTTCTTGCACTATTTGCAGTTTATTTGGAAAATACTGTGCGAATCTTAGATAATATCGCACGATGTGGCTTTTTAAAGTAGGGCAAAATTCACTACAGAGTTGGAATGATAACTTCTCGTGGCAACTCAAATCACCATACGATCTTTTTTTCTTTTCCTTATAGTCAGCAGCCATGAACCATCAGAATTTATCTACAGAAAACCTTATTTTTCACGTCCCTATCTCATCTCTTTCTATCCTGGAGCTCTTGATACATACCTACACATCCACGTATGCCAGTACCTAATTGCGTCTTATATTGCACACTTTCTACTGACTGCTTTCCAGTATGGCACAACTGTTGAGAAATAACTACCTTTATCTCTTTCACAAATATTCTTTATAGTGTCAGGATGAGCAGTGATCAAATTTTTACTCACTTCACGAAATTTTGTGTTTTTGTCGAGGTAATTTTCGCCAAGTTCTTGTATTATTTGCAGTTTATTTGGAAAATGCTGTGTAAAACTTATATACTGTCGCACGACTTGACTTCTTAAAGTATGGCAAAAAGAAAAAAATCACTACAGAGTTAAAGAGATAATTTCTCGTAGTAACTCAAGTCACCATATGAAAATTTTTGCTTCTTCATAGAAAGTATCCATGTAACATCAGAATTTATCTACAGAAAATCTTATTTTTCAACCCCTATCTCATCTCTCTCAACCCTGGAGCTCTTGAAACAAAACTGAATTGAAGACCTCGGAGCAATAACCGGGTAACTCCGTTTTCATGAAATGTTGAGAAATGAGAAAAAAGTTCATGACTTGCCTGATTCTTGCGACGAAATATATATTCAAGTAAGTCCATTTTGATTCAAACTCCTTACAAAAGCGCTGGATTTGCCCCATTGTCGCCCCGAAAGTTGCGTACGTTGGATATTAGCGATTGAATATGATATATCGGTTTCGTTAGAAAATGGAGTTACCCGGTTATTGCTCCGAGCTCTTCAATTACACCGTAATAAAGACACATACACGTATGCCAGTAATTGCTGGCCAAACCAGAAATTGCATAATAGACACATTGGCCGTCTTATATTGCACACTTTCCACTGGCTGCTTTCCAGTACAGGGTCTAGCAGCGGCAATTCGCAGTAATAGTAATATGTTCCCTCTTTATTGCTCGAATAAATAGCGACGGAGCTCAGTACAAATGTGATTATCAAAATTATCGAAATTTATCTGTGGATTCCGTTTTGAAATGTGCGGCATTTACGTGGGCATCGGATGTAATTCGGTAAATTGAAACAAATTGCAGTTGGTCGGAGCTTCAGGAAATGTAATATGGAGGAAAATATGTTGAAACAGTTCAAATATGAATATTGTATCTGACATTCTTTGCTGAATAGGAATTTTTATTTATTTCAGACGTTGGTGGATTCTTGTTTGAAATGAAGTATAGGTACCTACCATATACGTATAAAAAAAAAGTTTATAAGTATATGGTACCTACACTGTAAGACAACGAATCATTGCAGCCCTAGACTTTATAAAATTATTATAATATATTTCTATGGTGGCATATAATTGAATGTTTCTCAACTGAATGCAGCGAAGAATTGAATAGTATTGGACGAATATCTACATGAAACAGTTCATGACGGAATAGAATAACTAGTAGTATATTATGCAACGAGCGTATAATAGTAGCTTTTATTCACGAGGTAAATCACCGAGTGAATAACAGCTATTATACGCGAGTAGCATACTATACTTTATCCACGACTGCTGAATATATTTCTCGCAGATTTTAACATTTTGCTATCGGGACAAGACTTTCCATTGTGTGGAAAAAGTCAAGTTGACACATGAGAAACTTTTGGAAAAATTGTCATTTTATATTTTCCAATAAAAATTGCTCTAAATGATGTAATAAAAGTAGACGTGGCCCTCGATTGACAAGGTCAACCCCTAATTGTTAGTTGGAGTACTTAAAAATAATGAAGAAATATCAATTCAAAGAATATTATATCAAAGATGAATCTATGAAGAATCTGACGATAGCGAATAATAACTCATTATTCACTTGTGATTAATAATAATTATCATTTTGACATAAGTTTGTCACACGTTTTTTATCATTATTCCGAAATTGAATTCGATATTTAGGATGAAATACCACTATTTAAATCTACGGGAGATGATTACCCTTCAGTAGGGTCCTGTAGCGGTCTTAGGAGAACAGAAGATTCGAAAATCATCACTTGGAACGCCAGACCTGGTTTAAAACACCCTCCTGGCCCAAGAGCGTCAATTAAGTGTTTTGTATCTAAATATTGAAGGTATTTAGGTATTCGAATAGTTTCAAGTTTCAATTTTGTAAAAACGGCGAGGCAGGGTTTTTTCTACTGAGGTTTTTCCTTGTGCTCTGGTATCATACGACAGAATAGTATGGTATCCCGTTTTGCACCAACCTCAGCTAGGGACTTTTTGTTTCATGTATTATATTTTGTTAGCTCTCAATTCAAAAGAATATATAATGGGTATTATTAACGCCGTGCAAACAGACGTAAAATGGGTGGATTATTCAATAGTCGTGGATGAAATATTTTATTATTCCGATAGAAATTACATTTAGCTCTGGTGGTAGCAATGATATCAAATCTCGTCGTTATATTTTTAACTAGCTGACATGACAAACCTACTTTTGCCACTCGATATAACTTCACTTTCTGTCCAAATGTCAAAATACCTCGAGGTAGGTTACGACCAATCAAGCAGTCATAGAGTACTTATAATAAGTACTGTATGACTATGACGAGATACCTCGAGCTAAAATATAATACTTTTTTCCCTTGTATAATGAATAACTATTTCTTTTTTTATAATAAGTACCCTATGACTGCTTGATTGGTCGTAAAAAAAATAGTTAAGTATTTATTATACAAGGGAAAAAAGTATTAGATTTTAGCTCGAGGACAGAAAATCGAGAGCTGAAATCTAATATTTTTCTCGTGTATAATACATTTTTTTTCTGTGACAGGAAAAACGACCATTTAATAGTGAAAAAAATACAGGGTCTTTATAAATGATTGTAACAGCTTAGTTGGCTTTGTATTACTTTGCCGCTACAGAATACCAATCTCTAACCAATCAGATCATTGCATGATCACAGAATTCTGTGGTTTGCATAGGAAGCGGCAAAATGGGAATAATCCGAAGCCAACTGCGCTGTTACAATCATTTATAGAGACCCTGTATAACCTTCACGAAATTACTTTTTTGCCCATGGGAAAAAAGTGAGTACTTTTTTCCCGGATGCATAGACACTCACTTTTTTGACAGGGAAAAAAGTAATTTCGTAGAAAGTCATATTTTGTGACCTGTCAAGAGATATAAAATTTTTTTTCGTCGCAGAAAAAAAGGCATTGTATGAACCTTGTCCTGGCAGCAACTATGAACACAAAAAAAATCCAATTTGGTGCAGTCGTGTTTGAAAGATCTGGCATTTTTACGGAATCATAGATCCTGTTTCATCAATATAGACAAAAGAAGAGAGAACGCATTCAACATTGTAGTCATATAAACCTGCATTTTACTTAATCTCCGAATATTTCCACACCGAATATGAAATTTTCTTCGCAATATCCTCTCTCTGTCATGCAGAACCATAAATCTGAAGCCATACGCTAGATAGAAATAAAAAGCCAAAACGAAATTGTGGAATGGAAATGCACTTATTGCATATTGCACTTCATTATTCGGTCCTTTCGCTAACGAAAACACAACGACCTACATTTCCACCCTACGAGGAACTCGATTGGTTTGGCATTAGGGTAGATTCGCAGATCAGAAATGCTGTTTCCTATAATTCCCTATCGGGCGATTTCACGATTCTATTATTGCGCCATTATGGATCTGTTGTATTCAGGTGAAGTCTAGAATTTCTTGAACGGAATATTGATTTTCTCTTGCATCAAGTATTATGTTTTGGGTTATAGAAATCCTGAGAAAATAATAGAATAATGGGTGCAGTGAAGTATGTTCTAAATTGGAGTGAGTTTTACTTGGGGAAGGATTTAATATAAAACTATCTAAAATACATCATTTCGGTATTGAGAAGAACATGAATATCTTAAGGCTATAATTTTTTTGATTTCCTAAAGAATTTGATATAGAGTGTAAGTTATGTCTACATTACTTTATTGCCATGTTAAATTTGAAATATTTCTTCTTATTTTGTCAATAACTTCAATATTAGTTTTTGTAATCTCATAACAAAATTATTCCTTAAAATAAAGTTATATCAGTTTCATAACAATTCATAGCAAAATGAATAACAAATAACCTTCTGAAAAATTGCTAACAAAAGAAGATATAAGGGGTTTTCCAATAGAAGGTGTTATTTTGAATTTCCCGCTATTTCGGTAGATGTCACCTTTGAAGCTTTCATTTTTTGACATTCAACAAGTAGAAACTGCGTCATTAATAAAAATGGAATAATACACGCTTCAAGAATGCATTGATATTATTAAATTACACTATAAAAATGTTGAAAATTCGGCTTAGACGGTTCGTAAAACTCGAACGTTTTTGGGTCGTCGTGAAGCACCTTGTCGAATCGCAATAAGAAATTGATGGAAAAATTCGAGCTGTTGGGACAAGTTAGTGATGTTTGGTGCGGCTTCTGGTACGGCGGAGTCATTGGACCTTAACTTTTTCGAAAATGAGGCTGGAGCAACAGTAACGATGAATGGATTACGCTATCGAGAGATGATTAATGATTTTTTATGGCCGAATATGGATAGTATTGATCTGGTCAAAGTTTACTTTCAAAGAGACGGGGCTACGTGCCACACAAGCAACGAAAACATCTTTTGCGGGAAAAGTTTCCGGGCCGTGTTATCTCCCGAAGAGGTGATCACAAGTGGCCACCGAGATCTTGTGATTTAACACCTTGCGACTTCTTCCTTTGGGGCCACGTGAAATAGAAGGTCTACTTCAATAGCACAGCGTCGATTTAAGACCTCAAATATGGATTTCGTAAGACTATTGAGGACATAGGGCAGCCACATTGCGATTTGGTTATGGAAAATTTCATTGATAGGATATGGTCCTGTAAGCGTGGTCGTGGTGGCCAATTGCCTGATGTTATTTTTCACGATTGACGGCAAAGCTTCTTCTTTGTAATGAAATAAATTTCCGACCATTTATATCGAAAAATGGCATTTTTCTGCAAATATCAAAATAACATCTCTTATTGGAAAACCCTTTAGTGTTAAAACTAGGGTACCCATAGCACATAGAAATAACCTTAGACTATGTATACTACGTATACTTAGTCTGAGATAATAACTTTCGCATCGTATTTCGTACTCAAAATGGCTGAAATTTTGTGTTGTAAGAAGTTATGTGGGACTTCAAAAAAACTATTACTATTTTTGAAAAATATAGGCACAAATATCTCCGAAAGTAAAGAAGTTGTTTTTGGAAGTTTCTAGTTCGATAACTGATTTCTAACGGATGCTATTAAAAACCTATGTGGAATAGTAAAAGAGAAAATGTTAGAAATAGACCAATAACTATAAACCAATGCGCAACGAGGAGAAGATTTTCAATTTAGCCTTCTCACAATAGCTCTGAATTCACCAACATGAATATCACAGAAAACTCTTGAATGATAGATGAAAATAACTTCCCACTTCAATAAATCTTCAAGCAACTCATAACTATCAACAGTGAGTTCCAATATATTCCCTAGCATTCTCCTAATATGTGAAAGCTTGAATTTTGAGTGTGCTTATAAGACTCAGTGAGACTCCTGGCTGATGTTCCCATGTTAACAACAAATAGAGAATTGGAAGAACTGATACATCTGCAGAATCGCATATTTCATAATACCACACTTTAATCAGATGAAGCTGATAATTGAGTTGTTTTCGCTAATTGACATCTGCAAAAAGGAGATATTCTCGGAATCCCAAACTGACTCGAGCGGCATTGTGGCTCCTCTCTATACAATCTCGTTTTATTCATGTAACATTAAATTATAGTCGATCTTGAGGAGACGCGACGAAAGGTACATAAAGATTCGCATTTTTCCCACAAACCTTCTATGAAAAAAACAATGCTTTTTTATGTAGAGGACATAACAATCTCCAGTTAGCACAATATTCTTCTGAGATGTCAAGAATCCGTGCTTTTAATATTTCAAGGGATGAAGAATTCCTTTGTCTTGGGTGTCAGATAGAGCCAAATAAGAAACGAAAAGCATACTTATTCTTGTCCAAATATTGCAAGGCGAATATTGCTATGAGGAAGACTTCATGGTTAATACCTCATGGTAAAAGCACACAAAGCTGCCTTTGTTTTGGATAAAATTAACTGGAAAGATGGCATGACTGATGAAAATTTTGAGTTTATGTCGACGTAAGTGAGTATAATGGCAGTAACTTGCGAAAAATTTTATGTGAAGTTGATGATACTCGTATATTATTCAATGACTATGAAGGCCGCTGAAAGTCATAGAAATTATGAGTCAGTTTCCTCAATGGTCAACTTGAGCTTCAAGGGTCAATAAAAACTTGCGTCATACTTCACAAAACATTGCACATTATACAGTTCAACAATTAATCAATCCAGCAGACCTCATCAGCATTATGTTTTAACTATTAGCTGTTATAGATATGCTATATAGGTGAAAAATTTAAGGAGTTCTTTTTGAACTTCTGTTCTAGGTATAGAGCAAGAGCCCGTGAACGCCAGACCTTCGTTATTTTATAAAAGCTGAAACTTGTCTACGCAAGCTTCCAACATAGGTAAGACGATGGACCATTATGAAGTTTGGGTTACCCTGGCTTGGCAGGTAAAAGGTATTAAGGGGGTGTAAAATATTTATCTAATTCGTCAAATTATAAAGTGTGATTTTTTGATATTACCTTCAGAATATCAATAAAAATCACGTCATTAATTGCCAGGCACTTACTATAGTGGCAACCCCTTGCCAGACACCCTTAATGTTCATAAAATTATATGTAATTCTACTTACGTTATAGTATAAAAGCTGATTTTTATATATGATACTTGGGCAATAATAAGATAATGTTTCCTCATTAGCCAGACATTTTGATAGTGCCAACCCTTTGCCAGACAAGCTTGTAGTTAGCTGCAGGTGCGAGCGCGAGACAGTAATATATGAGTGGGTGCGAGTGAGACGGCATGATTATAATGACTTATGCAAATGATTTTTGGTACAGATTTATATAACTAATCATTTAAGTGAATCTCAAAAACATCTGAAGAAAAGACAACCGATGCTACAACTAAATAAAATTGTTAAAAATTTTAATTAATTCTATTAACAATTTAATTTAGTTGTAGCATCGAATGTTTTTCCTCAGATGTTTTGAGATTCACTTAAATGATTAGTTATATAATCTGTACCAAAAAATGTATTTGCGTAAGTCAATATAAACATGCCGTCTCACTCGCACCCACTCATATATACTGTCTCGCGCTCGCAACTGCAGCGAAACTACAAGCTTGTCTGGCAAAGGGTTGGCACTATCAAAATGTCTGGCTAATGAGAAAAGATTATCTTATTATTGCCCAAGTATCATATATAAAAATCAGCTTTTATACTATAACGTAAGTAGAATTACATATAATTTTATGAAATTAAGGGTGTCTGGCAAGGGTTGCCACTATAGTAAGTGTCTGGCAATCAATGACGTGATTTTTATTGATATTCTGAAGGAAATATCAAAAAATCACACTTTATAATTTGACGAATTAGATCAGTATTTTACACCCCAAAGCCAGGGTAACCCAAATTTCATAATGGTCCATCGTTCTTACTTGTGTTGGGAGCATAAAATTACGAAGGTCTGGGGTTCACGGGCTCTTAGACTAGTACTTAAAAGAGTAATATGTATCGTTTCACCAAAATGGGTTATTTTCGAATTTCGAGACGAAAATGTTGACTTCCTGATGACGAACCCTTGGTCAAAGTCAATTCTGTCCGCGGGACCGTCCGGTTATTCGGCCGTAAACACGATAACTTTCTAAGGGATTGCCTTAGAGACTTGAAATTTTCAGAGTGAGTTCGGTTCCCAAATACCGCGGTTAAGTTAGCCAGCTGAATCGTACAGTGTGTTCCCTAAAATATGGCCATCCAATTTTTTTTTCCTCAATATATATCAGATGAAACGAAATCGATGAAAATGAAAATTGCGGCTACTGCAAGATGCTTATAAAAACCTCATGCAAAATTTTGTGGCCATAGTATCAACAGAGCAAGCTTGTGGAAAAGCTGAATTCCAGGGTGAGCATAAATAGATTGTTGAGTTGCAAACTAGCATTTTAATCACACTGTAAATACAAATTTAACTCACCTGACGAAGTTATTCGTCAGAAATTGCATCATTTTTCAAAAGTTGTTTTTATGAAAATAATAATTAGTTCATTACTGCATGTAGTGATGTGAGCGAGTGCTTTAACTTATTCAACATTCTCATTGAGTTTAATTGCTGGTTCGAAAATCTCCATTATATGAAGAGTGTTCTCAAAAAAACATTGCTGGAAAATTTTAATGCCGTTTGCCTTTGGTGGATATTTTGTATGTCTCGTTGACTTTCACTAGGAATTTTTCATTCGATTGTTTCAATATGGGCATATTCACATATTTCTCTGGAATGAATTCGTCTGCAGATTTAAATTGAAATGAAAACATGCGTTTCAGTGGAACAATGTTAAATAGTTCGAAATTTTCGTGCAATTGATGAACGGTGAAATATAGGAAATTTCTGGCAGTAGGTAGGTACTGGCAGTAGAAGAGATACAGACAAATATTTCATACAAAAATTTCAGAATCGAAATTTGAAATCGATTGAGTTTTCACAATATGAATTCAGATAATGGAATATATACCTATATTACCTATATGGCCAACATATTGATGGCGACTTCATCTTTTCAAATGAAACCCCCTGTAGGTATATTTTTCCATATTTGGCTAGCTCCTTTTTTTCTGATTTCGAATATGTAACCTATTTTGGTCTATCCCTTTTATTTTGAGTACCACAGAGTTTCAAATTTTAAGAATCACCTGGCAAGCTCTGTAATCTTTTTTCAAGTGGTAGACTGCGTTCACCGAAAATGCCCATTTTTGGAGTTATGATAACGTCAATTTGAATATATACAGGGTGAACAACATATTGAATGCAACTACATTTTTCAAATGGGACACCCTGTCCTGTATATTCTTTCATCTTTTGATAGGCTATTTCCTCCTGATCTCGAATATATATGCGAATGTATGGTGGTATATGGTGTGTCTCTTCAATTTTCAGAGTTTCAAAGTTTTGAAATGATCATACCGAATAAAAGAATATGTGAAATACCTACGAAATTCTTTATATCCAAACAATTTACTTGAGAGTATTATTTTAAAATGAAACCTTAACAATTACTTAACCAATAAAAAATAATCAACTATGGTAGTATAGTATGAATAACATCAACTGAGGACATTGCTCGAAATCAGAAATTAAAGTGAGCTTGCCAGATAGTTCTTTAATTTTGAAAATATGTGGTGCTCAGAAAAAGAGAGCTAGACCAACGTATGCTACATATCCGAAATAGGGGAAAAAAAGCTGGCCAAATATGGAAAAATATACAGGGTGTTCTATTTGGAGAAATGAAGTTGCCATCAATATGTTGATCATCCTGAATATATTTCACTTTGTGAATTCATATTAAAAAACCTCAGTTGATTTCGTGAAACTTTTGTTTGAAATATTTTTTTGTATCCCCTTCAGTAACAAAGTTAAAGGGGAGGGGTCAAATAAATGTGAATAAACCCTGTACATAATCGAAACAAGGCATCAAATTTCACCTAATATTCCAACATAAATGTAAACAGTATAATCTTTGCAAAATTGTAAAACACTGTTTACAACTACAATAATATTAAGTCAAAATATGAATATCTATTTGGTTTTGTTCGTATATTACTACGCAGACGATGAATATTTATGGATGGTAAAATATGACGTTTGCTGTGATACTTAATATCAACGCAGTAAGAGTGTTTATAGGGGACATACCTAATTAATTTTAACTTTGGATTTTTCATCTTTTAGGTCAACTCTGTGATTGATATCTATTTCCTTTTCAAAATTCAAAGTAGGTATAATTATTTATATTATTTTTTTTGAATTGAGAGCTAACCGATACAATACACAAAAAAGCTGATGCTAGTGCCAAACTAGGTACCATACTAGTCTGCGTATGATACCAGAGCTCAGGAAAAATTTCAGTAGAAAAAACCTGTCTCGCCGTTTTTATAAAATTAAAACCTAAAAATATTCCAATAAATATCATTAATATTCAGGTACAAAATACTTAATTCTTGCTCTCTAGCCAGGAGGGTGTTCCAAGTGATGATTTTTCGAATCTTCTGTTATTCTAAGACCGGTACAGGACCCTACTGGAGGATAATCATCTTCCATAGATTTAAACAGTGGTATTTCATTATAATATCCAATTCAATTTCAGAATAATGATAAAAAACGTGTGCCAAACTCATCTCAAAATGACATGATACTTTGTTCCTCAATTGATTGATCTGTTGGCCAGAAGGGTGTTTTTAACCAAGTTTAGCCTTCCAAGCGATAATTTTTCGGACCTTCTGTTCTTCGAAGACCGCCTCAGGACCTTACTGAAGGGTAATTATCTGCCATAGATGGACTTATCATGTTTTATTTCAATTTCAGAGCGAAAAATTTGATGACTGATGTCATAACTGGCATATGTTCCTACTTAACAATATCCAAATAAGTTCTAAGATTTTCAACGAAACGTAGAAAATCATCATCCCCAATCCGAATTCAAAACTCGGTCGATTCAGAAACATAATACGACACCAATATATTTTCTCCACCACAACTCTTCATTACGTGACATCAAGTGCACCCTAATCCCTAAAATGCAGACACCTCAAACTCACCCACTCGAATAACTATTACCATTGCTAACCTCTTGACCACAGAAACTACCGGCTAATCCACCACAAGATAACACCTCTTGAGCTTAGATTAGAAAGGAATCCACTTTTGTCGAGTGAATTCATCCGATAGTGCACAATGGCAATTACTTAAATCCCCGGCATGGTCTGAAACTGCACAATGATGGCCTAATGTTTGCAGATAAGGCAGTAATAGTCACTGTAGTTCTCGTATGTACAGCCGATCTGGTTTAGATCGAGTCGACCAACTAGCCCTCGGCAAATAGATTATACCTGGACGAATCAATTAAAGCATCCCCTGTCCCTGTACGGAATGTGCAATCGGTCAGATGGGTGATTAAGGTGACGTTCAATGAGAATTTGTGTACGTCTGCTCGATATAAGCATGTTTAGGCTGATAAATCAAAATTCTAGGTATTCCACAGTTATTTGTCTTGAAATTTCGATAGATATGGAATATGACATATTCGAAGGAAATAATTATTTGGGATTATATAGTGGTTATGTTGATTACTCGTTTAAACACTGTGAAACACCTTAAATAAGAAAGATAAATCAATAAATGAGTTTTTCCGTCTAACTACATTAGGAATCACTACATAGTATAAAACAAAGTCGCTTTCTCTGTCCCTTTGTATACTTAAACCTGTCCCTTTGTATACTTAAACCTTTGCAACTACGCAACGGATTTTGATGTGTTTTTTTTAATAGATAGAGTGATTCAAGAGGAAGGTTTATATGTATAATAACATCAATTAAATAGTATAGAATTACTGTTATTTTTGAGGTTTCTAATGTGATGTCCGTGCGAAGCCGGGGCGGGTCGCTAGTTTAATATAAAGTCTGGATCAAAATACATTCTCATCTTGTTCCAACTTTTCTCGATCAACCTCACATTAATAAAGTAGGAATTAAGCAATTAAATGAGTTATTAGTAATCATTCGTTGAAAACTGTTTAACACAAATCGTTGAAACTTCGACTTTACATGAAGATATAGTTAAATAAGCGATTAATTTTTCTTGAAGAAATATCTGAAGATGGTTTCTTTTATTTTGTGTGAAATCATTTCATTCCCTAATGAAAGACACATGGAGGACAATATACAGGGTGTCTGTAAACAAATGCGAGGGACTTTGGGAGATTATTCCTCGATGAAAATAAGCAGGGATAGTCCATATAATTTTTTTCAGAAATCGACCCACCTTCCAAGATACAACCTTTGGAAGGCGATGATCAGTTGGTACTTTTTAATTTTTTACGGCTTCTTGAAAACACTGAGTTATAAAACTATACATTATATGGAGCATTAAGTAGATGCTACTCACACAATTTTTTTAGATCTCATAACTTCATCATTATGGATTGAAAAAACCAACCTTCTATGATTTTTGTTCAAAAACTGTTTTCGTGGGATAGATTTTCAATAAAATTCTCCTATGGTTCCATTCTGGTGAAAAAAAGGTTCCTGCAAAATTTCGATACAGTCAATACTCTTCTCGAAAAAAATTAAAACTTACCAGCAGTAATGAACACTGTTCATTTCATTTCATCCTATAAGTGTTCCATAAAATATTCTAAGATATTGTATATGACAGGAGATAAAGATGTTCTATAAATCTTTCTAATTACTAATTTACGGTTGAAAATTATATCCGTAATATTTTAATTTCACAGAAAGAACTTTCTTTCGATTAATAAGCATAATTGACAAAACTGATTTTGAGCATAAGTAATATGAATTATCTCAGAATATTCATTATATGAAACATACGATGAAATGGAATGAACATAACTGATTGTAAGTTTTTATTTTTTCCAAGAAAAGTATCGACTGTATCGGAATTTTGAAACATACTTTTTTCTCCAGAATTGAATGAGAAACCATAAGAGAATTTCATTTTTCGAAAATCTATCCCACGAAAACAATTTTTGAAGGAAAATCATGAGGGGTTGTTATCTTCAACCCCTAATTATAAAGTTATGGGATCAAAAAATA
The DNA here is from genome assembly GCA_013421045.1 of Propylea japonica. Lineage (NCBI taxonomy): Eukaryota > Metazoa > Arthropoda > Insecta > Coleoptera > Coccinellidae > Propylea > Propylea japonica. The sequence continues at coordinate 37,767,149 of CM024247.1, forward strand.
TCGTGTGAGTAACATCTACTGAATGGATCATATTTTGTATAATTTTATGACACTTTTTTTTAGGACTCTTTAAAAAATTAAAAACTGTCAACTGGTCATCTGCCAAAGGCTGTATCTTGGAAAGGAGATCGATTTTGAAAAAAAATTTATATTCGGAAACTGAAATATGTAAAAACTTGACAATTAGGAAAATTTAATTTTATGATTCTAATGAATGAACTGAATGAACATTCAGTTTAGCAATCTTCATTCACAAAATGAATTTCACTCGAATCGGATATCTTGTTGTGGAAATATGAGGTTTTTTTTTCAATGTTCCAATTGGATTTTCTATGGTCCTATATATACTATGGCTACAAAATTTCGCATGTGGCTTACCACAAGCATTTTGCATGTTGCTGCAAAATTTCATGTCGATTGGTTTTGTTTTTTTTGAGATATTGAGGAACAAAAATTTTGAATGTCTATATTTCATGGAACATCCTATACAATTTGTCTGGTGAGGACCGAACTCACCCTGAAAATCCCAAGTCTCTGGGAGAATCCCTTCGAGAGTAATCGTGCTAACGGACGGCCCCACGAACAGAATTGAATTTGACCACGGATTCGTCATCAGGTAGTCGAAGCCTATGATTTGAGACCATGTTCGGCTCAAAATTCGTAAATTGCAGACATTTGGGCAAAACGATACAGCACTCGTTTCAGTAGAACGAGCGTTCAAAAAATGTAAAGACTTAGTGACCCATTTGTTCAGGTCGCCAGTTTAAATATTATAACCATCCACTATCTGTTGAACGAAAACCCCATTTCAATAAACCAAAACTCCCCTATTATAATCATCCATCGTTAAGTCGAAACCTGGTCCCAGAAGGCGCGAAAACAGCATGGAAATCCGCGAAAATAGCGAACAGCTACGTGTACAATATCAATTGATGGTGCAAACAAAAGCTGCCTTTTCGCGTCGCTCTGAAATATTAAAATCTCTACTCGACATTACAGGGGGCCCGAGATTGCAAACTTCTCGTCGAAATTCCGTCGGCCTTCTTTCTTCCGTCGTCATGGTAACTTATTATTTTTTCCGAGGCCCCTTCGAAGCACGGTTCATTATTTTTTAATAGAGAAGAAATCATTGTTCACCCAACAGATAGGATGACAAATGAGTGAAAGAAGGAAACGAGATGAACTGGCTTTAAGGCAAGGAATCTGGAAAATTTTCTGTTTTTGCACGGAGGTGGGATCTTTTGATATTCGGAATGCTTGGAGTAATTTGGAGTGAAGGATGTTCGAGAGTTTCACACGTGTTCGGCGGGATTTAGTTTGTGTTTCTTTGTACAATTAGTTTCAGGAATTTATTCCCATTAAATTTTCGAATGTAACAATTCTTACATTTGACCCCACCTGGGGGCCCGATTATTGAAAAATCTCTCATAGTCCGGTCATTTTAGACATAGAAATAGTGATCAAATAAAGAAAATTCCGACAAAGCCAATTTTTGTGGAGACCTTAGGTTTACCACAAAGAATAAAGTCTCAAAAGTCCCCATCAGTCCCATGTGAGCTTAGGGACTTATTCGGGGTCAAAGGTCAAAATTTTAGGTTTTTTGGATTTTTCTCGAAAACGGTAAGTTTTATCGAAAAAGTACCTCGAAGCAAAGTTGTAGATCTTAAAATTCTCTATAAAAATGGTTCCCATGATTTTTTCTCTAAGACCCACTATTTCCCAGATATTGCGCTTGTAAGAATCAAGTTCTACATAATATGCCACATTTCCACACCACCTGTGAGGTAGTGTACTCGGCGCATTTTTTTAACGTGGTATCCCCGGTAGGCCGATTCCACGAACCTTTATGACGTTATTTTCAGGAACAATAATTATTTAATAGTATGAAGATTATTGATATGGGTTACTGAGTTTAACTGTCGTTCTAACTTTTTTTATTACTTTAATCTGACTCATACTCTTCATATTCAACTTCAACAATCATGTTTTCTTCAATTCTTCTTCTTCTTCTTCTTCTTCTCTCCTTTCTGTTGATGAACGCTTAGAAATTGTTCAAATGAAGATGAATCAGTTCTCTTCATCAAAATCACATGAATCTTCCTCTCTTGTATTTAATTGAACATTTGAGCAAGAGACACCTTGGCAATTGGTACACGCTGGAGAACACTGCAATCCTACTTTTTTACAGCCACATTTGGCACTACAACCTTTCTTGCAATTGCAAAAAATAGTGTTAAGAAGTTTTTCTGGAGCAGGGGGCAGTAAAGTTCGAATCGGTTCCAAAGTATTATTTATCAATTTCCAACCCCAGTCTTCAGGGTCAGTTCATTGCCTTGCCATGTCTGAACTTGATAGTATACTCGAAACAAATGTTGAGTAGCAGATGCCGATGTTGGAGGAAGACAAGATAGCTGTACTTGCTTTTTGTTTCGTGTATTTTTTACGAATGTTAAATATCTGTACGTATCTATGCAATCAATTTTTTTTTGGAGCTCCATAAACCGCAAGAAGAAACCGAATTCCTTTAGTAATTAGTATTTGAGGTGAAGAATTAATTTCTGTAAATACTTTTGCGCAGTCAATCAAATCATTTTTTTCAAATAATTTTAATACTGAATTTTTGCCCCTTCTAAACATGCTGACGTAGTGTCGCATCCGGTTATCGCATGTAAAAATAAAATAAAGTTTGGCATTTCGGATAAGCTGATAACTTTTTGAAGAATATATTTCTGTCCGTTGCTGCGCCTTCCCAGGTTTTAAAAAGTAATAATTTTATCAGATGGAGTCCTTGCAGTGAGTAGTACTAATAAATCAACATCTTCACCCACTACAATAGCTGTATTTCTTGCATTAAATTGTTCTATTGCTGTTTCAATTATGAGGACATCGGCGTCATTAGGAGCTTGTTTCACGGCAATATTTTCAGCTGTTAATTTGTTACTCAACATAGAAATAAAACGAGATTTATTATTATGTTTGCAAAAAAAATGTTGTTGATTAACTGGAACTGTCATAAATTCGTCAAACATTATGTCGGTACCTGAGGATGTTTTTGTAGCACGACGACGTTGTTCTGCAGCTTTTATGTTCTTTGTTGTGTCACTGTAGCCATCAAATACTACCGTAACTGCATGACCATAATGTCTACGTAAGTAAATACTGAACATATTTTTCAAAAATTACGTAAAGGTGGGGACTGTGGTCATTTTAGAGTAAATTTTCTTAGAATAGTATAATGTATACATAGAAGAGGCACGAGTAGGCATTTTTGCTTGGTTGAGTACCTAAATATGTATATACGTGGCATATGTGTGCATACCATGTAGAACATGATTCTTACAAGCGCAATATCTGGGAAATAGTGGGTCTTAGAGAAAAATCATGGGAACCATTTTTATAGAGAATTTTAAGTTCTACAACTTTGCTCCGAGGTACTTTTTCGATAAAACTTACCGTTTTCGAGAAAAATCCAAAAAACCTAAAATTTTGACCTTTGACCCCGAATAAGTCCCTAAGCTCACATGGGACTGATGGGGACTTTTGAGACTTTATTCCTTGTGGTGTAAACCTAAGGTCTCTACAAAAATTGGCTTTGTCGGAATTTTCTTTATTTCAATTGTCTAAATTGACCGGACTATCATGCGAGAATTGCATTTCTCTCTCAGTGACCGAGAGAACTGTATTCTCGAATTCTCTCCCGACCGAGAACGAGTTCTCTACTACTAACTGGTAAGAGAGATGACTATTTCCATAGGAGAGAATCACAGAATGGAGCAACCTAGACAAAGGGAGCAACTATTCTGTGTCTAGTGTGGAGTGTGACTGAAATTATTCGAATTATGCGTGAGAGAAGTGAGATGACATCTCGTATAGGAATAGTCGAACGAGAGTTGTCATCTCTACGAAGTTCAAGAATCGAGCCCCTGAAAGGAGAATTGGATCAAATTTTGCTTCATTCGTGACATGAATAAAAATTTAAGAAACTCTGAGCAGGAGCTTTTGAGCGCTCGTTCATTGTTGGAGCAATAAGACCATTATCTCGAAATTTTATAAGGACTTAATACCAAAATTATAAATGCAGAATTTCAACACAATCGGAATTATATTTTGGAAATTATTCAGAAAATGAAATATGAATAATTGAAGTTTAAATTCTATATTCTGATGATGCGATTCTTTTTAAATTTTGCATAAACGTTCAGTATATCAGTCTTCATTCACATAATCGAATTTCATTCGGATATTCTGTAATGAAAATATAAAGATTTTTTTTCAATGTTCCAATTGAATTTTCTTTGGTTCTGTTGATACTTTGAACACACAATTTTGCATGAACAAGGGGCATATCAGTCTTCATACAAAAAAAAATTTTTACCCGAAACGGATATTCTGTTATTATATAAAGATTCTTCTCTTCAATATTCCAATTAAAATTTCTATGGTTCTGTTGACATTATAGCCACAAAATTTTGCATGAACATTCAGTATATCAATCTTCATACACAAAATGAATTTCACTCGAATCGGATATCTTTTAGTGGAACAATGAAGTTTCTTATTTTCAATATTCCAATTGAATTTTCTATGGTTCTTTGTTCACTTAGGCCACAAAATTTTGCATGAGACTTATTAGGTTTGTTCCAACTCAAGAATTGACCGTACAATGATCGTCAGGATCTGCGCAATAGATAAAATGTGTTCCAACTGAAAATGTATCGTTTGAGAACGGTTTCGTTTTTGTTCCATCCTGCTTCGGGACCGTGAGTGGAACGGTTTTGTGATCGTCATTCGATCCCTGGTCTGGAGCAAGTACTGTTTGGACGGTTCTTGTACGGTCAAAGTTTAGACGTGCGCGTAAGATCGTATTACTAACAGTTTCGTGACCGTCAAATTACCGTACAAAAGTCAGCTGTTGGAACAACCTATTATGAGCATCTTGCGTATGCCTGCAACATCTATTTCGATTGTTTTAGTTTTTCTCTGAGATATTAAAGAACAAAAATTTCAATTGGCCATATTTTATGGAACACCCTAAATGATTTAGCTGGTTGATGAACTTAACTGAGCCATTTGGGAACTAGACTCACCCTGAAAATTTCAAGTCTCTTGGACAATCCCTGCGAAAGTTATTGTGCTAACGGACGGCCGAACGGCCTTACGGACAGGAGTAGTGTATTTGACCACGAATTCGTCATCAGGGAGTCAAACTCTATCGTTTGAGACAATTAGCGGCTCAAAATTCGAAAATTACAGGCATTTGGGCAAAACGATATAGCACTCGTTTTAGAACGAGCACTCAAAAACAGCCGAATTTTTCAGTAGGTTTCTTCTCATGGCGTTGAAAAGGATACACTTTTTCAGTTAGACATTTATTTCTTTTCGAGATGCAGAGAATCGCATGCCTTTGTTTCATAGGGGCTCTTCTAGAACACTGAAGATAATTACGAATCACACTGCTCTCCTCCTCATGACACACAATGCAGCACATGATAATGTCCTCAGGGGGGTTCAGGAAATGAGAATATCAAAGTGCAGGCTTCATGGGTGTTCCTGATGGCATACATCACATCTGCAAACCTCCCTGGAGTAGAAACTACCAAGAAAATAGGCTATGAAACTATTTTATTGCATCAATAGGTAATGAGGAGGACTTGGAAAACACATCAACCCCTCTGACTTTTGTTCAGGAAACAGAGCGAGTGTAGACATTTGGCTCGGAACCGAAAGGTATATAAACTGGTATTTTTCGAGGGGAAATACACGCAAATAAAAGAGAGTGATTCAGCCATATACGCTGACATTAGAGCTCCTCTATACTAAAGAGCCCCAAATAGGGCGAAATAGCTACGAGTATATATGGATGCTCTGTTTGAAAATACTATACCGAGCATGTTCTTTATGCGTTGACGGGATTGGTTCCGAAGTATAAGTTTAATATTGGTTGATTTTAATCAAATGATATTGGGTACGTTCAGCAGCACTCAACTGTTGGCATAAGGCAAAAATCAGTTGAGTAGAGTTGAGTTCCAGCGGATGAAAATTTTCTGAACGCTTTGCTGAGTGATTTACGAATCTGACATATCATGATATATAACCTTATTTTTTGATACGCAGTTGAGAAACTTTTTGTTATTCTACTTGCAGATTATAAATTGAAGTGTATTGGAATAACCAAAATACTCTTTTATAAACTTCAACACACAGAACACAACAATACTAAACTTTAACTAAAAACCTAAACATAAACAAATCACAAAATAGGTATATGCACATTTCTCAGCGGTCAGATGAGTTACAGAGCACAAATTTTTACCGCAGCCAGAAATCGACAGCTGCTGAGAAACATCGATATGTCAGCGGTTTTGCTGAACGCTATCGCTTTCTCAATTTACTTAATTGTTGTCAACAGTTCAGTGCTTCTGAACGTACCCATTATTTTTTGCTTCCATTGTTTATATCATTGTTACCTCAAACAATGCTTATATTATACCTGCGATACTATTAAACTCATGAATTTTCATTTCGTAAAATTATTATTATTACAAAGATGGCATGAGAATGCCTAAGCAAACTGAATGAACTGAGAAAACAGAGTCTCCTTCATATGAATTTCAGTATACTCAAGAAGCAAGGGATTAAGAATTATTCCTCTTCATTAACTGCACAGAAACTATCCAGACAAGATAGGTCAACTTCATTTTCCACATCATAAAGATTTTCATGTTTCCCATTCAATAAGTGAACCAACAAAACTCCCCTGAACAAAACCATATTCTCCAATCGAATCCAAACCAATCAACTGACCTCACCCTGGGTCTTACTTTATATCGAAGAATAAACTTTTTATGACGTGACAATCCCTGGATCGACTGGTCGGACTTCGGCAACGATGCCAGTGCCCATAATCCTTTACCCTCGAGGAAGACACTTCAATCCAAGAACTGCAAACGTTGAAAATTACGAAAGTCCTCCACTTCTGTTTTCTCGTCTGGCTTCGGCGAAGAATTATCTACAGACCGACCCGACCCGGGGACAAAAAGTGACGCGTGACATACATTTTAGAACAGATTGCTGAAAATATCGCGCTTGGAACAAGAGGGAAGGTCGACGGTGCCGACAAATGAACAGCGCTACAACTAGGGCTTTATCGCACCTTCCAGATTGAGAACAAGAGGTTCGGTTGCATAGAATCGGAGATGAGATAAGGTTGAGGAGTTCCAGAGGAGAAAGGGAATGTGTTTTGGAGGGTTTGTTTCGTTGTATAAGGAAATTAGGATAACAATGACGTGGCGTCATGAGTTTTAATGCTGTCGTTGTTGTATGAAGGGTACTTATCTGTAACAGTGTTACAGTTGAAAACAGCTAGCCACAATAGTGTCCAGATGTCTATTAGTTTTGGATATTGGGACTATAATGCATACTGATGAAGATTCCGTGGTCGAAAGTTAAGCAGTTTTGCTGACTTTTATTTACAAACCAGAAACGATCGCATTTATGAGCTTTTGAACTTGCTACACAAATAATTTTTAATATGACAATGCGGCAGGCTGTAGTACACTTCAGAAATGGGTGTTTTCCGCTGCATGAGAAGTTTCGATTCGAAACGGGGCCTAATAGGTACTCGGAGTTTAAACAATCAAACAACATTAAAGAAAGGAAATATTTGAATTTTGGCGACCAGCAGACTAGATTTTATTGTCATTGTATTCGTTGAATCATCCTGAACAATATTAGTGAAACCAACAGGTGGCGGCCTGTCTTAGTTAAAAAAATATGGACCCCCAAGTTCCAAAAATATTTTTCTTCACTTTTTTCACTATAAAAACAGAAATTAATTGCTCCAAGTTAGTCCATAAATCACCTTCGAACATTCATATAACTATTCAATAATGAATGCAGCAACACCGAAATTCTAGAGGCACATATCAACAAATTCTAAGGAAAGCCGCCGTTTTTAATGGTATATTCGCGCGAATATAATACGATGCCTTTCCGTAATTCTGCCATCATTTGATATGTCACTCGCCGAAGGATGGAGCCAACCTACCATGAAGAACGACAGGATTTCCTCAGAATTTGTGGATACGTGATACCTCCAGAATTTCGATGTTTCTGCGTTAATTATTGAATATTACCGAAATGAAACTGTTCGAATAGTTAATTGAATGTTCAAAGGTGATTTGAAAACTAAATTGGAGCAGTGAATTTGTGGTTTAATAGTGAAAAAAGCAACTTGAAGATGGAACATTTTTTAAACAAAGACAGACCGCCACCTGTTGGTTTGCCTTATGTTGTTCGGGAAGACTCAATGAATACGATGACACCAAAATCTGGTCGATATCGGTTGGTCACCGAAATTCGATATTTACCAAATTCAAGAAAGTCTTGAGTAGGCGCTTTTCAGCGCTCGTTCATGGTAGATCAATGAGGATATGACCTCAAAATTTTGTAAAAGATTTAAGATTGATACTGAATATGTAAATGCAGAATCTCAGCACGATCGAAATTATATTCTGATAATTATTCAAAAATTGAAATATGTAAAAACAATTGAAAAAAGTAAATGAAATGGGTCTGATGTAGCGATCCTCTTGAAATTTTGCATGAATATTCAGTATATCAATCTCCATACACGAAATAAATTTCATTCGAAGCGGATATCTTATTATGGAAATATAGAGATTATTCTTATCCATATTCCAATTCGAATTTTTATGGTTCAGATGTTGCGATCTTCTTGAAATGTTGCATGAATATTCAGTATATCAACTTTTGAAGGTTGATTATGTAGAAGAACATGCCTACAACTAACTGCCCTATGGTTTTTTTTCTATCAAACAGAATTCAACTATATACACCCTTCATCACCCTATTCAACAACATTGCAAGGAAGCAAACAAGACTAATCCCTCACCCTATTGATCCACACATTGTTCAGGAAAACGTCAACACATCCAGCATTAAGAAATAAAATTTTTATAAAGTGGTTATTTTCAGGCAGACGTTAACGCCTTTAACGACCTAGACGTAAAATACGAGCGTATAATTCGCGACGTTTAAGCGTATAACACCCCCGTAAAGTGGGGGGTCATAAATCTAATCCATAACACTTCGCGCGACAAAAGTTCTCGAACCGCTATTTTAATAAGAATCGATGATATCGGCCGTTGACACGGAGTATTCTAAGACGTAGCTGTAATTTTTCAACACGAGAATTGATGCGTTTGGTTCTCTTATTTATGAGGGAAGTTTTTGAATTTTTTCCCAACTATTTTCCGGTCGATTGGGTCTGATGAAGTTCGAATAAAGGTGGTTCAAGAAAATCATGCACTGGAAAATACGTGAATTTTCCGATTGTTATTATAGGTGAATATCACAACGAGGAAATTAAAGATCAATTTGAAGAAAAAGTTCAGTCTGTACTTAAAATGGGGGAGTAATTGGTGTTGTGTTCAAACACTCACTTTCCTTAAACAACTGCTTACTCCAAAACATTCCTAAACATAATAGACCATGGGCCAGGGCCTATTTTTCATAATAATTACTAACAATCTGAATATTTGTAAGTAGCTTCATTTTGACAAGACACCCAACTTTTTCCTCGTCGAAAATTCTCGACAGTGAGAGCTAATACAGTATGGATGTGTCAAAAGTGTTGAATGGGTAGACGCTTAAATTTAATTACTAACGGCATCTTATTAAATTAAATTTTGAAACAATTTTATTTCAAATTGAAAACAATAATTGTCCTACAAAAATGATGATTCTATCAAAGTGTCCCTCACTCCCACATGTATCAACAACTAGGTATAAAAAAATTAATACTAACCGGCTGATTTTTTTCACTGTTACTTAGCAAATATTTCCTTTATGAACTGGTCACATTGTCCAACGAATTGAGTGGTACGTTTTTCCAGTCCTACCTCAGAAATTTTACCACAGAACCCACAATTGAAAATGATCACTACCTAACAATTGACAATTTCCGAGCGTGGGACTGGAAAAACGTACTACTCAATTTGTAGGACAATGTGACTAGTTTATAATGGAAATATTTGCTGAGCAACAGTGAAAAAATCAGCCGGTTAGTAATAATTTTTTCAGTTGTTGATATATGTTGGGAGTGGGGGACACTTTGATAGAATTATCATTTGTGTAGGACAATTATTGTTTTCAATTGTGATAAAAATTTCCAAGATTTAATTTATAAAGTATATATATATTCTTTTGAATTGAGGGCTAACAGAATACAACACATGAAACAAAAAAGTCCCTAGCTGAGGTTGGTGCAAAACGGGGTACCATACTATTCTGTCGTATGATACCAGAGCACAGGAAAAAACCTCAGTAGAAAAAACCCTGTCTCGCTGTTTTTACAAAATTGAAACGTTAAACTATTCTAATAAATACCTTCAATATTTAGATACAAAATACGTAATTCTTGCTCTTGGGCCAGGAGGTGTTTTTTAAACCAGGTCTGGCGTTCCAAGTGATGATTTTCGAATCTTCTGTTCTTCTAAGACCGCTACAGGACCCTACTGAAGGGTAATCATCTCCCATAGATTTAAACAGTGGTATTTCATCCTAAATATCGAATTTAATTTCGGAATAATGATAAAAAACGTGTGTGACAAACTTATGTCAAAATGACATAAAGTAGCCGTTGGTAATAAAATTTGAACATTCACCCATTTAACACTTTTGACGCCTCCATACTGTATTAGCCCTCACTATCGTGAATTTTCGTAGGGGAAAAAGTTGGGCGTCTCGTCAGAATGAAACTACTTACAAACATTCACAATTGTTAGAAATCATTAGAAAAACAGCGCGCTGGCCCATGGACTATAAATCGAACATGGCAGTTTAAGTACCATTGATTGACACTTCGAAAGTTGCTCATTTTATGAGAATATTATTGTTGAACGACAAATGTTTTTAAACCACTTTAATAAGAATCGCTTATATCGGCAGTTGATACCGAGTATTCTGAAACGTTGCTGCAATTTTTCAACAGAAGAATTGATTCGTTTCGTTTTCTTTTTATGAGGGAAGTTTTTGAATTTTTTTCCAAATATTTTCCAGTCGATTGAATGAATTGAGTGGATTACTAGATTGAATCTGTCAATTGACAGATTTAAAAGTGTCAATCGGTATATCAAAAGTGACAGTTTAGATCTGTCAGATGAGCAGATTTTATCTCATTGCCACTAATACGCCATCGTAGAATATGAATCCCTTTGAATGATAAAATGAATCCACATAGACTTCGCTTTCAACACACCATAAAAATAAATATTGGCTCATCTGTAATGACCGAAACCTCCAATAAAAATCATCAGCGTGCTACAATTTATCTACAAATCCTCGTAACGTTCGACAAAATTGGCAAACGCCCCACGGCCGTCCAAAATAGAGTTTTCCATCATACCCAACAATATTCGTCTATTTAACATTGTATTTTATTAGGGGAAATTTTCAATATTCCGATGGAATTCCCCGTTCTCGTCCTTTTGAATAATTTATGAGCACCAATGAGGCTACAGTTATTTGTTGGGTCTGCATACATATTTATCTTAGGGGAGGAGGACGATTGCTCCAGTGCGAGAGGTCCTGTTTTGCCGCCACTTGGTTTTCTGATCACGTTGGTGTTGTGATCGTTTTGTTTTTTGTGGTAAAAGTTTTCGGATCTTCTTATGTCTATAATTTTATTGTGCGATAGCGAAATTTATTGAGGTTGTTGTGAAGTTGGAACCGATTTTTGATTTTATCATAATATATCGAAATATGGGAGATTTTTTTGGATCGTACGGATTTCTACGTGACCACTTTCCAATTTTTCGTATTGAATTCAGGCTTGAATAAAGTTGAGGAATCCGTATCGATGAAAATTTTCTTTTATCGCTGTTACCGGGCCTTTCTTCATTTATCAAATATTTCCAGATAATTTCTGAATATATAAAAGGATCTATACTGAACGTTCAAATTTAAGATAGAGTAATGACAACAGAATAAATCGCTTAGTTTCAGTAAATTGGTAGAGGTTTTCGCCTCGCATAGTTGTAGCATGGCTTTACCTATTGGTTAAATGGTGATAAATCCTATCCTTGTTGCTTCGCAAGCAGACTGGTAGGATGGTACTGGTAGCAGAACGTTGCAGTGTTGCCAAGGCGTGTGTTTACATGAAATTCATGTAATTTCATTGCATTGCGTGTATATGCCTTCAAATCGGGTATCAGGACACTTCAGCACCATACGTTATATAGTATGTTTAGCAACGTTGCACCTAGAACATAATGTGTCTTCGGCTCTCCGCCACAGAGTGAGAGATTTGTTGCATATTCCATGGTCAGTTCTTATTCTTTTCAGGTTGATCCAATTTCTACGACCAAGGTTGAAGCCTTCTACTTACTATGTTACTGAGGACTGGAAGTCATCCTGTAGGATTAGTTCTTAAGTTCCAGTAATGACTCTCATCATATGAGTTAGTTGGGTATCAACCAAATTGGTATTATGGCTATTGATCCAAACAGAAACACATTAGTCGGCGGCAGAATAGACTAACTCCAGTGCACTTATTCTTAAAGTTTCAGCATTGGCTCCCCAAGAGGTATTCGCAAGTTTTTGAATAACATTTGTTCGGGTTTTCACTTTGGAGGCGACATTGTTTAAGTGTTGTTTGAATGTGAGGGCCCGATCAAGTGTTACACCAAGACACTTAGGATGTTCATTTTGTGTTTGAGTCTTTTGCCTTCAAATTGAATATTTAGTTGTAAATATGCCTAGCTGTTGTTGAGGTGAAAGGTTAAAACCTCAATTTTATTTGGATTTGGTCGAGGCCCCCATTTTTTGAAATATACATTTGAAATTTCAAGATCATGACTCAGTACATTTTGCTGCCTGTGAAAGAGATGAAGTTTGTGTAGTCCCAGCTATATCAAAACTATAATACTGATCGACAGTATACATATCGTTGAAATTGGATATCCCAACTCCTCTATATAACGCTTCGATATCCTGGACTGAACCAAAATCCACTAGCACTCAATGGCTGTGAAGAACATCATTCGCGAATTCAGAACACCCTATTCGAGATTTTATCAGCAACTTAGTCAATTTCTGTTACATTTCGACTGTGTGTTTTATGACATTATTATTTGCAAATTACTTTAATGATCTCCTCATGAAGTTTGAACAATTGTAAAAAACACACTTTAAAGTATTAGTTTCTTTTGATCAATCCTGCTTTATACTCTGACCAAGTTAACTATAATTCACAATTATAAGCCTACAAGAAGTAATCAGGAATATTTATATAGGTAGTCTGAACAATATTTACCTTCATGTCGGTATTTTAGTTCAGAAGTTTCAATGTTATCATAGGACAGAAAAATGGATATTTAGTCTTCATTCCTATCCACCCCTTTACTTTCGAACCCATGCTAACAAAAACAATGCCTCATTGTCCTGAAACAGTAAACATAACGTTGAAATTGGATACCCCAACTTCCTCCCATGTAACGCCTCTACATCCTGGACCAAACCAAAATCCATCAGCGCTAATGGCTGTGAAAACTCATCATTCGCGGATCAAAACACAAAAAACCCCATTCGAGATTGTATCACCAAGTTGGTCAAATTCTGTTTGTGCCCGCACATGGCCGGAATTGTGTATTGCTTGGAGGGCATTAATTCAGGATGTTTTTCGTGACCTGTCACGGCCTCGTCACGTATTCGACTCCCCTTGACAAACATCAATATTAAAGGCTAAGCTGTAATGTAAATATCACGCTCCATACACTGCGTGTTGCTGTACTTGAGCGATATGCAGATTAGGCTTTGGGCCGAATTGAGGTTGCTTGGTTGCTCTCCTTGTCGACTCTGTTGGTATGGAGTTCGGAATTACAACAAGTTCAAGTTCGGAAATATCATACAGGGTGTCAAAGAAAAAAGTACCATGCATACTGCCACGCAAAGGAGAACCATAAAATATGAAAAAACGGTTGCCATGAATATACAGGGTAATTCATCATAAACTGGACAAACATATATTTTCGTGTAGAGGACATCGGAAGAATCATTTTTCCTTATACAATATATTCCCGTTTTCGAAGCATAAGCGAGATACAGGGTGTCAAACGTCATTTTTGAGCAAGATTCTTATGAGTGTGGACAGTTATGTATAACACTTGGTGTAATGGTTTTTGGTCCAAATCTCAATATTTTTGGGTTCTCTATTCAGAAAAGTTGACGAACTCCGAAAAAAATTTACAAAATGGCGGAAAACCTGCAATGTTCCAAATTTTTTTTTGCGTTGTCAAATTAACTTTTATTTTCTGAATGAACATAATTTTCTTAGAATTCTGTGAAAAAATTTTTCGAAAATCGAACACAAATTTTTTTTTACATGTCTACAGCGATGAAAAAATTCACTCGAAATGGAGGAAATTTTGTACAATTGTACTTCTTGAATTATCAATCACGAATATGAAAACAGAAATGTGAAATATCGAACGGTTTCTTTACTACAGCCATTCAAATGTTTCGTTCAGACCTCTGAAATATTGAAAATAAAATTGTTTTGGTTCTAGAATCAAAATAATTAAATTATTGGCATGTTTAAACATTCTAGATGAATTTATAAGAAAAAAAATCAGTGAAACTTAGTTGGGACTCGAAACGACGTAGGTATTAAATAGGGAAATAGCACTGTTCTAAGGATATTAATATTCGTTGCCAGGCAACAGTAGTTCGTAGTTCATAGAGTTGGACTGGTTTTTAATTTCAGTGAATATAATTTAGCCAGTAGTCAAACTCTATGAACTACGAACTACCGTTGCCTGGCAACGAATATTAATATCCTTAGAACTAAGTTTCACTGATTTTTTTCGTTTAAATTCATCTAAAATGTTTAGACATGCCAATAATTTAATTATTCTGATTCTAGAACCCAAAACAATTTTATTTTCAATATTTCAGAGGTCCGAACGAAACATTTGAATGACTGTAGTAACGAAACCGTTCGATATTTTACGATTCTGTTTTCATCATTCAAGCACAAGACCCGCAATTCGAATATCTTCTAAATAACTAATTTCTTTGTTAATTAATCAGTCTTACGCTGTTGTTATTAAAATTTAATCATTGAAGTGTTTTGTCTTCGTTATGTTGAGTACGTTGCTTTGGCGCTTCTGGATAATTTGCATGCATTTTCGATGCGTTTTTATCGAAAACTGTTGGTTCTAGCAACTTCAACAAGTTATGCCTCTTTGAAGAAAAAAAAATAGAGGAATCGTTTTCTAGCCCAGCATGACATACTGCGTGAAAAAGTTGGGTTTGATTCAAATAAGGGAAAATTCTGTATGTGGTGCTCTCTATTAGTAATCTGAAAACTAATAGCATATTTGGACTCTGCATCATACAAAACTCCCGCATATCTCCCAAGTTTGAAAGAAAACAAATAAAAGCCTAAACTTTAACACCCTTTATTCCTTTAAAGAAGCAGTTTTGGACATACATATTCAAGGGACCTTTTTTCACATTTTATGGAACTCTATCACTTGGCACTTTGCGTGGTACTTTTTTCCTTGACACCCTGTATACCGGTATCAAAAACGTAGGTGTATCGAAATGAGAATATTCTAATTCATAAATGAGAGAATTATTCATTCGTTCAGAAAAAACAATTTTGAGTCTTAACCTTCTCTCTTTGCAAAGATAGAACTGAAAAAATTAGGACAATCTCTGAAATTTTCAGGCTCGTATTCATAGTTCGCCCTTGAGGGTGAATGAGAGTTTTTATCACCCATCTGAATACTAACCTTAAAGGTAACCGCAACTCTCACTCACCCTTAAGTGCAAACTATGAATACTGCCCTTAGGGCCGTATTCTTGGTCATCCCCCAAAGTGAGGGTGAGTGTGAGTGTCAGATCGCCTTGAGTAGCTGTAGCCGTTTCCTAGAGCATAATCAATCCATGGATGCTAGCACCTTCCCTCAAGTTGAGGCCGGCAAAAATCGCACTCCACTCACTGAGTGAGCGAGAAATTTGTGAGAGTGAGGAACAAGCCTCGTTGAAGCCTTTACAGATATTGGATTTCATCTTAATTCTGGCACTGAAAGGCTAGTTGTGAAGGGTGTGGTCAGAACATCTCTATAAGGAGGCACTATAGAACTTGAGGTCGCAGTGAACTGTCTCCTTTCTAAACTGAAAACTATAACCACCTCCTTGGCCTTGGACATTATGGACATTACCTCTTGAGTGTCCAGGACCGGTTTTCCCATACCAATTGTTCTCAGGTCAGCCAGTTCTGAACCCTTGTATATCACGTGTTCAGCTGTTTCTACTTTCTATCCATGAAATTTTCAAAATACAACAGATATTCTGACAAATCGCTTATATATTAATTCACAAACAAATGGTGTTTGGAAATCCGTAGTAATTAATACAATGGAAACGTATTCAAGATGAATTGCCAAACTTCAATATAATTTCTGGTGATGAGAGATCAGTGGAAGTTCTCCAGTGTTGGTATCAGGTAGTTAATACTGCTTCTTAGAAACTGTTGCCAAATAAATCAACCGAATACGAAAAGTCATACAAATGTTTTATGTCGAACGCAACAAGCTGTAGGTAAGCAAATATCATTTTCTTACAGTATGGAAACTACATTTCCAAGTAAGAATGTCATGACTCTTTCTCTGAAAAATGTTGTCGAAAAATAAGTCGAAATTTCTCAGAGATTTGAGGGATACAATTTTGTCGACACTTCCTGAACACAACTAGTGAATAAGGAAGAAAACGTGCAGATTAACCCAATGAAATGATGGAGATAGCCAAACTACTGATGACATATCAGCTTCATTCGGCTTCATCACTCCCGTCAGATGAGATCTTGAACGCCAAAACCCTCGTATCCACTCCACTATACAAAAAAAAGTATGTTGCGAAAAAGGATCCCGATCTGCGATAACGTCGAAAGCCGCATTCAACGACAAGAATAAAACATCCAGACTGCCGAAGCTACAGGGTATCATTTCTAAGCTGGCAGCAATTTCATGGAGCTTAGCCTCACGTTGATCCGAGAGTGAACGTTTGTAGAGGGGAAATGAAAATCCATATCTATAAAGTCTGGAAAAGCGGAAACGCACTCGTTTCGTACCAGTCTGAATTAACAGAAGGGTTGGTGGCTGGGATAACTGTCTGGTTGAAACGTTCTGATGACACCCCAGCATAAATTACTAGAATTATATGGCCTGGCAGAACGAGCATTACAGAGGGTTGCCGAATTGGAAAGGGTCGTTGTCACAGGACAGTAATGAGAGGTTTGTGGGCAAGAAG
This sequence comes from Propylea japonica, assembly GCA_013421045.1. Classification (NCBI taxonomy): domain Eukaryota; kingdom Metazoa; phylum Arthropoda; class Insecta; order Coleoptera; family Coccinellidae; genus Propylea; species Propylea japonica. Next base: position 37,784,486 of record CM024247.1, read on the forward strand.
GTCAGTCAGGGTAGTTTTGTGGAACTAAGCAGGGATTGAGATATTATGAAGAATGTCATAATTAAAACTGAAAGTGGTTCATACTGTAACAGCCCAGATTTTCAATAATATTATTCTACACTATAAAAATGCTAGTCAAATATGAAAAATTTTTCCGTACCAATCTGAATTAACAGAAGGGTTGATAGTTGGGATAACTGTTTGGTTGAAAGGTTCTGATGACACCCCAGCATAAATTACTAGAACTAAATGGCCTGGTAGGACGAGCATTACAGAGGGTGACCGAATTGGAAAGGGTTGTTGTCACAGGATAGTAATGAGAGGTTTGTGGGCAACAAGGTCATTCGAGGTAATTTTGTGGAACTAAGCAGGAATTGAAACATTATGGGGAATGTCAGAATTAAAACTGAAAGTGGTTCATACTGTAACAGCCCAGATTTTCAATAATATTATTCTACACTACAAAAATGCTAGTCCAATATGAAAGTTTTTTCCGTGCCTGTCTAAATTAACAGAAGGGTTGGTGGCTGGGATAACTGTCTGGTAGAAACGTTCTGATGACACCCCAGCATAAATTACTCGAATTATATGGCCTGGCAGGACGAGCATTACAGAGGGTTGCCGAATTGGAAAGGGTCGTTGTCATAGGACAGTAATGAGAGGTTTGTGGGCAGAAAGGTCAGTCAGGCTAGTTTTGTGGAACTTAGCAGGAATTGAAACATTATGGGGAATGTCAGAATTAAAACTGAAAGTGGTTCATACTGTAACAGCCCAGATTTTCAATAATATTATTCTACACTATACAAATGCTAGTCAAATATGAAAGATTTTTCCGTACCAATCTGAATTAACAGAAGGGTTGATGGTTGGGATACTGTATGGTTGAAAGGTTCTGATGACACCCCAGCATAAATTACTAGAACTAAATGGCCTGGCAGAACGAGCATTAAAGAGGGTGACCGAATTGGAAAGGGTTTTTGTCACAGGATAGTAATGAGAGGTTTGTGGGCAACAAGGTCATTTGAGGTAATTTTGTGGAACTAAGCAGAATTTAAACATTATGGGGAATGTCACAATTAAACTGAAAGTGGTTTACTGTACAGTAACAGCCCAGATTTTCAATATATTATTCTACACTACAAAAATGCTAGTCCAATATGAAAGTTTTTTCCGTGCCTGTCTAAATTAACAGAAGGGTTGGTGGCTGGGATAACTGTCTGGTAGAAACGTTCTGATAACACCCCAGCATAAATTATTCGAATTATTGTCCTGGCAGACGAGCATTACAGGGGGTTGCCGAATTGGAAAGGGTCGTTGTCACAGACTGTAATGAGAGGTTTGTGGGCAAGAAGGTCAGTCAGGGTAGCTTTGTGGAACTAAGCAGGAATTGAAACATTATGGGGAATGTCAGAATTAAAACTGAAAGTGGTTCATACTGTAACGTACAGCCCAGATTTTCAATAATATTATTCTACACTACAAAAATGCTAGTCCAATTTGAAAGTTTTTTCCGTGCCTGTCTAAATTAATAGAAGGGTTGGTGGCTAAGATAACTGTCTGGTAGAAACGTTCTGATGACACCTCAGCATAAATTACTAGAATTATATGGCCTGGCAGGAAGAGCATTACAGAGGGTTGCCGAATTGGAACGGTCGTTGTCACAGGACAGTAATTTGTGGGCAACAAGGTCAGTCGAGGTAGTTTTGTGGAACTAAGCTGGTATTGAGATATAATGAAGAATGTCATAATTAAAACTGAAATTTGTTTGTACTGTTACAACCCAGATTTTCAATAACATTATTCTACACTATGAAAATGCTAGTCAAATGGTAAGAGATTTTTCAGTACCAGTTTGAGTTAGCAGAAGGGTTGGTGGCTGGGATAACTGTCTGGTTAAGACGTTCTGATGACACCCCAGCATAAATAACTGTAATTATATGACCTGGCAAAACGAGCATTATTGAGGGTTGCCGAATTGGAAAGGGTCATTGTCACAGGACAGTAATGAGAGGTTTGTGGGCAAGAAGGTCAGTGGAGGTAGTTTTGTGGAACTGAACAGGAAATGAAATATTATGGGGAACGTCATAATTAGATCTTACATTTGTTTGTACTCTAACAGCCCAGATTCACAATAACATTATTCTACACTATAAAAATGCTAGTCCAATAAAAAGATTTTTCGGTACCAGTCTGAATTAGGATAAGGAATGGTGGCTGATTGAAACGTTCTGATGACACCCCAACATAAATTGAAATTATATGGCATGGCAAAAACAAGCACTACAGAGGGTTGCCGAACGTTTATGGTCAACAAGGTCAGATAGGGTAGTTTTGTGGAACTAAGCATAGATTGAAATATTATGAAGAATATTATAATTAAAACTGAAATATGTTCGTTTTGTGGTAACAGCTCAGATTTTCAATTACTTACATCATTTTACAGTATGAGATTTCTAGTCTATTGGTAAAAGATTTTTCAGTCACAAGCAAAGACACTCATGTACAATTTGTTCACTGGGTACGTTCCGAGAATTCTATTCTCTATTTCAGGTCTCAGGATCTTGTATGTGGTACCAATCAGGCAACGAGCTCTCAATATAACATGGAGTGCTGAAATGGTCAAATTGTTGTTATCTGTATTGACACATTGCTTACTTTTCATACTACTAACAATAATATTCTGCCGAGAAGGTAATCGTCCTTGAAATGTCAAGATTATATAAAACTCGAATTAAGGATGAACTTTCTTCTCCACATCAGTTCAGATTCGAATGCTGGACCCGGTAGAGGAAGGTTTTTCATGCCTGTTTGGAATCATGAGGCATCATTCTCATATCCTTACATTCTTCTCATCAGAATCGATGGAAATCGACATGGACGGACAATAAGAGCGACATTATCGTTAATGAATGTTCCTCGAATCAATCGAAATGAGCTACTTTCCACTACGCTGGTGCTATAATTATTGTAGTTCGGTTAATATGCCATTTATTGAGATGTTCTCTTCTAGTGAAATTGCTGTAATCGCGTACGGCATTCTTCATCTGAATAGAGAATTTCCATTCGAGATGTTGCAGGGTTCAGTCACGCCCACGCCTTCTGCTATTTCATTAGTTTCATCATTATTTCAATGAAATGTACATATTGAAATTATCTCAATATTGAAACCAAACACTTGGAATACGGTTTCAGAATATGTTCTTTCTTGTGATCTTTCTCAGGGATTCAACTGAGGGCTATTGTTATGGCGTGCCAGTATTGGCTTCTGCAGATTTATTTAAGTTTTGATTTGTTTTCATTTGTAACGTCAGTTTCCAAAAACACAATATTAATCAAGAAAATTTATTTTACCAAGTCACTAACTTGTAAAACTGACAGTTAACTTGTAAAATTTTACAAGTTAATAGTATTATTTACATTGACAGTTGTCAAGTACTTGCTTCTAATTTCATTCATCCTTCTAATTTCAGAGTTCCTGGAACAAATGTATTTCTCAATAAACGTTCTCAAACTATTCAAAAAACGATATTCGTACCTTGTTTTATTCGTATCTATTTGTTTTCCATTTCAAAATTGCAATATCTTAGAGGTTTTTTGACCTGTTAACTCACTGACAGTTGTCAGTGTACTTACTTGCTTCTAATTTCATTCATCCTTCTAATTTCATCGTTCCTGGAACGAATATTTTCAGTAATAAACGTATGAAGGTATTAAAAAACGATAATATTCATACCTTGTTTCATTTGGATCTGGCCTTTTTCGTCAGAAATGAGCAAATGACTTCCCACTCGTAAAGCCACTGACAGTTGTCATAATTTTCCGATATCATAAATAATCATAAATAGCTTACGACAGTTGCGACAAATTATTGATATTTTTTTGGAATTTATCTAACCTTTCACAAATGAGAAACGAATAAAATATAAAACAATACACGCAAGGTAACGGGTTTTACTGGCTCAAGGAGGTAACTGACTCGCCTGCGGCTCGTCAATTATATCCTCCATTCGCCAGTAAAAACCCTGTTACCTTGCTAGTAATGTTATATACTATATATAAAATTCTGTCATAATAGGGCTTATTATTTTTTCAATTGTGCTTGGAATATGTCAATTTGATTACTTGTATCTGAGAACAAAAAGGTTGGTAGAGCCTATTCCTCAAAGGGCTAAATCAGCCTTCTTTCTTGATTTCGGCCTGGGATGTTCATCTAGTAAATTTTTGTCTTTTATTGACATTTGTCCTGATTATTGTGGATGATATCCTTTTCTTCTTTTCATACCTTTATCTCGAATTCATTTTAATATATATATGGCCGATGCAATCGGCATTCATCAGATAATCCTCTCATTGTTCATCCGCAAATAAAAAGATTTGATCAATTTCAAAAACATTAGGAGATTCAAAACGAAACTAAGTGTTTCGAAGCTTTTATTATATACAATGACTCTGTTCGATGACAGTGGAAATTCAAATTCTCATTCAAAATCAATGACGAGACTGTTGTACCTACTAGTTAAAATAGAAGAAATTGTGAAAAATATCGCAATATTATGGGCCCTATTCGATGTCGAAGACGTTAATAGAACAACAAATGAATTCAACACATTCAAATCTTATAGAAACTCAAAAATGAACAAAATTCATTTTTTTCAGATTCAATGAAGGGAAACAGCTTCTGGTGAAAAATGGAGGAATCGCTCAAAATAAGGTAAGGAAACATTTCCATTATAAATCCCCCTTCCGTCCTCTTATGCATGATAACTTCAACAAACCTAATATATAAAGGAAGGAAGAACGGAGCTCATCTCCAAACAAGCCACATACTCCCCCAGAAATTGTGCCTGGACCATCAACCATGTTATTCCGCATTGAATAAACATCCTGGCCTTTCTCCTCGTCCTTCGGGAACTTGCTGCGGTCGTATACAGTGTCGTCGTCAGGAAAAACAATCCTGAATCTTTCTAGCTGAAAGACTTCATGAGAATCTGGGGTTTCGTTTTTCATGTGCTTTTTTGTTGTTGAAGTTGCATTGTTCACAACAGTGTTGTAATAGTTTCTTGTAATAAATTCTTCCTGCAAGTTTAACCTCACATAATACAGGGTGGGGCAGAGAAAGACAAACTAATGCAAATATCGATTTGATTATTTATCCATCACTATTGCATAGTCTTCGCATTATACCTCTATCAATCTAGTAAATAATCAGTTATTATTCACTGCTGTGAGATGCTTCATAGTTCTAGTTCTATATTCTTTAAATTGATATTACTTCAGTATTCTACAGCACTCCAACTAACAAATATGTGTCAATTGAGGGCCAAATCTAACTTTTATTAAATCAAATAAAGCAATTTGATCCACGACTATTGTGAACCCACCTACTATCTATCGTCAATTTGTTTAGCCATAATAATATCTATTGATCACTAGTGAATAATGAGTTATTATTCGCTGCTGTCAGATGCTTCATAAATTGCTATTTCTTCAGTATTCTAATGTACTCCAACTAACAAATATGGGTATACCTTAATCAATTAACTGTTTGCATAATATACTATTCATTACAAAATATACAATGAAAAGTTCTTCAAAAATTTCTCATGTGTCAAGTTGACTTTTTTCACACTTGTAATAGAAGGGTCTTGTCACGATCGCCAAATGTTAAAATCTTCGCGTATAATGGCTGTTATTTACTCTTAGGCTCCTAGCCTAAAATTCGCCTCATGAATAAAAGCTACAGGGTGGGGCAGATAAACCTATCCGATTTCAAATCCCTTTTTCTCAGAATAGAGAGCAGGTAGAGTAGTGGGGTAAAAACCGTTAGAAGCTGGTTTTATGCCATTTGTCAGTAGTCAACATGCCTTGGTCTGGTGAACATCGTGCTTTTGTTATTGAGCGGTTTATCGAATGCGGCGGTTCGATAATTGCTACACAACGTGCTTTTCGAATTCATTTCGGACTCGGGCGTCATGATCCTGTTCCACATCACGCTACGATTAAAGTGTGGGTTTCAAATTTTAGACAGACGAGTTCAGCATTGAAAAAGAAGTCACCTGGACGTCCCAGGACAGCAACAGGACCTGAAAACGTGGCCAATGTGAGAGCCGCGATTGAACGTTCCCCGCGTCGTTCGGCGCGAAAAGATTCGCTCGCTTTGGCGATTTCCAACCGCAGTATTCGGCGAATTTGGCACCGGGACCTCAAAATGCATCCCTACAAAATGGTTGTTGCATAGAAATTAAGTGAAAGGGATTTTGAAACCCGTACAAACCTGTGTCGCGATCTCCGAGAACTGCCAAACGACGATGTTGTGCTCTTCACTGACTAAGCCCATTTTCACCTTTGTGGCGCCGTAAACAGGCAGAATTTTCGATATTGGAGTGACGAAAATCCTCGGAAATCCATCAGGAACCCCTCCATAGCCCAAAAGTGACTGTGTGGTGTGCTCTTTCCCGCCTAGGCGTCTGGGGGCCCTACTTTTTTGAATAAAATGGGCAAACCGTAACGGTCAACAGCGAGCGCTATTGTTTCATGCTGGAAAATTTTCTTAGATCCAAAATGGAAGAAAATAGCGTGGAAAATGTGTGGTTTCAACAGGATGGTGCAACCGCCCACACATCGCGACGATCAATGGACATTCTCAGGGAACTGTTTCCCGGTCGCCTCATTTCTCTGAGAGGTGATGTTGGCTGGCCGCCGCGCTCACCGGATCTCACTCCATGTGACTTCTTCCTTTGGGGTTACCTCAAATCGAAGGTTTACCAGCATCGACCAAGGACCTTCTTGCTTTACGAAGGGAAATTGCTCGGGCAATTGAAGAAATTCCTGTGGAAATGACGGTGAAAGTCATGGAAAGCTACCGCGAGCGCCTAAATAAGTGTATCCGCTCCCAAGGACGACATTTGAGTGATGTGCTTTTCAAAACTTAAATTTAAAAATGGCATAAAATTTGCGATATGTTAATAAAAAAATTTTTTTGACAAGCTGAGTGGTTTTAATTTTATAACGTTTTGAAATCGGATAGGTTTTTCTGCCCCACCCTGTATAATTATACGCTCGTTGCATAATAAACTATATTCATCATCATTAACGACATTCAAGGTTTTTGTCTAGACAGTTTCAGAGAGGATATCTGGCGAATGGTTCCCATTTATGTCCACACACTGCGTTTATCAATTTTGAAAATGTCGGACAACTTTGTCCAGCGCTTCGTTTGGCATGTTGGCTATGGACGAACAAATGTTGTTCAAGTAGGATAGAGGCCAATAGCAGCGCTCGTTCATTGGTGGACCAATAATGCTTTTACCTCGAAATTTTGTAGAGGACTATGCTAAGTATATTAATGTAAAATCTCAGCACGATCGGAAATATATTCTGGAAATTAGTCAAAAAATGTCCATTATTGAACGAAAATAATTTCTTTGGTTCAGATGACGCGACCTCTTGAAATATTGCATGAACATTCAGATCGATATTCTTCATTCAATATTCTAATTTTCTATGGTTCTGTTGACACTATGGCCACAAAATTTCTTATGACGCTTATTATGAGCATTTTGCATGTATCCGCAAAATTTCATTTCGTTCCGTTTTACGTGAGATATGGAGGACATTTTAAATGGCCATATTTTATGGAACACCCCGTACGATTTGTCTGTTTTACAAACTTAGCCGCAAGTCTCCAAGATAATCCCTTCAAAAGCTGAAGTATTTTATTTATTGGTTCATATAGTCTCTGGCATTATGCATCAGAGTTCAACCGAGACGTTGATGACCACTACTGACTTGAAATCTGAAACATAATCATCAAAATCATCAAAAATTAGGGAGAGAAAGATAGGATAAGCCCCTTCAACTCTAGTACTAAAATCCGACTATGTTTTTCGGTAAGTTGGTTAATTCTGACACATAGAATTTTTCAACACAAAGAACTGTTATAATGGGCGGCAAATTCAAATTAAATTATTCCTACGTATCACATTAAATTTAGACGTTGAGCCAGGAAGACCATCCTGATCGATAAAACAAAGCTAGTGCTTTGCTTCGTGATCAGAATGTTATTCTTCATCTCAACATTGTTTGAAATGAATTGATATTAACCCATTACTAGCCAGAACTCAAATCTAATGAAAACGAGTATTTTTTTTGAATAAACTGATTTTTGAGTGTTCTTTTATGAAATATTTACTAAAATTTTGAAAAAAAATTTTCCCAATCCGTAGAAAATTGGCGTCCCATTTTTGGACGATGGCTGAAAGGGAATGAATTATAATAAAGATTTATTTGGACAAAAACAATAAAATGGAGCGATATTGTATTGCTTTAGTTTCATTAGAAATCATTACTCACAAAAAATAATATAATGTCATTGAATACAAATCAATAATGTTTTACATATCAATTAAAGAACTATCGAAACAATTAAAAATAAACCAAAATTCGATAATGAAATTGAAAATTGAATTGAAAATTTCAACAGGATACTGCTTCTCATTTGTTTTTATTTGATCTGAAGAAAAATGCTTACCGCACATTCTATAACAGCTGCTGAGATCTCTTCGCTCAGAAAACTATATCCATTTGAGAGTTGATACGAGTTTCAATAAATCTCCATTTTCTCAAGTTCAGGATTAGCCTTTTTATTATTTTCCAGTTAATCACCATACAATATGCTTCGTAAACCTTTTTGAATTTTAGAAGATGCACACACAAAATAGATAAACACAAACATAAAAGGAGACGCAACTAAAATGAAACCACGAAGAGGTACCCACATGTAATCATGGCAATTTGTTCAAATATCCTTGTTTTGCTCAAAATGGCCTCTACAATCTTTGATTTTACCCATTCTCCTGAAGTTTAGTACTTAATCCTGACACATAGATGGCACTAACATTTCTCTCTTTAATATTTGATATATGACATAAACAAAAAACTACAGCACGCTGTTTCCTTGAGAACCAGCACGAAAAAAGCAGTGGAACCATCAGAAATAAATCAATAAAATGTCACCGCTTAGTACCAACAATACACTGTATAATTCCGCACTGAATAAACATTCTGGCTTTCCTCCTGTCCTTCGAGAATTCACTATGGTCGAAACAGCGTCGACGTCAGGGAAAACAGTAAATCGTCCTAGGTGGAAAACTTCGTGAAAATCTGTAGGGAGATTTTCCGTTTGTGGGACAACGGTGTTCGTAGGATTACGTCATTAAGGGAGGGCGTCAATCAGGCTTTGTCTGTAAAAAGAAGATTTATCGGTTTGTACATAATGGTGCTTTTTGTTTCTTTAGTGTTGAAACGTATCGAGGACGAAGGATGTAATAGATTGCTCGGTAGATTTTCGATCAGGAAACATGGGCATTAATTGAGATTCTTCTTTAGTTCTGGGTTTCTGGCCAGTGTGGATAATCTTTTCAAGGTTAAACAATTTCTGTATGAGGGATTTTCCAGTAGGAATGATAAGATATGAGAAATGTTTTGCCATTTGTAATATGTCATGATTTGTTCTCTTTTCGTTGTATTCACAATTCAATCTTGATGATATTACCGCAATGACAACCTTTACAAATATTCAGTTTGAAAATGATCGTTATTCCATTCTGACTTTTTGTCTGTTTGTCTCACCACACAATCTTGCGGATTTTAGGACAGGATTCTCAGCTGATTTTTCCTTGAAAAACTTTGAAATCGGTACGTTTTTTCAAAAGAGTATTTTTTATGAGGCTCACTTCTATCTAAGTGATGCGGTAAATAAACCAAAAAGTCGATTTTCCACAATTAATTCATGAAAAAATCGGTCCATACAGCTTCATTCCGAAATACCAAAATACTACACCAACTTCACCAGTTCATGCGAAAGTGAACAACAACACTCGCATAAATAGCTACATAGACTGATGACTATACAGGGTGTCTGTAAACAAATGCGAGGAAATTAGGGTTATGATTACTCGATAAAAATAAGCAGGGGTAGTTCATAAATTTTTTTGGGAATCGACCTCCCCTGCAAGATATAGCCTTTGGAAGGCGATGACGGTTTGATAGTTTTAAATTTTTTTTATGAGTCCTAAAAAACACTGAGGCATAAAACTATACACAATATGACTCATTTGGTAGATGTTACTCACACAATTTGTTTTGATCTACTAATTCAATTATTAGGGGTTGATAGAACAACCTCTTATGATTTTCCTTCAAAAATTGTTTTCGTGGGATATATTTCTGAAAAATAAAATTCTCCTATGGTTTCCCATTCAATTCTAGGGAAAAAAATTTCCTGCAAAATTTCGATGCAGTCGATACTTTTCTCGGAAGAAATAAAAACTTACAAGCAGTTATGATCACTGTTCATCCTTTTCTTCGTATAAGTGTTCCACAGACCGAAATGTCTGGATAGGCCGATTTTATTGAGAGTATGTGAAGTCCATTCAATGATATGCCGTTGTACCTAACTAACTGTCAACTAGGCTAGCATACGAAAGATGCTATGATTCCATTCACCATTTAATTTTTCTAGTCTAATGAAGAAGGAAAAGTCCCAGTTAAATGATATAGTTCAGTTGCTATCCAGCAAATCTATATTTCTGTCCGGTGATAGAAGTTATGACAATTCTGGATATTCTGTCTTACTTCATTTGATCGAGAAGAATGTTTCAAAACTTGAAAAGTAGTAATTACGTAATAAGTCTGAAAAAGTGGTGTGTTGCTGGACAAACAAACAAAATTCTTCTCCCAAAAGTCAGCAAGCCCGAAAGCTATTTTCGGACGTGTCGCGTATAATAGTTTTTCGGTAACTGTTTAGAATAACACTATCGCTGCTGCTCTTCAGGTTTTAGGACAAATTCTAGCGTAAGATCATTCACAAATATTTTAAACTCGCACTGGGATTCGAAACTGAACCTACAGCTTCATAGAGGCTGCCTCATCCACAATAGCAGTGCAGATGGTAAATCGTAAGAGTAACAACTGCAACATTGGCGGATCGTGAGATTTCAATCAGTGGCCCGAGACCACGCAACCAACAAAATAATTTATTATTCGCTTCCTGTCAGCCACTGGCATTTATTGAACCATTCTACACAGATCGAACGATTATGAGCAGAATCGATAATTGAATGGGCATTGCTTGAGTTATAAAAATGTTATCAACGTAAGACATTTTACTGAATTTATTATTCAATATAAAATCTTCAGGATCTAGCAAGTTGACTACTTGCATTATAATTGTCACTCTTGTTTTCGTTTCCATCTTTCTTGCTTAAATATTAAAATCTTACCTACAAACTTTTTCTTAAAATGTCAGAAAACCACAAACCGCATGCTGAGGGGATTAAAACTTTGTTAATAAAAAGGAAGGGAATCGAAACAACAGATGATGTCCATCCACGATCGCCAGGTTCGGGATTCGGGCGATCGGACGTTCTGTTTCGGCTAAGCTCGTTTGCCTAGAAGCAAAAATAATGCCGCGGAGCCGGGCCTCCGACACGTGATCTACAGCCTCCTTCGCTAAGCGGTTTGCCAGCTCTCCGTTACGCTGTATTGTGTGTTGCGGGTAATTTGTGAATAATTTAGACCGCTGAGTAGAAAACATATGTTTATAACTTCGAGATTGGATAGTAGATAGAATGATGGAAATAATACATATAGAAATGTGATTATTTTCTATTTCAACTCGAATTCGAATTGAATAAAATGCAGTGAATCACCTGTCAAAAAACTCATTAGAGAAACATTGTATATCAACATGTTGAAATCATCCAATACGATTTTTTCTATAGTAAGTTAACGCGAAAAGTGTGAATTCGTGCTGTTCAATTGTAATCATTTTTGTTTTCAGCGAAAACCGGATGAATGAGCACGGCTATCCATCGTTCTATCAATTACAATCTATACCTATCGCACTCTCTTTTATTCCCGAAGCCGCAAAACCGCGACCTTTCCTGTTTTTACATGCGTCCATCAACTCGAACCCGGGATATCTTCTATCGGGATGTATTTCATTTCGTAAAAGCACGAATCCGAAATATTTTTTTTTGCCCTTCGACCCCAGTTATCTCTGTTGACGTCGGAGGCTGTATTTTATCTCTTGCAATATAACAACTCCCTGGAACAGGCTCTTAATTTGGCCTTTCTTCTGCGTGCTGTACTTTCATATATGCGTTTCCTTCTTTTTTTCGACATCCTCGCCTCCCGGTTCCCACGAGAAATGTCCCGAAATCCCCAGCATAGCAATTTATCGATTTTGACGTTCACCTCCGTATTTAGGACCTGGGATCACAGAGGGATAAACTGTCTCGAGATTGGTCGGCTATTGAGACGGTTTGACTTCTTTCGGAATAAGAAGTGGAATGGTCCATTAAACAGTTGAAATTTCCATGTTTTTTCATTCAAGAAGCAAGCAAAAAGAAAGTTTGTGATCATTTAGGGGTCCTTCTGCGCCGGAAGCTTTAGTATTATTTTTTGTTACTTTCAGCAAAAGTGAGGTTAATGGGCATTGTATCATCATATTAGATTGTGGTCGATGAGCACCTAACTATCTTCCTGCGATCAATTAGGTCTTCTGAATGTTCCCATACAAGAGCTACAGGTTGCCTAAAAATGCAACCTCCTTCGCAAAGTTTGCTTAGTTTTCCTCGAATATTTCACTCTTATGTCGTTTGGAGTAAGTTCGCGTCTCCCCGAAGAGTAGGTCTGGCTTGGGCTAACACAATGCATTGGTATAATATGTGCTCAGTGTTTTTTGGGGCCGATTCAAGTAACCAACAAATATAGGAGGTTTCCTTAGCGATCTAGTGCAGGTGATATCTTACAAAAGAGTGAACTGGAACCCAGTTAGCAGACTCAACTCGTTTTTTTTTTCGATAGTGCTCTTCTGCGTGCTGTACTTTTCCCTTTTGTCAGCATCCTCGCCTTCTTGGCTACCCCCGAGATTTGTCCTAAATCCCCAGCATAACAGATTTATCGAATTTGACGTTCACCTTCGTATTAGGACTGAGAATCACAAAGGAATAAAAGGATATAATATGTGCATGTGTGGTGTGTGGTTTCTGGGCCAATGAGTGACATTCGTGCGCCCTCTTCGGCAAGTGTATTGGCCTCTTCGTTTCCTTTGATTTCCGAATGGCCGGGAACCCAGATTAAAAAGACCTTTATTTTTTGCCCACCTCATTGATTTTGCTCCGGCACTCTTTTGATCATCTTTGAGTCGATGACGTAGAGCTCAGTGCTTTAATAGCAGCTTGACTAACTGAGTGTATGGCTATATCGCACTTCTGATAGCTTATTTCTAGATTTATATCTAGACACCTTCCAATAGCTTGGATTTCCGCTTGAAAGACGCTCATACAGGATAGTCCGAGAGCTGGCACGAATTTAAGGGTAGGTCTTTTTGGGAATCTTATTTTTTAGTTATAAGTAACACTCCATTAAAAATTTCAAGCTGCCAAATAATTTAATCGGGGTTTTAACATTGCCAGACGCGTGCAAAAATATTTTGCAAAAAATTATAAAAATGTTTTTGAGGCAGCTTGAAATTTTAATGGAGTGTTACTTATAACTAAAAATAAGATTCCCAAAAGACAGATCATTTCGGTAGGGCTTTCAACCTGCCAGGCCATTAAAAATGTAGGGGTTGATTTAGCCCCGCTACTCACCAGCCAGATCTGCAATCCCGAGTTGGGATATAATAGGAAGGTATCTGACAAGTTTTCAGCTTGCCTCAATACCTACCCAAAAATTCGTGCCAGCTCTCCTACTAGGAGCCTAATGACAGAGCAGACGTGGTACTTGGCCCGTTTATATTTATATCCCAGCGCCAGATATAGTTGAGGTTTTGTACCCATCTGTTTACCAATTCGAGGTATTTTCTTTGAGGATATAGTCGGTGTATTCCCGTTCCCATTCCTCTCTTTTACTTAGCAATGTCCTGAAGTTTTTCTCAGTGCTTACTTTCTTCATCATTACATCACTAGGGAGGTTCGCAGATGAGATGTAGTTGTTCAGAGAGGACCAGACTCTCTGATTCCTTATTCTTTTATTACCTGTACCTTTCTTAGATAGTCTGAGGATAGCCTCACCCATTGGTTATAGAAAACATCTTCTGTGACTAACTGCAAAAATGCTTCATTGTATCGCTATCTGGAATCCATCGGCGAATCAAGAAAGATAGTAATCGCTATTTGTTCATCATATCGATGAGCCAATATCGAAAATTACCATAACATTCTTGTTGAATAGGGAGATTTCACATCATCATCCTTGTTGGGGCCAATCCGGATTTAATCAATCAACGGCAGAGGATTTCATTCGTGATTAGATATAAATCATCATCGATACAGATTGATACGTCACTCTACTCCTTTCGGGAACATTATCAGTCTGTTGGTTTACAAACGTCCTTTTCTCTGTGCCTTGTACATCATATTGACAAATTGAACATGCTATCCACAACAGGTCTTCGCAGCTTAATTAATCAGTGGATTAGAGATGATGCATAGGTAGGAATTGGATGCAACAGAGACATAAGTTTGCCTGCATTAATGGTGATTGAAAGAAAGGACAAGATTCAATATATGCCCTCTTGTTTGAAATACAGCTAGGGAAAGTGGGGTAAGACGGGGTACCCCAAAAATCTTTCAAACTAACATATCTAAACCAAGACTGATACACAGCTACATGAGGCTTACATGCCTCAATCAGTTAATTAACCCGTAACTAGTATGTGCAGTATGGTACGATTCCTGGTACGTATTCGGTAACGTGGGGTCAGTCAGATCTCAAACTTTTTTCACGAAATATGTGTGTTCGCCTTAAATTATTGACTTTTATAGGTACGGTTTAAATGTTTAGGTATTCCTGAACGTACAGAGTGAACGATATGAATTGAACACTAAGAAAATGATTATTTTATTCGAAATAAAAGAATCTGGATGCGGAAAGAGCTGAAAAAAGTCAAAGTTTTGTATTTCACATAATTCGAAAAAATTCAAATGATATGTGTTTCTGAAGATTCAAAACATGAAATATAAATTCTAATCTCAATAAACAACTGAATATAACAACATTTCTGTGATATTCAATGAAAAACTACAAGAGTTTTTCTGAGCAGTCTTCGCAGATGCTTTATCCACAAGTGCCATACTGGAAAATGGAAAACGGCACATGTTACCAAGTCTTTATGAATTTAGCGCATCTGACTTCCTTTTCTTATGCATTCTATCTAATTCCTTCAGCTTCTGAGGATGTTCTTTTTCAGAATCTTAGGAGGATGTTTATTTTCTATTCTTCTTTTCTCATATGGGAGAAAACGCTTTCCAGGGCATGCTAATTTTGAAATGACCATTCTTTAAACCGTGGATCATGCGTTCGCATTCGCTTTCATGCAAAATTTGATATCACAACATCCAAAGCGACATGACTTCAATTGCAGAATAATAATGCTATTGGTAAGGTGGGGTCTAGTATACCCCAACCCAACAAAAATTTCCAGCAGAATCGTATATCAATGAATTCGTAACACGGAACTTCGACAGAAACATTAAATGAATAATACTGTAGTAGTGGATGGCATCATGAATTGAAAACTACTTGAACTATCGAGGAAAATAAAATCTTGGGGGTCACCACACCAGTTAAGGGGCAACAGTTTTTCAAAACCAATTTGCTCCTGACATATTAGTGCAAAGATTTTCGCAGGAGCATTTCTCTACCCCTATGGAGGTTTAAGATCCATCTGGATACCTTTTGACGTTATATACTTCGAAGTTTTTGGTAGTGGATTTCTTTTGTTCGTTCTGTCATATTTCCAGATATAAATAATCCCGAAATATAAAAGACAATCCTGATTGAATACTTCATAACCATTAATAGTGACACCTTTATCAAGTAAATTGAATCACCTGAAATTCAGCAGGTACTGTCATATTATATCGTAGGCCTCAGCGCTTTATTTATTACTAGCGACCCGCCCCGGCTTCGCACGGGTGCCTCAGACGCGCTATTTAACGCCACGCTCTTGCCGCACCGGGCGGCCGGCCGGTAGCGCCGCAAACGCTACGTCCCGCAATTTTTAAATCTGAGATATCTTCGAAAATATTCACTTAAATCATACGGTGTAAAGGCCATTTAGATCTATGTTAAATGAACATTGTATTTAATTGGTTAAGGATTAATACTGTATTGGTTTAAATCGCTTCGAAAATTAGCCATTATTTGTCGTAAAAAGTAAATGACAAAAAAAAGTTATTGTGGGTTATCCATAAGAGACATATACCACCACGGACTTTTCTGAAGACCTTTTCAATGTGTACAATACTTAGAATATTATTTTGATGAAACTCGTAGGGTTCAGCCTGCATTTGCAATGTATGCGGAAAAAATGAAATTATTTACGACATCACATTAGAAACCTCGAAAATAACAGTACTTCTCCACTATTTAATGGATGTTATTATACATATGAACCTTCCTCTTGAATCACTCTATCTATTGAAAAAAACGCATCAAAATCCGTTGCGTAGTTTCAAAGATTTAAGCATACAAAAGGACATTGGGACAGATAAAGCGACTTTGTTTTATACTATGTAGTGATGATGCCTATTCAAAAACCGCGAGAGCCTTCCAAAGCGTCTTCACATACCCATCTATATCCCCCATAGTATCACTGTTAGAGAGTTGATTCAATTACTAGCAAATACTCAAACCTAAGCTAACCTAAACAACCTAACCTAGCCTAACATCAGATCATGTAAACTTACAACTGATGTTTATACGGCTCTTAAGCCTTGTTCGTACTACACTAGTAGCTTAGTCAAGTAGCTAAAATTTTAGTAACTAACGTGTGTGAATACAAGAATTTAGTCGAGTAGATAAGTGTGTAGTTTAGTCGAGTCGATCCATTTGGTTCTAATTTATCGGGCGAGTAGAGTACCCCACCACGCGATACTCTTCACTCGTTCACGGACTGGATAGGTCCGAACCGATCAGTTTAGTCGACATGTCCCATAGATAACCTAAAATCATAGGTGAAATACTTGTTCTATGCCAAAAATGTCTTCCTGTTGGAGCGAAGAAATCACCCTTAAATTCGTAACAAATACCTCGAATAGTCGAATATGAATGTTCTTTTCGCTTCGAAGAATCGCGTAAAGATTTGTGCGTTACGAGTTGTTTATTCGACAAAGCGCTTCTCACTGTGTGAACTCTACTCTACCAAGTTCGAACGATTGGATGGACAGTAGCTACTGAATTTCTCACTACTCGACTAAGCTACTAGCGTAGTGCGAACAAGACTTAGGCTGTGATTGTGTACCTCAGATCCTATTGAATTTGAGGGAGTTCCAAAAAAAACCACGTTGATATGTAAAAATCCACATTGGGTTAGCACTGCTGATTGTTGACATGAAATTGAAGCTCAAACGACCAAGAAAATGTTTTTTCTTATCCAGGATCAAGTTCGAGTAATACGATCACATGTCCGATTCTTTAGCAACTCTTTCTTCTCAACCTGGTCCCAATGAATGGAAATCTTCACTAAAATGTAATTTTTATTGATATAAATTCGTCAGCAACTCGGATATAGGCAAGGGCATAAAATACTTCATCGATGAAGAATATCGAATTTCTCATCTCTCCTCTTCTAAACGCAATATCAACACCATAAAAGATGGATCCTTCTCTTCTCACGAAGCTTCACCTCCGAACATCCTCCAAGTTTCCCTACCCCTCGGCGGCATTGTTCGAAGATGGAACAGTCGATCCATCTGAACACTGTTAACGACCGATCATCAACCCCAAAAATGAGCCAAGAAAATGTTTAATTAAAGTAATGAAATATAAACCGGTGAGCTTTAACAACCCTATAATTTTGCTCCGGAGAATTTATGAGCCAGAGAAAGAACACGTTCGGCTAGGACCTACCTACGAATGAATAAATCACAACCGGTTTCGCTTCAAAACATGTAATAAACAGGTTCTGGCGGTAGAGGAGGTTACAATAAGGCCCTATGGGGGATATAGATGGGTATGCGAAGACGCTCTGGAAGGCTCTCGCGGTTTTTGAATAGGCATAATAAATAAAGCGCTGAGGCCTACGATATTATGTGTCGGTACCTGCTGAATTCGAGGTGATTCAATTTACTTGATAGAGGTGTCACTATTAATGGTTATGAAGTATTCAATCAGGATTGTCTTTTATATTTTGAGATGATTTATATCTGGAAATATGACAGAATGAACGGGAGAAATACACTACCAAAAACTTCGAAGTATACAGTGTGTCCCATTACTCGACGTCACCCGAAACCGGGTGAAAAGGCAAGTAATGCTGGTTGTCAGAAAAATATAAAAAAAAATCTAAGTTGCATGATTTTAAAATAATGCGCATTTGAAAAAACACGCAAAATTCCACACCCTGTGACAGTCTTTTCGCTCCTGTTGCCACGAATATCAACTTTTTCCAGCTTTTTTTTGTTGCTGTGTAACCTTGAATAATGCTTGTCTGAGCTGCAATCAAAATTTTGACACCAGCTGCTCTAGGTTTCATAAAAATAGGGCTTACTTCTCAGAAAAAAAATTCGAAATAAACAATTGCCTAGTTTCAACTGACTGTATTGAAAAAAAAATGTACTACGTAGGTTTGGCATGTTTTTTCAAAAGTTGGCGCATTTAGTAAGGATTCCAAAATGGTATAATACTTGTTTAATTGTAGCTGCCGTAGTTCAAATATATTTTCGATTGCCTTTGAATACACTTTTTCGTTAACTGCTTCCCAGTAAAAAAGTCCAATGGATTCAAGTCCGGTGAACGGGCCGGCCACGAGATTGGACCTGAACGTCCGATCCATCTTCCGGGAAAAATGTTACCAAAAAAAAATTTCCAGAGAAAATAATTTTTCCAGAAAAAAAATTTCCGGAGAAATTTCTCTGGATTTTTTTTCTGGTAACATTTTTTCCCGGAAGATGGATCCGACGTTCAGGTCCAATCTCGTGGCCGGCCCGTTCACCGGACTTGAATCCATTGGACTTTTTTACTGGGAAGCAGTTAACGAAAAAGTGTACTCAAAGGCAATCGAAAATATATTTGAACTACGGCAGCTACAATTAAACAAGTATTATACCATTTTGGAATCCTCACTAAATGTGCCAACTTTTGAAAAAACATGCTAAACCTACGTAGTACATTTTTTTTTCAATACAGTCAGTTGAAACTAGGCAATTGTTTATTTCGAATTTTTTTCTGAGAAGTAAGCCCTATTTTCATGAAACCTAGAGCAGCTGGTGTCAAAATTTTGATTGCAGTTTAACAAGCATTATTCAAGGTTACACAGCAACAAAAAAAAGTTGGAAAAAGTTGATATTCGTGGCAACAGGAGCGAAAAGACTGTTACAGGGTGTGGAATTTTGCGTGTGTTTTTAAATGCCCGTTATTTTAATATCATGCAACTCAGATTTTTTTTTAATTTTCTGACAACCAGCATAACTTGCCTTTTCACCCGGTTTCGGGTGTGACGTCGAGTTTTGGGACACCCTGTATAACGTCGAAAGGTATCCAGATGGATCTCAAATCTCTATGGGGGTAGGGAAATGCGAAGCGAACGATTTGGCTGGTTCACGAACTTAGTCATTTGGGAACCGAACTCACCCTGAATATTTCAAGTCTCGAAGTCTCTAGGACAATTCCTTCGAAAGTAATGATGCTAAAGGCCGGCCGTAGGGCCCGACGTACAGAATTGAATTTGACCACGAATTCGTCATCAGGGAGTGAAACCTTTTCGTTAGAGACCATTTTCGGCTCAAAATTCGAAAATCACAGGAATTTGGACAAAACGATATAGTACTCGTTTAAGTAGAACGAGTTCTCAAAACTTGGAATAAAGCAACCATATAAAAATGTCAAACGTTGGAGTTTGGGAAGTTTTTATATTTCCGGGGGAAAAGTGTGAAATTTTAAATAAAAAGTACCGTATCAATCATAACCGACCAACAGGTTTCAGGATATTAATATGAATATTTCTGTTGCCGTTTTCCATGCCAAGGCTTTCTTAGAGTTCTCCCATAATTGTTTTTGTTTCATTGATTCAGCAGACTGGTGCAACGATAAGCAAAAGAAATTTCATCTAATCAGAATCTAGTTCCGAAATGGAAAGCTTCAGAACTCTCGAAATTAATTCTTTTCCAACTTCCCGAATGTTTTCTAACAACAATTCCAAATTATACGGTAGGAATCCGCAAAAAACACCTCGCAATGATTCCGTTTGAAATTCCCGAAGTTTAACGCTCCCCCTCCTACTGAAAGTGTTTAGGTGCAAGAATGCCAAGCCACCAGCTCCTTGTTTATCCAACACATTTTTCGGGGGAGAACCCCTTTGTTCCAGGATCCTAATTAGAAAACTCGCACGTCCTAGGTCAATCCTTTCGACTATTAACATCCAAATTGCCTCTAGAAGATGGACGTGTTTTGCATTTTTGCAGCAGCCTCGCTGTTCTAGCTTTGAGCCAGTCTTCATTCCTGGGGATTCAATTATCTCAGCTTTGATTGAGCAAGGAGGGAACGTGAATGAAAGATCGAAAATCTCTTCTGTTGTGTTGTTTGAATATCATGATGTTGGTTATTTTTTTATTCCGTCTATGGTATTATAGATTATTATTATAGGCCAAGCAATAGAGGTTTTTTACGTGACAAAATACTACCTGAAATCTGACTGTGCAGTCATGCAATAGGTAGTTTCTACATTTTTTTCATGATAAATTCCACCCCTGAATCGTCTTAGGTTTTTTTTGAGAAGCGAAAAATAGCCAAAAAAAATCCAAAATTTTGCTTTTTCGCTTATAAATGGTGAAGTATTGATCTGATCGAAAAGCTCTTAAGGCACTTTTTGTAGAGAATTCAAAAACAAAAACAATGAGAGGTGACACGTCTCAAGCGAATAATTGGTTTACGAGAAAAGTTCAAAAAACTGGAAAAAAACATCAATTTTCCGAAAATTCATAACTTGGTCAATTTCTGAGATGAAGCGTAGTTGATCTGAATTTAAGTAGTTATTAACATATACTTTATTGGTGCACAATTACAAAGCTGTCGGATAAATAGTTTTTGCACAATCGCAGTTTTCTGAATTCGACGTACTTTTTTCAAGAAGGTCGTGATACTCGGCTACTTGTCGGATTTGAATTTTACAAAAAGCATTTTAAAGAAGAAATAAATTCTTCAAATCGCTTATTCTCTCGATAACCGACCGATAATGTTTAGTGGGTGAAAAACGGCGTCAAACAGGAGCAAAAAGGCTCGAATGCATCAAACGGGCGGGCGACTCCTACTCCGCGACTAGTGCATTCGATGCATTCGAGCCTTTTTGCTACTGTTTGACGCCGTTTTTCACCCACTGAACATTATCGGTCGGTATCGAGAGAATAAACGATTTAAAGAATTGTATTTCTTCTTTAAAATGCTTTTTGTAAAATTCAAATCCGACAAGTAGCCGAGTATCACGACCTTCTTGAAAAAAGTACGTCGAATTCGGAAAACTGCGATTGTGCAAAAACTATTTATCCGACAGCTTTGTAATTGTGCACTAATAAAGTATATGTTAATAACTACTTAAATTCAGAGCAACTACGCTTCATCTCCGAAATTGACCAAGTTTTGAATTTTCGAAAAATTGATGTTTTTTTCCAGTTTTTTTGGACTTTTCTCGGAAACTAATTATCCGCTTGAAACGTGTCACCTCTCATTTTTTTGTTTTTGAATTCTCTACAAAAGTGCCTTAACAGCTTTTCGATCAGATCAATACTTCACGTTTAATAAGCGAAAAAGCAAAATTTTGGATTTTTTTGGCTATTTTTCGCTTCTCAAAAACAACCTAAGACGATTTAGGAGTGGAATTTATCATGAAAAAAATGTAGAAACTACCTATTGCATGACTGCACAGTCAGATTTCAGGTAGTATTTTTGTCACGAAATCGACCTTTCGATAGCTCTATTGCTTGGTCTATTATTTCTGTGGAATTGGGCGATTAACCATAACAACAGGTTTGCGTTCACTGCTCTAGTCTGAAGAAAACCCAGAATTAGGTATTCCACAAACATCATTACACCGTATTTTACATAAAGATTTGGGTCTTGAGGCTTATGAAGTTCAGTTAACACAAGAACTCAAGCCGGCCGATCATCAACAACATCGTGTCTTTGCTGATTGGACCGTTGAAATGCATGAAAATGATCCGGAATTCCATCGAAAAATCATCTTGAGTGATGAGGCCCATTTCCACCTCGGTGGCTTTGTCAACAAGCAAAATTGTCGTATCTGGGGCTCAGAAAACCCAAGAGTTATTTGTGAAAAGCTTCTCTATCCTCAACGTGTTACTGTTTGTGCGGTTTATGGTCCAGCGGAATCATTGGACCTTATTTTTCGAAAATGAGTCTGGAGCAACAGTTACAGTGAATGGATTGCGCTATCGAGAGATGACGAATTATTTTTTATGGCCGAAATTGGATAGTATTGATCTGGACAACGTTTACTTTCAATAAGATGGCGCTACGTGTCACACAAGCAATGAAACCATTGATCTTTGGTGGAAAAAATTCCCGAACCGTGTTATCTCTCGAAAATGTGATCACAATTGGCCACCGAGTTCTTGTAATTTAACACCTTGCAACTTCATCCTTTGGGCTACGTGAAAGAGAAGGTCTACGCCCATAGCCCAGCGTCGATTCAAGACCTCAAAGATGGAATTCGTGAGGCTATAAAGGACATAGGGCAACCAGTTTGCGATTTGGTTATGGAAAATTGCATTAGAAGGATATGGTCCTGTAAACGTGGTCGTGGTGGTCATTTGCCTGATGTTATTTTCCACATTAACGGCATAGCTTCTTCTTTATAATGAAATAAACATCCGATCTTTCATATTGAAAAATAACACATCTTATCGAAAACCCCTTTATATCGTTTTCTCCAAATATCTGTAATTTTCGAATTTTGAGCCGAAAATGGTCTCAAACTATAAGGTAGACTCCCTGATGATGAATTCGTGGTCAAATTCAATTTCAATCGATATTTGAAAATCAATTCTGTCCGTGGGGCCGTCCGTAAGCACAATAACTTTCGAAGGAATTGTCCTAAGACTTGAAATTTTCAGTATGAGTTCGGGTCCCGAATGGCTCGGTTAAGTTCGTTAACCAGCCAAATTGTACAGGGTATTCCATAAAATATGACCAATCAAAATTTTTGTTCTTCAATATGTCAGAAGATACGAAACCAATTGGAATGAAATGTATCGGTCAAACGCAAGATGCTGATAACAAGCCTCATGCAAAATTTTGTGGCCATAGTGTGAACAGAACCATAAAAAACTCATTAGGAATATTGAAAAAAGGACTCTTATATTTCCATAAAAGGAAATCCTGTTCGAGTGAAATTTTTTTTTGTGCATTGAGATCGATATTATGAATGTTTATCCAAAT
The DNA here is from genome assembly GCA_013421045.1 of Propylea japonica. NCBI lineage: Eukaryota > Metazoa > Arthropoda > Insecta > Coleoptera > Coccinellidae > Propylea > Propylea japonica. The sequence continues at coordinate 37,807,949 of CM024247.1, forward strand.
TAAATTGGTCATAGTTTTAACAGAACTATGCAAATCAAATTGAATTATATAAAAATGAATCAAATTGAGAGTTTATTAGGATTTCTCGGTCAAAGGATCAGTGATACACTTTTATTTACCCAAGCTTTCGGTAATTTTTATTACCTTTCTCAAGGATCTACAAATAAATATACTGTTATAAGGGACTAAAGTGACAAAATTATTATACATACATATGGTGTGATTTTTATCCTAGTAGTAGTAAATATTTTGTAATCTCAATCTCACTGAGATACAAAATTTTAATGTTGCCTTTAATACATGAAAATTATGGAATTATAGTTGAGTATTTTTTGAAAGTTCAATTGCTAATCATATTTGACAACTATTTCAGTCATTAATGGTATCTTGTATTGTCAAATCACGAAATGGTGTATGTGTATTTTTAGATAGTTGAATTAAGTATGATATATATTATTGAGATTTTTGTGTCTTGTTTTGTGTTCATTGTATTTATAGAATTTGTAATGGCCAACATTTCTAGAAAAAGTCTCTTTGTATAATGTGGTTCTTTGAAAAGAAGTTTGACGCCTGAATAGTTTATTACATGGTCATGACTATTTGCATGTATCGCTAAGGCACAATTTAGTAGATTTCTTTTAATAGCGCTTTTATGATTAGAGATTCTAGACTTAATCCAATGAGAAGTTTGTCCAATGTAAACTTTCTCACATTTCCACACAGTATACTGTAAACAACTCCAGATTCATGACCATGTAATAAACTATTCAGGCGTCAAACTTCTTTTCAAAGAACCACATTATACAAAGAGACTTTTTCTAGAAATGTTGGCCATTACAAATTCTATAAATACAATGAACACAAAACAAGACACAAACAATCTCAATAATATATATTCATACTTAATTCAACTATCTAAAAATACACATACACCATTTCGTGATTTGACAATACAAGATACCATTAATGACTGAAATAGTTGTCAAATATGATTAGCAATTGAACTTTCAAAAAATACTCAACTATAATTCCATAATTTTCATGTATTAAAGGCAACATTAAAATTTTGTATCTCAGTGAGATTGAGATTACAAATATTTTACTACTACTAGGATAAAAATCACACCATATGTATGTATAATAATTTTGTCACTTTAGTCCCTTATAACAGTATATTTATTTGTAGATCCTTGAGAAAGGTAATAAAAATTACCGAAAGCTTGGGTAAATAAAAGTGTATCACTGATCCTTCGACCGAGAAATCCTAATAAACTCTCAATTTAATAACATTTACGGTCGATAAATAATTTTCATAAAAATGAATCTTTATATTTCCATAACAGAATTTCTGATTCGAGTGGAATTTATTTTGTGAATCAATATTACTATTCTGAGTGTTCATGCAAAATTTCAAGAAGATCGCATCACCAGAACCATAGAATTACATTTTTGTAATTATGTATTTTTACATATTTCATTTTTTGAATAATTTCCAGAATATAATTCCGATTGTGCTGAGATTTGGTATTTATATATTGATCTCAATCTGAAATCCCATATAAAATTTTGAGGTAATAGTCTTATTGCTCCACCAAAGAACGAGCTCTCAAAAGCTCCTGCTCAGGGCTTCTCTTAAATTTTTTTGAGTCTATTCTCGATATGTCCATGCTTCTTGAATTCGAATTCCGAAACAATTAAACATTAAAAGTTTGCAGTGTACCCACAACTTTTTTTCAGACACTTGATATTCAGTTGAAATCAAATATTCCTGGAAATTTGTGTTTGAAGCAGAATCGATTCTTCTATATTCATTAAATCGACGTAGATACAAACAAGTTCAGACATCCGTGTAATATTGAAATCTAGTTAATAGTGATCATAGGGATATTTTGATTGATATTGGAACCATTTAACCAGGTTAAGCCAGACAAAATGACCTGTGGTCGATTATAATTTGAATCCGTAATGATATTATGTTGAGTGCTGGTAGCTATCATCAGTTATTATGAAGATATAATCACTTGTAGCTGGGTGTATAAATATTTTTGGTTAACATATTCCAATTATCTTTAAACCTGATTGTTTTCCTATTGATGCATGTGGATTTCAGCTTCAGTAATGTATACCAAAAATTCTGTTATGTTTATTGAGTTTAGATAATGACGAATGCGTGTTACATTTTCATGGATATTTACAACGATTCAAATAAATGATGAGTTTCCAATGATATGATCTAGCTGTGAGTTTATTATGTCGTTACGATTCTGTAAACAAATTATTTATATGTGTGTTTGAAATACTGATGTAGTTGGAAATGAATATGCAAACTGAAATAATGATATCATAGATAAAATTATGAACCATTTAAAACTTTTATTTCAAATTCGACAGTTGATTGAAATATAATCAATTTTTGTGAAAACTATGCTATTACCTCCAAAAATAGACTTATATCATAAAATAGAGCATGCTTCCGTAACTCCACTTTAAGAAATAATATACATTGCGCAAAAAAGTTAACGCACATTCTAAAAATCTCGATTTTAATAAAAGTTAAGTCTACATTGACTTTATAACTTATTTTTTATGTTCTCTCGCGAAGGTTTCGAACGAAACAAGGCACATTAAATGGAAGAAAAATTCAGGATTCCACCGAATATTATGTGAAAGAAGAGAAATAAACAATTTTAGAAATATTGGAATGCTGATAGGTGATTTAATACTTGGTTTTTCCAAACTTGCGTTAATTACAGCTCGACAACGACGGTTCATACTCAAAATGAATGATCTTAAAATGTTCTGATCAAATCCTTCTTTGATTTCTCTGAGTTGGATTCCTAAGTCATAAAGAGTAGCTGGATGATTTTCGAACTCCTCAGTCTTCTATTGAGGTTGTCCCAAACCTGCTCAATCAGATTGAGATCTGGACTTCTTGCTGGCCATTCTATTCGAGAGGCTTCAACCTCTTCAAGGTACCTACTCCAGAACGATGCGCGCACGATGGGGTTTGGCATTATCGTCCATAAAAATGAAATTTTCACCAATATATGGGGCAAATGACATTACATGCTCTTCAAAAATGTTCCTTATATACCTTCAGCATTCAAGTTTCATTATCAACGACCAGTAGGTCTGCGCGAGTAGTCAAAGATATTCAACCCCATACCATAATCGATCCTTCCTCGAAACCAGTAGAGGAAGTGGTCCGAATATGAGCACTTATTATGGGCCCCCAACCTATTTCTCTTAAGCACGTCGTAACATTTATGACTTCCGTACTGAAACACTTCTATTAGAGTCTTAATCATTTCTGTGTATAAGTAGGCAGCCTCGTGTGTAACTCTGTGAAACAGGTGGAATTAAACTTATTTGTGTGTTTGAAAAATTGTTTTCTGGTAAGTGCTTTCGTGGTATTTATTAATGTATATGTATAAACCTGGATAGTTGGTGTGTAAGTATCTTAGATTAGTGACCAGTAGTTGATATTCCAAAATTAAACGTACCTAAATACTGAATGGAAAAGAAATTAGATGCTTTTAAATAATCACATGGAATGTTGGTAATATGGGCCCCTAACGTGGTCTTATTATGGGACAGGGCTCATATCTAGACCAAGTCTTCATAAAGTGTATCTTTTGCAGTTCATCATGCCACGAAGCAAACCGAAGTTTATATCAAACAACTTGAGACAAACATGGAGACGTGATGATATGGTTAAAGCTATGGAAGGTGTTAATAATAAAATAATGCATACATACATAATATATGTGATTTTTGCGAGTAAAATAAAGTTTTCAGGTTGAAATATATTTTAATTTTCATTTTAGGTCTGTCATCCAGAAAAAAATATTCATGATTTAAAACTGTTGGATACCTATCAATTGATTTACTAAGGGGCCCATATTACACGCAGTCTAATCCAAAAGTAGATATGTACATTATCTAAGTTTTTACAGAAATCTCACCTAAATTCCATTTTTTCATAATGTGCCTTTTTAATATACCATAGGTAACCTTTGAGCTTGCAGTGTACCATTTATTGGATATTTATTCGTAAGATCCAAAATTTAGTGAAAAAAAACAAAGGGGGGCTCATATTCGGACCACTTCCTCTAGTATTCAGGAAATTGCACTGAGCATATCTTTCTTGTGGACGTCTGTATACAAGGGAACATCGATCACAATGGTAGAGGCAAATTCTAGACTCATCTGTGAAGAGAACTCTTTCCGATCAGCCTTTTCTCAATGGATATGCTCTCTGACAAATCCAAACGCGCCCTTCGATGGACTGGGGTAAGAGCTGGGCCTTTTGCCGTGACACGAGGCCTTAAATCATATTCTCTGAGGCGATTTCTTATTGTCTGAGTGCTAATTTGCACCCCATGAGTTTGCTCAAGCTGATTTTGAAGGAGGCGAGCGGTTGCAAACCGTTGTCTCAACGAAGAAAACTCTCAAGTAACGTTCCTGAATGGCAGTTGTTACCCGTGGTCTACCCTGTCCTGGTCTTCGGACATTCATACCTGTCTTCCTGAATCGCTGTAACATTCTGGACACACTTGTATGGGAAACTCCAAACTTTCTGCAATTCTTGTGTATGTCCACCCTTCTTCTCGCAAAACTACCGCTTGGGCACATTCCTCTTGGGTCAAATTGCGTGTTTCACGTTGCATAGCGATAGAGTGTAAAAAATCAAACGCAAGAAAAACTATTGATCACTAGAATTGATCGAGAACACTGATTTCAGTATGGAGCTAATACATTCACAATCTGATAATCTCATCTTTTTTTATTCCTGCTGGGAAAAACAATGTGTATTGAAGAAAAACGTTGAAAGTGGATAACATATGCATGCATAATTCTGATAAAAATAATTATCATTGAGAGCACTTTCACTTGTAGAATAAATTTGAGATTTCCATAATGTGCGTTATTTTTTTGCGCAGTGTATTATGGCTCAGATGTTCGAAAGTAATTGTGAAATAATTATACCTGACAAACGAATTCTGTAGTTTTTAGGTGACTTCGATCATGTGAGCCTTTGAACTTGGCTTGTCTGATTTTTTTATCTTTAAGGTTCCCTGACTGCATGATTTTCATTATCAGTTTTTACTTTAGTTTGATTAGTTTTTTTTGTGCCTTAAGGTAGGGAAAAGCTTTTCAGGCTTCCTGATAGCGGGCAGTGCTATCGTTCACCTGGCTTATTTCACGGAACTACAACAGTTATAGATTCCCGGAAGGTCTTGATACACGAGTTGATAACTCCTCATGCGATTCGTTAATAGTGTACCAGTGTACTTTACTGTCTGAGAAGGATTTGTTAGGAGTGGGTTGGGGATACATGGAGTACTAACGTTGCTCGCTGGGTCTACCTCGATCCGTCCTCAGGTTCGAGGGTCCAGTTGAGCCATAGTTACTTCATAAGTTTTGGTCATTCTTAGTTTTCATTGGAATAACTCCCAACTACTTAAGCCCATACACCACGATAAGGTGATGACCTAGTACGGGAGTTTGATCAGCTCCGATAGTATCTTAATTGACATCAAAAACATCTTGGCTCGATAATGAAATCCAGCTTCGAAATAACCAATTGAACTTTCAGGCAAATGAGTAAATCAAAAACAGATTAAAAACATCAATGATTATTTTCTGACAACTGTCAAAAATTAAGTAGTTTTCTGACGACCGCTGGCCGAAACATTGAACAGAAGTCAATATGATAGAAATATGCCAGATAATATTTCAATGAATTTAAGCAAAGCTCTCCTTTCTGGATATTGAAATTGCATGAAATCAATTATCTTTTACTATGATAAACGTGAATAACTCCTACTCATGAAGAACTTTGATTGATTCAGCACGTTTTAATCAAAGTCTGAAAGTTCAACACGAAATCAGAAAAAATCCAAAGCGTTCCAATATCTATATCGAATCGTATTAATTCGATGAAAGCGGAAAACGCGATGAAAATTCTCCTCCTTTCAATAAAACGACGTTCAATATATTTTCACCCGTATCGTGAAGAAAGATGCATAAATTTCATATTCCTCTTATTATTCGAAATTTAAAGATAAATGTAGTGTTATCCAAAGTTGACTGGCGCTTGAAATATATACGATTCATATATCCGGATATTAGATTTTCCTTTGATGGGTTTTCCGCTAACCTTCGCCATTTTTCTTCCACAGATCGGGAAAGCGCATCGCATTCGAATGAAAATGAAGTTTGTCGGGTAAATTTATTCCTTTCAACTTTGGATTTTATTGGGATCTTATTCAATGCATGGACCGTTGAAAAGACATTTTAGAACAACTATCTTTTGTTATAGATGATGAATCCTGAATTTCGTTTTTTCGAATGTGCATGAAAATGGAATTAATGAAGTTTTTGTGATTCGAGGGCATGAAAAATATAGAAAGATTTTTAAAAAAGGCTTATCAAAAAGTTCGTGGGCTGGTTACCACAATCGATTATGAAACATCTTTTCATCATATATTATGTTTTCATTATCAGCCAATTTGGATTACTAATTTGTTGTTGATATCTGAAGAGGTCAGTCCCTTTTTTGGGTGTCTTCGATTTTTCACTTTTGACGAGGAAAGCAGTTGAAAATTTGACTGCTGCATTCGGCTAGTCAACTTTGTCTCAACAAAGTGTTCATAAGTGGTACAGTGACTTTGAAGGAGATGTTGATGACGATGAAAGTCCTGCTGTTGCGACTACGTCAATAAGTGAACATAGAATAGCAAAAGTGGATAAGATGGTTCTGGAAAATTCGTCAAATCACTATTAGAAAAGTGGAGAAGGCATATCAATCGGCTCTGCAATTCAATTGTTTTCGAATACAATAGCGAGGTGGATCATCAGTTTTTGTCAAAAAATTGTGCAGTTAATAAGAAAAACTACAAAAACGTTATGCATCGGTTATATGAAGCAATACCTCTCAAACTGTGAGAAATGTGGGGAAACAAACAATTGATTCTGCATCACGATAATGAATCAGATAACTCATAAATTTGCTCGGAACAACACCGTTATCTTGCCTCAAGCACTTTATTCACCAGATTTTCTCCCTGTGACTCTTCCTTTTCCCAGAAGTGACTAATGAAAAGAAAGCGTTTCGCCATATCGCGCATTCCAGAAGTTCTACGAGGACTGAACGAAGGTGTATAACTTTGAATATGACAAAATGGATATTGATGAATGAATAAATATTGAAAAAAACTCATAATTCATTTGTTTTGAACAAACCTCGTATTTTCATATGAAGACTATGAACAACATTCTGTTACTAAGATCTTAAAATAATATTCAGGTAATAAACTACATTTCAATTTACACACACAAAAAATTATAAGACGCATGAGTTTTACGCTAACTTCAGCAATATAGTATAATAATATAAAATCAATTTGTTGTACCTTTCTATTATTTTCGACCTAGTATTCTCATCAGTGAGTGACACCTAAGAAAGACATTTGGGCGAAAAGGATATGCACTTTGTACGATGAATAATTTCATTGAAGAAAATCAAAGCTACAGAACAAAAATAGAATGATTAGATTAGAAGATATTTGGTTTTTCACCCATAGTGATTCGTCAGGAATGATAAGGTAGAACTGTGCTTTTTCTAGAGAGAGCTCCATCGAATATTACTTCTCTACAATCATTATCTAACCACTATTGTTTATTCCTTAACCTTCCCTTCCTCGTACGAAGAAGTTGCGATCAACTTCTGCAACAAACAACAGCCTGTACAGGGCGTCCTGAATTCGTTGTCTAGTGAGGGGATCTCAGAAACCTGAGGAGCTAGAACAGAATGTAACAAAGAAAAATTGATTTTTTCAATGAATTCTACTGAAAAAAATGCCTTCAGTAATGGGTCGATAACATTGAGATAATTTAAAAGCTGCTACTGAGCGAATTTAGTAGCTGATTGTAAATTCACCCTGAGTAATCGTGTTCACAAGCCAAAAATCTGATTGTAAAAAAGCCGCGACTAAAGTTGAAAGCTGGGCTTCTTTACACGCTGAATCGCTGGCGTTTTGGCTTGTTGGCATGTACACAAGGCGTGTGTAATCAAAGTGGCTACTTAACAATCTGTGAGTTCTCATCTGCTCGGTGGCTCCTGGTTCTTAAATTCGAAAACTTATTTGACATTTATCTTAGATCCTTGACAACGATACAAACATAAACTCACGTGGATCGCTAGATTGTTGACTACTCAGCGAGTAGACAGTTTTGTGTGTAATCATCACAAGCTAATACACTCGCTTCTAAATTCGGTCAGCAGCAGCTTGTAAAGTATCCCAAAGTAATCGTCCCATAATAGAGAGTTAATTTTCATTGACACCATTTTCAAATTTTCTCTAATGGCTCGAAAACGGTTTGAATTAGAATGTTGCGGTTTTCACCAAATGAAGTCTCTCAAAAATCGGAACCGAAAATGTGCCTTTCATTTTGTTCTAGCCCATTGGATTCCTAAGGTCCCCTCACTAGAAAACGAATTTAGGACACCCGGTACACACTTAATATCCCAAATATCCAAGTTGGCATAATCACGAATACAGCACACTCGATTATATCGGTTCAAATCAGTCACGTCCACTTGATATATGACGTGACGTCATCATTCAATGAAGTTGCCGAATTCGTGATGGTCAAATGGCCTGTAAATTTATTCGACGCACTAATATTGATTTGGCACCTCGGGCGGATGATATACGGGCCCTTATTGAAAGGACGCGACACAGGACATAAATTTGTTCAACAATATGAACGTTAGGTAAGCTATAAACTTCGCCAATGTTGATATTGCTCAGTTTGGATCACTGCAGGGGTTGGATGGGAATAAAATATTCGGTTTATCCGCTCCGATGAACAGTGATAATCGCGGTTTGTGATACTTTACTACCACGAGTTTGGAATAACCATATTTTCAGTTTATGAGATTATCAGAATCAGGCTATGGTCGAATCTAAATAGGATTCTAGAAAGATGAATTTTTATTTGTGGATGTGGTGCCGTCTCATATCATTTCGGGCTTTTTGGTACAGAAGTGAGAAGATCTACGGCCCACCCCTTCAAGATTCAATAGAAGGGATATCTGTGCACTGCGATCCAAAGATTAAGGAGAGAAAGATAGAAAACGGATCGACTACGATGATATTAACTCCATCTATGTGTCAGGATTAAGTATTAAAATTCAAGAGAATGAGTAAAATGACAGATTGTAGAGGCCATATTTTAAGCAAAACAAGGACATTTGAAAACATTGCCATGATTGCACGTGGGTAACCTACTCGTGGCTTAATTTTAGTTGCGTTTCTTACTGTGTTTGTGTTAATCAAATTGTGTGATCATCTTTCGAAATTCAAAATGGTTTACAGAGCATATTGTATGGTGATGAACTGCAAAGAAAATAAAAAGTAAATCCTGAACTTGCATTCTTTACATTACCAAAGAAAATGGAAATGTAGGTATTGAAACTGGTATCATGTACCTCTGTTTCTCATTGATTTTTAATTTAAGTGCTCTCAAGAATATGGAGTAAGCATTCGTCTACAGATCAAATAAAAACAAACGGAGAAGCTTTATCCTTTCGGAATTTCCATTGTTTTTCAATTCCACCTTGAAATTGTGGTTTATTTTTAATTGTTTTGATAATTCATTAACTGATGTGTAGAAAATATTGATTTGTATTTAATTTCATAATTACATTTTTTGTAAGTGATGATTTCTAATAAAACTATAGCAATACAATATCGCAGTTCATTAATATCAATTCATTCAAAACAATGTTGAGATGAAAAATAACATCCTGATCACGAAGCAAAGCACAAGCTTTGTTTTATCGACCAGGATATTTTTTCTGAGCTCGACGTCTAAATTTAATTTGATACGTAGGAATAATTCAATGTGAATTTGGCGCCCATTATAACAGTTCTCTGTATTGAAAAAATTATAATTTTCAGAACTATTCAACGAACCGAAAAACGTAGTCGGATTTCAGTACTAGAGTTGTAGGGGCGTTTCCTACCTTTCTCTCCTCAATCCTTGCTGCAATCTCACGTTCAACTGCACCTCCATGCCTTGAGCTGTTTTCGGAAATCGCCCAATAGCTCAATGTCCGGTTTTAGAGTGTTAAAAATCTCAAAAACTAGAGAGTTTTCAAGAAAGAGTTGTCTTCATCCAGTATATTGTGTTAGTATTCTCAGGTTTTTTCCTACTATGTTTCTACACACCATCAGTGCTTTGATTGCCTTGTTTGTATTAGTTTCCAGAAAAAAACTTTCTTCGTACAATAGGGACCAAATTTTCTGCTTAGCCGATGTACCGTTTCCGCTACGACAGAACAAATTAGAGCGAGGCATTGTTTTATCTAGAATCTCCTCATAATTCTAGTGAAAACATCTGAAGTGTTACTATTGCCACAGACTTCTTCCTCTTAAATCAACCTTGTACAGACCACGAATTCTTTCATGCTTCGAAGTCGCAACATTTTATAATTAAATATTCAAACGTTGGATTGTCACCTAATTCTGTTAGAGAAACCCATTCATAAGCAGAAATAGATTTAGAACTTCTTGATGAAAACCGTTCAGAAAACAAAACCTCATTTCCATTTACCTCTCCCCTTCAAGGGTGAAGTGGTCGTTTCAATTATCCTTGAACTCGCACGAAAAACATCAAAGTTCCAGATTGAATACCTCAGATAATATCGAAAACATCCACATTCTGCACCCTCACTTTGTAAGAAAGTCGTTTGGACGAGGAGGGTGTAAGCGGAAACCCGAACAGGCACAAACTTAAGTTTAACGGTATTCTCCTCTGGTACCCCGATGTCCTGAATGCAAAATTCCAGAGACTGGTCGGCATATCAAGATCGGAAAATGCAAGATAAACATCTCTCCCGGCTTCCGGTAAACCTTGTTATGAAGCATTAAAGAAGTTGGAGGTTTTTTCCGGTTTGAAACATCTTGGAGATCTATTTGAGATTCAGAGTTTTCGGTTTGAAAATAGGGGTGGACTAACAGAATGAAGTAATGAAGTTATTGAATAACAAGGGAACTTCGATTGGAAGTCTTGATTCGAAGTGAATATTGATTGCTGACAATGCGAATTTAAACGAGTTAAATGTAAAGATTCTCGACTTCGCATGCTCTTTTTATACCTACTCATTCTAGGTGCTCCCAATCAATAACTGAAAGTGAATTTTACACTGATTTCTGATCAGATCAGCTGCTATTAGAACAAAAATTGTGTGCCACTTCGTTACATTTGAACCAGGATAGAAAAAGTATTAATATTTCAGCATTTCTGTTTCGTAGTCCAGAAAAATAAAACATTGAATCAGGAAATAACTTCAAATTTCACACTTTTTTCGCGTTTGTTTGTATAGAAAACTGTGTACCGTAGCAAATTTCTGTCTGGATCTGGTCCATAGAGATAGAATAGAGAGGAGACGCCATGACATACAATGGAGTAAAGAAAAATAGTACCACTGGCCGGGGCCAAGTCGGGGATCAATATGGTGGAAAATTCAGGGTCGAATTAAGTCAACTTTCAATAAGATAATTTAATTTATACAAGAAATACGACGTGTTGGGTTTTAAGGAATACTCAATTTTTCTTCAGGCGATAATATACACGTATAAAATAATATAAGATTTCCAGGGAAGATATGCAAAATTTCGAAGGGCGAATCTGTCAGTACTCATCCTTGCCAATGAAATGTTATTTCAGTACTTTTCTTCTTGTCTGTCTCTTCCCTGCTTGAACTAAGCCTTACAGCACACAATACAATTTTATAATTGTTTATTAAGCAGCAAATATCACAATTCAACTTGAAAAAGGCGCAAAAATCACAATTCTCACAAAAAAATTCAACGAATGCCAAATTTGACGTAAGGGTGGTAGTAATATGGCGGATTTGATAACACGTTTATTTCGATGATGGCAACTCTATACTATTCTATCTCTATGATAGAAAAAGTTCGTTTTTTCTCTTGTGGTAAAAACCAGTCTTGGTGAAAGCTGTCCAGATAAAAATCTAAAAAGAAACTGTCATAAGTGCGATATAGCCATACACTCAGATAGTCAAGCTGCTATTAAAGAACTGAGGTCCTATATCATCGACTCAAAGATGATCTGGAAGTGCCAGAACAAACTCAATGAGACATGCAAGAAAAATAAGGTCTTTTCAAGCTGCCTTCCCGGCCATTCGGGAAATCAAAGGAAATGGAAGAGGCAAATACACTCGCTGAAGAGGGCGCGCACAATGTCACTCATTGGCCCAGAACCTTTCTGTGGTATAGGTAAACGTACCTTTGAGAAGGAGTTTCTGGAGATAGAGAAATCCGAGAAGGAAACACTCTAGCGGAATCTCCCAGGGATGGTTCATTCCACTAAGTTGCTTTGGAACTTTGGTACGAAACAATTACACCTCCTCACTGGCTTTCGTACAGAACTGTCTCCTCAGAAAGTATCTGTTGAGGATGAGATTATCGGACACTGATGAGTGTGTAGGTTCTGAGAGAAGGAGGAATAAACCCCCATTCACCTAGTCACGGAAGCTTCAACATTGCGAGCCTAAGGAGAGAATGCCTTGGGTGAGAACTTGTAAGAGTGAGGAACTAGCTTCGTGAAGCCTTCACAGATATTAGATTTCATCAGATCTGTGGAACTGAAAGGCGAGGGGTGTGGTCAGAACAGCTCTGTAAGGGGCACAATAGACCTTGAGGTCACAGTTAACTGTAACCCCTTTAAAACTATAAAGTATAAACTAGTCTGGCAATTGTTTTGCAGGAACTAGGTACCTCTCGCTATTCATCGAAATATTTTGCAGACGTAATAACGCCGTAATATACTGAACATTTTACTGTCCGCGACGGTTCGACGAACTACTAGTTCCTCTTCCATCCCAATTAACGCTGAAACGTTGAAGACGTGGAAACACAAAAAACACTTTCATCTTATGTCTCGGTAGTATTTGCCTTTAGGGGTGGAATTTCTGGAAATACATATTTCCAATTAAGCCAGAGGTACTGCAACGGCCCGCTGATTTCACAGATGATAAAATTAGAGCGGAAATATTCAGCTCTTGCCTCGGGTACGGGATCAAAGAAACCCACACTGTTAAGTTATTAACGGTGAGGAAAACCGAAATGGAAGAAGACTGCGTTCTGGTATTACTTGATTCGCAGGCGAGTGTAATTTGAGCTAACTTAGGTGCTAATTTCGAATGATAAATGTTTATAGATACGTTTTGTCCCGTAATGTGAAAAGAATAAATGATATTTTCAAATGGATACTTATTTGGGTATTTGTGAAAAAGATGTGTGCGAATCTTCTGGAGCCTGTTAGAACTTTCAGACATTATAAGTTTTTTCCTTTGAAAATGTAACGTGCACCACCTGTGTGGTATTCGAGCATGAAATTCTAAGACGGATTTCTCAGGGAGGCTTGATTACCCCAGCAACAACATTTCTAGTCAGGTATTACAACAATATATTTGAAGGAAGATATACAAATCGAAATTTACAGTTTATTTCATTATGAATGACTTCTTGTGAATCACTTGTCAATATTTCGAAATCTTGTATATTCCTACAGCCAACCTTTCGTGAAAAAGAAAAACTCAAAGGTCAAAGGCTCATCGAATTAATTAATTAATTGATTGCAGAAAGCCCTAAACAGAAGCTTTTGAGCGCTCGTTCATTGATGAAGCAATAGAACCGTACGTACGTCAAAATTTTATATGGGACTTGAGATTGATACCAATATATAAATGCAGAATAACAGCATCATAGGAATAATATTCTGGAAATTATTAAGAAAATGAATTATGTTAAATTAGATATTAAAAAATTATTTCATGGTTCTGATTATGCGATCCTCTTGAAATCTTGCACGAACATCCATACTAATATTATAAATGCGGAAGTAACTCTGTCTGTCTGTCTGTCTGTTACTCTTTAACGCCTAAACGGCTGAACGGATTTTGATGAAATTTGGTATGGTGATAGATGATAACCTAGAAATGGTCATAGGCTATAAATAATAATCACGCCATCGTTCTTAGGGGGTAGGCAGTAGGCAGATAACTAAATTGAGTTAGTGATTTTTTGGTCGTTTTTGTTGGGACTTTGCCTTTCACGTCTAAACGGCTGAACAGATTTTGATGAAATTTAGTAAGGTAATAGATAGTTACCTAAAAACGGATATAAGATCAAAATGATCACGTCATCGTACAAAGGGGGTAGGAAGTAGGCAGAAAACTGAATTGAGTTAGCGATTTTTTTATGGTTTTTGCTGGGAGTTTTTGGCTCTATCCTGCCTAAACGCTGAACGGATTTTGATGAATTTAGTTACGTGATAGATAGTAACCTAGAAAAAGGTATGGGTTATTAATTTCATGCTTTCGTACTTTAAAGCGTAGGCAGTAGGCAGAAAACTAATTAAGTTAATAATTTTAATCGTTTGTTTTAAAAGTTTACCTCATTCGCGCCTTAACGTCTGAACGGATTTTATAAGACCTGGTTAATATAAGATAGGATCCTAGGCACGGACACAGGCTACATTTTACGGAGGGAAAATACCTCACTTCCGCGGAAATCTAGCGTGATCGTGTCAAGAAGCGCATGACGCCATAGCTACTAAAATGATTTGATGTTTTTTTTAACCAGTGTTACTAAGACTTCAAGTTAGTATTTGATCACTTTTTTACTTAGAGGGTCGGTAGACGCCATAATTTAGGGAATTTATGATAAAATTCTGATGCAACTGTCTTTATTTACAGTTTTACTTGGATCGAAACTAGCGACATTCCATCACACTACTTAACTTATAGGGTAGGAGGTACCAAATTCAGACTACTTTTACTTCGGGAAAATATCTCATTCCCACAGGAACCTATACACAGCTTCCTATCTACAACATTAAAACTTTTTATATTTACTAAGGAAACATTCGGAGCTATCCATTATGTAGCTTAGGTTGCTTTTGAACAAATTTTGATGTGAAGTTGAGGACTGGAACACGATAGTGAGACATTGTTGCAGGAGGACTTACAGCCGGGAGAAAACAAAAAAACTTATGCGGACGAAGTCGCGGGTAAAAGCTAGTATATTAATATATATATATCAGTCTTGATTCACAAAATAAGTTTACTCGAATGGAATAACCTGTTATGGAAATATAGAGATTTTGCCTTCAATATTCCAATTGCATTTTATATGGTTCTGTGTAGACTATGGCCACAAAATTTGGCTTGAGGCTTATTATGGGCATCTTGAATGTGGCCGTAATATTTCTTTTAGATTGGTTTCGTTTCGTCTGAGATATGAGGAACAGAAATTTTGAATGGCCATATTTTTTGGAACCCCTGTACAATTTAGCTGGAAAACGAACTTAACCGAACTAACCCGGATAATCTCAAGTTTCTAGGACAATCCCTTCGAAAGTTATCGTGACAGACGGACAAACAGAATTGACTTGATCACGGATTCGTCATCAGGGAGTCTAACCCTTTCTTTGAAAACATTTTCGGAAAAATTCGAAAATTGGAGATATTTGGGCTTAAACGATATAGCACCCTGTTTAAGTAGAACGAGCGCTCAAAAACTAAAAGTATTCTTCAAGATAATTATGTGTTATTCCGCCAACTTTGCCTTATATTCGAATAAATCAAAAGCAATTTCCTCTTTATAAACTGTGTCACTTTAGTCTCTCAAAAGAGGAATCGAAAGAGCGATCAAAGAGTTTTTACCTTCCCTAAAGTGCTTAAAATTGTCTTTTACCTAGTTCGAGTGCCGCCCCTACTTAAAATTACATTACGCTAACAAAGACCCGTATGAATGTATGTGCACGAAGCGCGGTGATTGCAGTATTTTCAGTCGGAAATGGTCTCGAACGATTGTGATGAAGAACGATATAGCAACCTTCTTTAAGTAAAATGAGCGCTCAAAAAGCCAAAATATTCTCATCAAACATGTTTCATTTTCATTCAAAATACTCAAAATTAACTCCAATATTAGAACAAGGGTATTGATCCAATGCCACCCTACCCTCTATATTTTTCTCACGACTCCAAAGTTCACTATCCAGCTGCAGAAGAATCTGAGTGAAATTGAAAAGAGCTCAACTATCCGCGCAGTGGGATTCGAAGAACATTCAGATCCATAAATGTTCAATATATCCGACGCAAAAAAGGATATTTGAATCTTCACACCGGAAAGCGGAGTGTGATCTTAGGGGATCCAGGAGGGCTTTGCCTCCATTATGAATGAAAATTCATGCTCATTTTTAGTCATTAGGCACGTTTTCCACTTCGGAATCAATAGGTTTCGTGCCTTTACCTCCGCTTGAGGAACAAGTAGGGATATCGATGGAAGATGATATTTTCTAGATAGAAGCGACGTAATTCAGTTCGGAATGTTGTGTATCCAACGAATCTTCTTGGGTTTTTGGCGCTTTGATGAGTTATATTTAGAACAGCTTGACAATGGTTGGATTTGAGATTATATTATCATGAAATTGATTAATATTCTGAAATTGCCTTCATTAGTGATCTTAGAAGGGTTTAGTTCCATAGTTTAGTAATCGGACAACTGGCGTTTTATTATGAAATTTCAATGTTGAGAATATGCTTATGTAAGTCCCGGGTTAGTTGTGACAATAGTGTATTATGCAACGAGCGTATAATGATAGCTATGAAGTTTAGGCTACGAGCCATAGCGAGTGGCCCAAATCACCGAGTGAATAACTGCCATTATAGGCGAGTAGTATACTACACTACTGTCAAGTGACACAATTAAAAGTTTTTAGAGAACTGGTTGTTGTATATTTTGTAATAAAAAATGCTTTAATTGATTTAATGAGAGTAGATTAGGCCCTCGATTGACAAGTTATATCCATATTTCTTCGCTGGAGTACTTAATAATCTGAAGAAATACCAATTTGGAGAATATTATATTAATCTGAATCTATGAAGCATCTGATAGCAGTGATTAATATGTCATTATTCTCATTTAATTAATGTTATTATTATGGCCGAGCACATAGACGTACAATTGACGGATTTACATAGTCGTGGATAAAGTCTTTTTCGCTAAATTATTAGATGTCTACTGCTTCGCGATTATTTCAACTAAACCATCTATAGTTATTGCGGATTTATTTTGACGGTGACTTTAATCTTTAACTTGCTGCTTGTATTTTGACGATTGACTTGTTTTTGAGATTTCTCAGGAATAAATATATGTGTAATGTGAAATATTTTTTCGTTACGAGACTCTTGCTGCAACTGGAACTAGTATGGAAGCGTTAAAATTCAGGTATGATCTTTCTGACATAATAGTTATTTTTATGTACCAAGTGCGTTATATGGATCCTAACGCCCGGAGGGAAACATTCGGTCCGAGGGCCTTTGGCCCGAGGGATGAATGTTGCCCGATGGGCGTTAGGATCTAATAACGCTCGTGGTGCATACAAGATTTTTATTTTTTCACGAATATATCATTTATTACAATTAAATTCGATTGCTCCTATGATTTTTTTTCATTTAGCTTCAGTAGTACCATGGCATTTGTTAATATTTTGAAGTTCGTTATTGCTGTCATCATTTTATTATTGAATGTCATTACTGTTTTCGTTGTGAGCGGGCGTTATGATCCATAATGCCCGCTAAATGCCCACGGGCATAATGAGGTGTATTTATAGCAACCGTTTCTAAGGTAAAATAAACATATAATGTACAAGTGAAAAATAAAGAAATTATTTCGGTATTTTTTGAAATGTAGATAAAAATAAGAGAAAAAAGCTGAAATATGCTGTGGAGTTTGTTGTGACATTCACTTCGGGATGGGTTGTGACCATTGAGATATAATAGAGAAGAGACGCTGTGACATACGATTGAGTAAGGAAAAATACAGGGTGGGGCAGAAAAACCTATCCGATTTCAAAACGTTATAAAATTAAAACCACTCAGCTTGTCAAAAACAATTTATTGATATTAACATATCGCAAATTTTATTCCATTTTTAAATTTAAGTTTTGAAAAGCACATCACTCAAATGTCGTCCTTGGGAGCGGATACAATTATTTAGGCGCTCGCGTTAGCTTTCCATGACTTTCACCGTCATTTCCACAGGAATTTCTTCAATTGCCCGAGCAATTTCCCTTCGTAAAGCAAGAAGGGTCCTTGGTCGATCTGGTAAACCTTCGATTTGAGGTAACCCAAAGGAAGAAGTCACATGGAGTGAGATCCGGTGAGCGCGGCGGCCGCCAAGATCACCTCTCAGAGAAATGAGGCGACCGGGAAACAGTTTCCCTGAGAATGTCCATTGATCGTCGCGATGTGTGGGCGGTTGCACCATCCTGTTGAAACCACACATTTTCCACGCCAATTTCTTCCATTTTGGGTCTAAGAAAATTTTCCAGAACGACGCGGGGAACGTTCAATCGCGGCTCTCACATTGGGCCACTTTTTCAGGTCCTGTTGCTGTCCTGGGACGTCCTGGCGACTTCTTTTTCAATGCTGAACTCGTCTGTCTAAAATTTGACACCCACACTTTAATCGTAGCGTGATGTGGACAGGATCATTACGGCCGAGTCCGAAATGATTCGAAAAGCACGTTGTGTAGCAATTATCGAACCGCCGCATTCGATAAACCGCTCAATAACAAAAGCACGATGTTCACCAGACCAAGGCATGTTGACTACTGACAAATGGCATAAAAACCAGCTTTCTAACGGTTTCTACCCCAACTCTACCTACTCTCTCTTCTGAGAAAAAGGGATTTGAAATCGGATAGGTTTTTCTGCCCCACCCTGTAGTACCACTGGGCGGGGCTAAGTCGGGGACCAATATAGCGGAGAGTTCAGGGTTGAATTAAGTTGCCAGTTTTTTCTATTTAGAAATTCCACGAAAAAAATACGACGTGTTAGGTCTTTAGGAATCCCCTTCAAATAAGGTCGATTAAATATCAAATAAACAATTTTACTTCAGGGATATATAAAAAGATATCAGAATATCAAGACTGACCAGCAAAATTTTTGAATGCGGATCTGTTCAGAACTCATCCCTACCTGTGATATGTTTTTTCCTCTAATTTTCTTCTCACCTGTTTCTTCTCTTCTGGAAGAAAGTCATACGATACCATTTTATTATATACTATTAAGCAGACAGAATCACATTTAACTAGAAACAGGCGCAAGAATCACAAAGTGTGAAAAGGAATTACAAGAAACAAATGAATAAAAGATTTGAAAGAAGGAGGCTAAGAAAACTGGTGTCAAAAGTAATATGCAGCAGTACAGCTAAAGCTAAAGCTGAAGCCATCGAAGATAGCCAATTCCGTAGAGGAGAATTTCTGTTTAAATTGTGAAAAACCTTTTCCAACTCTCGAACAAAAGAAAATGACAGCAGCGCACCAGTTATTTCAGATGGCCTTATGAAGAATGCACGAATGAAAGTCCATAATTGTGTGCTTCACAACCAGCCCCTTTTCGAGGCAGGTTGTGATATTTAGAGTTATTTTTTGTTATTCTGAATAGGCATGTTTGGATAGCTTTGGATTAGTTCAATTGTTTATTTTTTTATAGATATGTCTTCAAATTAAATAGATAAACATATGCAAACTATATGGTTCCTCAAACGAGGTGTCCAAATGATTATAAGTCAACGGATCGACGAACAAGCTCGCAGCTCCGGTCCGACTACGGACAGTGTTCCACTGCGTGCGTTGACGCAACGAAGCTGTGGCCTACAATGCGATGATCGGTTGCGGTAACACGTTACACGGATCGCATTTCTCAGCGATGAAGTACAATTGAATTGGAAACATTTTTTGTTGGATCATTTTTTACATCTTTCCATGTGAATGCTCTTAGCAAGAGACGAAAGGGCCTTGTATTTTTGAGACACGAGTGCCGATAATAACGTATTTCAATTTCGAGAAAAATGTGCATTTTACAGCAACAAAAATCCTTTCTTTCAGAGATCTTTGACACCACAATCATAAAATCAAGAGAAATTTACTGGATTAACGTAGTTTCCTCGAACCTTATTGCTCTACAGGAATAACCAAATCCTAATGAAACGCAAAATGTTCAGAAAATGAGAATCACAACTACTTACGTATATAGGTACAGATATGTACTACAAAGCATCCTTATAGTTTCAGGACGTCAAGTGTCTACATGAATACCCAACCAATTGAAATTCACCACGCTCAAATTCACACATCTATGCAACTACATAACCCACATTAAACGTTCTATTAATCCATATATCCTCGTTCCATACGTCCTGAAACATTCCATTACGTTTAGTTCGTATAATTGTGCCCGATCGTTTCGATCGAGAATACGATACCATGTCCGTGTTTATTTCCACAGAGTCTAATACGAATAATGAAGACTGGATGAAGCGCAACTATGCAAAAAACCGAGGCATATACGTATTTCCGTCGTGTGCACGGGACAGAGGAAATTGAGAGCACCGCAGCAGGTGTTTCGTTGGTTTGCGAACCATTAATAAAGCTGGGACCGATAATTATTATAAAGTACCACGGGGGCCTTTGATGGCCTTTCAGGCGAACAAGAACATCTAACTAGGTTATCGCGATCAGGTGAATGTGGTGGGATGCAAGTCTTGGCTAGTTGTAGTTGGTTAATTGTTGATACGGACTTAATAGTCTAAGATCCGAACCTAAATCGACCTATACCGAACTGATAATAGAATAAAACTTATTTTATAATAAATTTAGTATATTAGAAAATATATTAAAAATGGCGTGTCAAAATAAATCCTGGACAAAAATATTTAAATATTTTTTTAAAAAAATTTTTCATTAAATGTTGCAACATCAAGATAATAAGAAAATTTTTTACTGGTTAATGTATCGAGCATGCTCACTTTTTTTATTATATTCACGTCCCCGTCAGAGACGACTGAAATGTTCGGTCCTTTATTACTACACAGTTACTTACCTCGGATCTCTCTGTGACTCATTTTCACACGCGTTGAATTTAAATTTTTTTAATGCGCAAACTCCTATTAGGACCAAATTTTTTGCATACAACCCTATATCAACGCGTTCGTAATAAAACAGCGCTTATGCTAATATAAATTAGTAACTTGTCCAGGTAAATAATATAGACAACCCTACGTCTGCACATTCTATATTTTCAATACTTCAAGTCCAGTATAAAATTTTCTTATTATCTTGATGTTGCAACATTTAATGAAAAATCTATTTTTTTAAAATATTTTTTCCGGGATTTTTTCGACAATCCATTTTTGATATATTTTCTAATATACTAAATTTGTTATAAAATAAGTTTCATCATTCTATTGTCAGCTCGGTGAAGATCGATTTAGGTTCGGATCTTCTACTATAAGGTTAGGAATAATTTTGATAGTTCGGCAAACCTGGAGGACTAACTATGCTAGTAGTATTCTTTCAATTCATTTGCTATCCTTCCACTGAGTCTAAAAGAGCAAGAAGTGAGTCCAATGTAAGTTGTTGAGAGATGAAAAAACAGGATTTTCAGTAGAGCCAATGAGCCTGGATTGGGAAACTTAAACAAATAACTCAACCAAAGATTAGTGGGAATTTTTATTGACCTTTGAAAATAACCATGATGGCTTCAAACATTAGTTTGCGATGGTAAGGCAATGCGGTATAACCTATTTTCTCTATCTACGATTCGCGAATTTATTACTATTCTTTTCTATTTTCTCTCTGGAATATTCAAGGTTTGGACATTTACATAGGAAGCATAGGAAATTCAATGCATCAGAGAGAGAATTGCAGTTGACCAGCGTTTTAATGTAAAAGTTCACGTGATTCGTACTCTCTAAATTATCGAGTGACTGGCATATTGTAGTTTGGTCTCTCTCTCTCTTATCGTTGGAGTTGCTTAATCCTGAACTGGTATTGCCACAGACCTGGTTTAAAAACACCTTAATGGCCCAAGAGCAAGAATTACGTATTTGTATCTGAATATTGAAGGTATTTATTCGAATAGTTTTAAAGTTTCAATTTTGTAAAAACGGCGAGACAGGGTTTTTTCTACTGAGGTTTTTCCCTGTGCTCTGGTATACCCAATTTTGCACCAACCTCAGCTAGGGACTTTTTTGTGTCATCTATTGTATATTGCTAGCTCTCAATTCAAAAGAAAAGTATACAGGGTGTTTCCTAAACATGCGGCAAAAATTCAGGGGATTGTTCCTTGGACTATTCTAAGAATATTTTGTTCTTGGATGATTTTTGAAACACCTCTTTGTTACGAAGATACAGGGGAAACAAAATTTTAGATAATGACATTTTATTATGAAAAATTACATGAAAATTTAACTTAACCTACAAAAACTGTTGAAAATGACCAACTCTAGCCAAAAAAAAACGAATTCAAATGAAACCGTGTTTAATCTGTATTCCTTTACCATCTGAACTTATCAATTTTAAGTCAAAAAACTGGCCGTTTTTAGTAATTGGAATGTTGTTAAACAAATTTAAAAATAAATTGTACCTACTTAGTAAACACAGTGCGGTACACATTTTTATTTAAACTATTATTAATTTTAAAAAAATGAAAAATGTTGTTCGCCCTCTATCTTCGAAACAAAGAGGTTTTTCAAAAATCATCAAAGGACAAAACATGCTTAAAATAGTCCAAGGAACAACCCCCTGAATTATTGCCGCATGTTTAGGAAACACCCTGTATATCGTCATATTATGCGTAACGTTTTTTTCGGGTAGGACCCAAGGCTTTCAAAGAGAAATAAAACAATCAAATAGGGGTTTTCTTTGAAATTATTATCTTTGACATTTGACATTGTTTCTGAAAGGTCCTTGAGTGTTTTCGAGTATTTATGATGAATCATATTGTTGTAGACCTCAAATTCAAAAATAACTTTCTGAAAGATGTTCGAAAAAGTGAGTTTGAGTGAGATGAAAAAATGCATATAACTGAGCAACTAGGCTGAGCTGACAATCTTAGTTAATCTCAGTTGATGTTGGTGAAAAAAAACTGCTAATTGAATTCGTGTGAATTTTAGGTTGTATGAGGGTTTTACTGCGAGACATTATTTTTCACAGTAATGTCATGACCGATTCAATTTGGGTATATAACTATATTCATGGATTATTCCAGATGATCGATTTCGTTGCCTTTGGAATGAAAGAAGAAGATACTATAGGTCTTGAAGAAGAATAAATGAATCCTTTTGTACAAGATTTTTTTTGTCTTTTAAGTTGAATATTGCCTACGAATATCTTACAGGCATTTGTGCTTCAAAAATCATGATGGTTGACAAAACAATCTTCTGTGTTGTTGAATTGCAAATAGTGAATAAATGTGTAAAAGGATAGTTGAATTGGTCCAAAATATGTTAAATTACCAAATTTTTCAAATTCGTTATAAACAGTGTCCTAGGATGTTCCATACGGCCAATATATTGCCTCTAAGACAAGGGAATGAAAGTTCAAACGGAAGTATTTTGAAACGCAGCAAAAACTGCATCAGCATATTTATTTCTAATTATCACCACTAAGCAGACTACCCCTGGATATTGTTATCAAATTGCACTCTCATAGTTTTTATGTACAGATATGTAGTGTACAATTTTTCATTATTCTACGTAACTCCAAGACAAATAATTCCATTTTATAAGGAATCCTTATACAATGATAATAGCTATAAAACGAAGCGCATTCGCCATTTTGTAACTTATAGTGAAATATTTTTTGTGTCCCATCAATACAGACAATTGATAGAACATCAAATACAAGTGACAACCCGAAACTTAACAACAATTACTAAATATTTGATACAATCTCTATTGAAATAGTTGGAAATTGATGACTAGTTTCGGAACTTAATTTTGTTTCATTTTCAAGTCAAAGCTATACAAAATTAATTTCATAAATGAATAAAACAACGCAAAACATACACAGACAACTTACATAAGCTAAAAATTACTGAATGTCAAAAAGTTCCATAAAATTACAACTAAGATGGGAGAATTATTGTTCTTAAAAAAATACCACACAATATGTTTTCATGTTCCAACCATCTAGAAACAGCACAATCAACTAAAAATTGAAATAAGTTGAGGCGACATCTAACCAAACAAAAAACAGTTATTGGTTTAAGACGTTTTTAAAACCAAAAAATTGGACTAAATTATAATCCAATTTACTCTTCTCTTTTCTAGGACTTTTAAAATTTTTTTATATATTTGACTTAACCATTTTACAGATGCCATTGTTGTGCTTTTCGTCCAAACTTTTATTAACTTGTTGTTGTATAACAGTGTTTTTTTTTTGGTTTATTTTCCATATTAGATAACAGAACACATTCTGAAAAATAATTGAATTTGATGTTGTTTGGTTAGATCTCGCCTCAACATATTTCAATTTGAAGTTATTGTGCTGTTCCTTGACGGTTGGAATAAGAAATGATATTTTGTAGTATGAATTTTTTTAAAAATGAAAATGTTTCATGATTACAGATATATATATTTGGATTTTTATAGAAGTTTTTGACATTCATTAATTTTTAGCGTGTATGTAAGTTGTCTGTGTATCTTTTGTGTTGTTTTAATTATTTATGAAATTGATTTTGTAGCTTTGACTTGAGAATGAGACTATATAAAGTTCCGAAACTAGTAGTCAATTCTCAACTATTTCAATTAAGATTGTGGAAAAATTGGACTTATTCTTCGTTGTTCAATATGATAACCCCTAATTTATCAATCTTTTTGCTGCCACTTAAAATACTTTCAACCATGTTTGAGGGCCTAGACATCTTCGAATGGCCTGTATATTTGGGTTTGGATGAAAGTTATCTCATAAGTCGATAATAATTCTTCGTTGTTGTAGGATAAAATTCTTAAATCATCTCATTCTGGTTCTACAGCTACCACATTAAGCTCTCATGTCACCAGAGCTTTACCTTACGCTAGGTTTTAGAAAAACTTATGCCAGAAAATACATCGACAAAACTTATGCCCCTCTAATTTATCTTCTAATCGATTATGATAGAGTTCTTGCTGCCACTTGAAATAGGGTACAACCCGGATAGATGCCCCAGTTGGATAGATGCCCCATTTTCAAACTACCTAACTTCCGAAACACGTATCAAAAATTCATTTTATAAGTATCTGCTACAGTCACCCTGGACCTTAGTTTTGTAAGGGTTATTGTAAAGTGAAGCCGTTTTTCGCTAGTGTGTGCGATCATCTCAGCAGCGAACTTCACAAACATGCCAAACTTTCAGAGGGGGTATTTGCCGTTGTATTACTTTTGAAGTGGTAATAAATTCATTAATTTTTTTATTACGCCAATACAGTGTTCATTGAGTGTACATCTGAGAACAAATAGTTCTTGTTTTCTTCTTAATTTATTAAAAAAATTCATGGGCATCTATCCTTATCGAAAAGGATAGTTGCCCTGATTTTTTGAGGTATAGATGCCCCTTAGGACATCTAAACTAAAAGCATATCTTCTTAACAGATTTTCGATTCATTATGTTATTTTGATTTTAAACTTGATTCCTTATCATTTTGTTTGGGACTTATTATTTAATTAATTTATCATGAATGTGTGGAATAATGCTTTTTGTTAGTATGAAGAATGCAACTTTCGTTTAATATATGAGTTTGAAATTCAATTAAAAATGCACAATTGTTGTTAATTCGATTCATGTTACGTACATAAAGTTGCTGTTTCAAGCATAGAAAATCTCATTGTATTAGTTGGGTTTTTGGTTCACACAGTATGAAGGGCATCTACCCCTCCCAGTATTTTCATGGTGGGGCAACTATCCATACTTGTAGGCAACTATCCCCAAAAAAAGGGTTCAACAAAAATCAAATTATTGTGCAATTTGGGATTGCTATGTCAGAAAAAAGTCTCAGTATTCCAAATACAATAAGGGGCTTCCTACGCTCATAGAAATTACAGATATAAAATCAATATTTTAAAAAATATGAGGCAAATTCAAAAAGTGGGGCATCTATCCGGTTTTCCCCTACTTTCTACCATGTTTGAGGGCCCAGACATCTTGGAATGACCTGTATATTCGGGTTGGGATGAAAGTTATTCATTATTCGATAATAAATTTTTGTTGTTGAAAAATAAAATTCTTAATCATCTTCTGGTTCTACAGCTACCGCACTAAGCTCTCATGTCACCAGAGCTTTCCCTACTGCTAGGTTCGAGAAAAACTGATGCCAGAAAATACAGCAACAAAACTTATGCCCCGGCTAGGAACGAATTCCATCGAGCGAGCATAAATCCAGGTATTAAAATTCAGTTATTGCCATCGGATTGGCGAAATCGTAAACACGGGAGAAAGAGTGGAAATTGGGGAGGCGTCTGTTTGCTTTTACTGCAGAAAAACGGCGGATTTTATATTCAAATGAATGGTCGTAAATATTTGAGTCGTTTTGTTTTTTTTATTTTCATGTCACCTTGACGCAGGAAGCAGGGGTGCAATGGAATAGGTCCAAACATATTTCACCATTTCATTGATGTTTTTTTTAACGGTTTCAATGGTTTAATACTATTATTCGATTTTATGCGGTAGTAACATTTTTCGAAAATTATGATGAAGTAACATTAGTCCGTTTGCGGCTGATGTAGTCGTTAATGGAACATTGTTTACCAAATAGGAGAAGCCAAACATCTATATTTTCATAACAGAATATCCGATTCAAGTGAAATCTTTTTTGTGAATGAAGACTGATATACTGAATCTGCATGCAAAATATTGTGGTCTTAGTGTCAACAAAAGCATAGAAAATTCAATTGGAATATTGCAAAGAAGGATCTCTGTATTTAAAAACAAGATATACGATTCATTTGAAATTTATAATGTAAATTAAAACTGATATACAGAATGTTTATGCAGGAGTTCAAGAGGATAGCATCATCAGAACATATAGAATTTAATTTTTGTAATTATTCATTTTCACATATTCAATTTTTCCAATAATTTCCAGAATATATTTTCGATTGTGCTGAGATTCTGCATTTATATATTTGGTATCAATCCCAAATCCCATATAAAATTTTGCGGTAATAGTCTTATTTTGCTGCACCAAAGAACGAGCGCTCAAAAGCTCCTGCTTAGCGCTTTTCTTAAATTTTTTATGGTGCAAATTCATTTTGAAAGCAAACATTTCTTGGAAAATTGAAAAAGTGCTGAGCAGGTGCTTGTGTGCTCGTTCATTGAAGGAGCAATGAGACTATTTCCTCAGAATTTTGTATTGGACTTGAGATTGATACTAAAAATATAAATGAAAAACTCAGGACGAACGCAACAAAATTCTGGATATTTTTCAAAAACTGAAACATGTTTTGCATGAGCATTCAGTATATCAATTTTCATTCACAACATGAATTTGACTGGAATCAGATGTTTGTTATCAAAATAAAAGATTGTTCTTTAGATATTCTTATTCAATTTTCTACAATTCACAAATTAAATCTCATTAGAATCGGATATCTTGTTATGGAAATGATTCCCTTTTTCAATATTCCAATTGAATTTTCTATAGTTCTGTAAACGTTATGATCACAAAATTTTGCAAGAGGCTCCCTATGAGTATTCTGCATATGGCCACAAAATTTCATTTTGATTCATTGCGTTTTGTTAGAGATATTGAAGAACAAAAATGTGAGTATCCATAACGAACTCAACTGAGGCATTTGAACTCACCCTGAAAATCTCAAGTCTCTAGGACAATCCCTTCGAAATTCATCGTGCTAACGGCCGGATGGCTCCATAGACATAATTAAATTTGACCACAATTAGGAAAGAAAAATATGGGAAATGGACACTATTTATTATCTATTGTTTACTTCGTGACAATGCCAACGCAAAACATGTTTTGCGTTGTGTATCTGTTCTCCAATAATTGTTGATTTCTTTGTAAAATCTAAATGTTTTAAAAAAGCGTACAATATTTTTTGTCATAACTAGCCTTGAAAAAGAAACGAATTGGTTTCGAAACGTTGGCATTGTCACGAAGTAAACAATAGATAATAAATAGTGTCCAATTTTCCCAATATTTTTCTTTCCTAATTCTGAAACAATGGATGATAACCAAGGTATTATTTGACCATTATACTTTCATCGAGTAATTCGCAATTCTTTTATCAAGATTATACGAGAAAACAGGTGCAGCCATTTATGACCCTGTACATTTCGGGTTATCTGAATTTTCAGTAAATATGGAATCTCAGCTTTGGAAAAAATATTCATTGAATATTTAGAGTCGAGTAGTTTTCACAAAATCAATTATTTTCTATATCGAAACAGAAAATTTAAAAAAGAATGAAGAATAGCTATACCTTCGTAACCATAGATTTTCGGACCATGCTTCACTCGACGCAATGAGGGCTACCGCGTATGAATTCTCCGCTAGAGGCGCTAGTGTTACGTGAGGTCCACGATAATTCAAATTGTCAAATATTCAAACGTGATTGTGAATCTGTATTGTTTCTTTTCAATCTTTACGCGGATGTGAGGAGTTTCACATACATATTCAGATTACCTAATAACAGCAAATATTAATACGGAGTTCCAAAAGATAGGTGCCAAATTAAGCAGGCCAAAAAGAAAGCTAATTTAATGGCGAGTTGGATCAGAGTTTCAAAACGCATTCCTTATGGAAAGTACCTATGCTTATTTATTGAGTTTACATTTGTGTTTTTTTTTACAGACCCAAATACTATGATAGGAATGATAATTCCAGTTGAAAAGCATTATCATGATTTGAAATAAGTTTATTGCAGAAGTAGGTTATCATTTCAAGAGTAATTGCTTTTTATCATACATGCATGATACCTGTTATAGCTGAAAAGTGTTCAAAGTTGGAGTAAAACAATAAATCCCCACACAATCCTTTCATTTATCAAGTTAAGTGAATATATAAAAACAGTATGTACCAAAAGGAAGAACTCAAACATCAATGAGAAGTATATTAACTGATCACTTCCATTAAAGTAGGGTAATTCATTTATCAACACAGGTACTTGATACATATTTTAACAGTATTTGTTTTCCTCGAGTTAGTGTGTTGATTGATAACAAACATAAATGTAGTTGTAAAATCCAGAGTAAAATTGTACCAATTAGATTCTCAATTCGAAGTATGTTTCTGTTACTCTCAAGTTCCGACGAAAAAGCAGTATCAGTTGAGCTCTCTTGAATACATATTGATCTTCCTCTACAGTTTTCTTTCTGCGTCCAAGAACTCTCTATAAGTATTTTCATTCATATCTCCTCACTTTCCTGGTACCCAGAAAATTGGCTAGGTATAGCTTCCAGTTTTAATTTTGGAAAAGCTGAAAGATTCTCAACAGTAGATTACAAGTAATACAACTATGTAGGATAACTTCATTTATTCAATTGTTCAAAGGAAAGATGCTCAAAGCATTATGCTAATCTTAGGCAAAGTTGTGCTGTAGTTATTTTCACAAATATCAAGCTAATTCGCCCAAAAAATTAAAGGAATTAGAAAAAAGTTAGCTCAATTTTTATCAATCATTTCAAATCCCATTTTTCGAAAAGTGCTGGGCTGGCTCATTTTTTCGGTTTTGGAAATATTTCGAAAACCACTTGGAATTAAGAAAAAAAATTATCGGCACAAAGCAGCACAAACCTAGCACAATTCAGCACGACAAAATTTTTTTCGAAAATCAAACTGGGACAACTTCACACACATACAGTATCCAAAGATTATGATAAAGGAATTGAATGTTCACTTTTTCACACGACTAATAACACCGAACTCTAATAAATGAAAAATTTGTTATAATAATAATAGATCAATGACAGTAAAACGAAATTGACAAGACCTCACGCAACAGAGGCGCCAACTAGTGAGAAAAAATACGGTAGCCTCATTGACTGCAAATGACGTCTAGTATATCCCTTTACAAGGTTCACGTCGAATTACCAAACACCCTGTATACTATATTATGAACTGTTCTTAAAACATGAAATCCTTCAGCACTTGTATTGTAAATAAATATTCCTAAATGTAAATAACACAGATAAAACCGTTCCGTGTTACACTGAAGCATGAAAAAATCCTTAATGATCCCAGCAAGTTCCGCAAGCTTCAAAGGGTTTTGGAACGTTATTAGAATAAATGCCCTCGTCAAAATTCGCAGATCGCTATAGATTACACTAACGACGAAGAAAATTCAGTTATTATGGAGATCGCATCGCATTATGTTTTGATGAGGTTTATTATAATCTTTATTACGTTCCCAGCGTGAAATTCAGCTTACCCCTACAACGTTGGTTAATTGTGTTATGTATGTAAATGCGTGAAAAACGCAAAAGGAAAACAGGCAAAATCTGGGTAACTCGGCGTATGTAACATGAGAAATATTCAGAGATTTGTTCGTACGGAAATTGCTTTGTACGATGTGTAGAATAATAGCCAAGATGGACAAGGGTGATGTATAATGCAGAAAACAAGCGTACGAAGTCTGCAAATTGTGAAAAATGATAGATATGTGTATTATGTGGAAATTCGCAGAGTTCATATTTTCAATTGGGTTTATTTGTAGGGGATTGTAACAAGTTAGTTGATGCAGAAGTAGTTTATTCGTACTGACGTTAATCTCATTCCAGTTTTATGTGATCTCAAATACATGTCATCAAAGGTATCCCGTTCAACTTGAACGAATGCTATATAGTTTTGCCGAAATGTCTGTTGTTTTCGAATTTCGAGCTGAAAATGGTATCTAACAATCGCACGTTTTTTCCTCATAGAATTATGATAAAAGAATTGAGAATTACCCGATGAAAGGATTATGAACTTAGTGTAAAATGTGAAGAAAAATTTCTCTGTTTTATCAGTTTTCCAAAATGGTACATATGCCAATAATTTCTTCATGCAATCAAAAATATGGCCGAATAACCAAGCAGACAACATACTTTTTTGGGTCATTCAGATAATAGGGAATAATTTCGAAAAAAATTTTTTCGAAACAAACTAAAACAGCAAATTAACATTTATTCTCAAAAAAACTTAAATGGTGGAAAATAAAATTTTTCGACAGCCCAAAGGTCATAAGTGAAGCGATATATTCAAAACGCAAATTTTAAAACTATAGTTACCTTTCTGATAAGTTTTATTGTGATAAGTAAATATTACTCGCAGCAGAACTTCAAAGAATAACGTATTAAAAATTCATATAAATGACGACAAATCAATAACGCGCAATGAAAACGATGGACCTTCTAGGTTCTAGGAGCCACTCATTTGGATCAAAGCGTCTGAAACCTTTTTAGAGAATTGAATTATTCACGGATTCGTCATAAGGGAGTCGAACCTTGGCGTTTGAGGCAATTTTCGGCTCAAAAATTCGAAAATTTGCTGTTGTCACGTGTGCCACAAATTATTCTGCTAGGAATCAAAACACAGAAGGAAAATTTAAGATTTTAAGTTTGACCAGAATTTAAGACAGATCATAATTTACTTATCAAAAACTCTGTTTATTTCCGTAGTTCCCAAAATAAGTTATCATTTGAAAGTACACGAAACTCACCAATAAAAATTCATTTCAATGCATGATTTCTTCTTTTTTAATCTACGGGCAACCGAACAAAAAGTATTCAAAAGCAAAAGGAGCAATAGTTAAAAATGTCTTGGCTATATTCGACCTTAATTGGGAATAAAAGTAAATAAAACCCAGATGAAAGTGTCGACGTTTCGGACATTGATTTTCTGTTCATCAGGAAATAAATCTACTTAAAGTCCAATAAAGCCAGGGAATATTTAACTATTTATAATAATGGACATGAACGATCTCAACAAAAGAGCAATGTTACAACTCTAGGTACTGAAACATTAAAATTCATATTATGTCAAATGTATCTTCTGTGCAATCGGCCGCTAATTTTTATACGCAATATATTCCAATTCCAAAGTTCAAATGAGAACATTTTAGAACTAACACGAAAGTTATAGGAAAAACAGAAAATTTTGAACTCGAAGGTATTACACACAAAACATCAATGGTTAATGGTGTGCACGAATTCTTTAATCTGTATAAAACTTCAACAAAATACACCGCAACTCTTAGACAAACGCATCGAAACCTAACAAAATTCCATCGAAGTTTAAAACCACTTTTGAACTGAAACTCATAACCTCAAATCAATAGCTTCGTCTGCTATCAGAACCGTGAAAACTTTCACTTCACAGCTCACTGAATTCATTAGATCTGAAATGTTAAATCCAATCCTGATTACTGGTTCGTGTTAAGCAAGTTCAACCCAAAACCATGCAAAATTAGTCTGAAACCTTTTCGCGCACTATTTGCTGAGTGAAGGGGATGTCGTCTATGCGTGTGTGAAATATTTTTGATGTGAGATATATTTTATTTGTTTCTCATTTGTAAACGTCAGTTTCCAAAAACACAATATTAATCAAGAAAGTTTATTTTATCAAGTCACTAACTTGTAAAACTGACAGTTAACTTATAAAATTTTTACAAGTTAGTAGTATTATTCACATTGAGATTTGTCAAGTACTTGCTTCTAATTTCATTCATCCGTGTAATTTCAAAGTTCCTGGAACAAATGTATTTCTCAATAAACGTTCTCGAACTATTCGAAAACGATATTCGTACCTTGTTTTATTCGTATCTATTTGTTTTCCTTCTCAGAATTGCAAATATCCTAGAGGTTTTTTGACCTGTAAACTCACTGGCAGTTTCACGTACTCGCTTCTAATTTCATTTATTCGTCTAATTTCATCGTTCCTGGAACAAATATTTTTAGTAATAAACGTTATAAAAGTATTTAAAACGATATTCATGCCTTGTTTCATTTGGATCTGGCCTTTTTCATCAGAAATGAGCAAATATTCCCGAAGGACTTCCCTCTCGTAAAGCACTGACAGTTGTCATAATTTTCCGATGTCATAAATAATCATAAATAATGCAACTTACGACATTTGCGACAAATTCTTGAGATTATTTTGGAATTTATCTAACCTTTTTACAACTGAGAAACAAATAAAATATAAAACAATACACGCAAGGTAACGGGTTTTACTGGCTCAAGGAGGTAACTGACTCGCCTGCGGCTCGTCAGTTATATCCTCCATTCGCCAGTAAAAACCCTCTCACCTTGCTAGTAATGTTATATACTATTAACCGACTACTCGCACTATAGCTTTTTTTGTATGAGGTACCTTATTTCTGATCGCCCTGATACTTATAGTCATTTAAACCTTTATCGCCGCTGATCCATCTTCAAGCCCAGCCTTTTTAAAATTCAGCGGATACGATTCTTGATAGCGAGGAAACATTCCTGTTTTTTGACAAACTACTGCATCAAGACCTTATTTTCTACCGCAACGATCAAGCGAGCGTCGCCTCTTTCAATATGCAGCAGGGCTCTGTGTGGGACGTGTCTCGAAACATAAATCCCTCGTGTTTGCCTGATGGTCGACTAAATATCTCGTTTCAGAGTCGGGATTATTCCATATTCAAATTTTCAGCCACCTAAGGAACTCGGAATTCCAGTAACGATCTCCGGTGGCAAAGTTAGGGACTTTTATGTCAATATGTCGGCTGTTCCGAGTCGAAATTCTGATCCCTTATGGCTGTCCACCCTTTGAACGTGCCGCGCTGTGAAATGAAGTTTTCGTGAATTAACGACTTTTCGAGTGAAATTCTATGGGTTAGAAAAAGTTTATCATCTGTCGTAGGAAAACGGTTGCTGATGTATGAAATGGTTTCATTCGAAATTTCCTATTATTTATGTTACATCAGCATTTCAACTACTGATGAAGTTGTTCATCTTATCCGCATAAATCAACATATATTGCCTCTTATGAAAAAATTTACAAAAGCCTTGGGCGGTAGCTTTTGAGCGATCGTTCATTAGTGGAGCAATAATGCTATTACCTCGACATTTCGTATCTCAGCACGATCGGAATTATATTCCGGAATTATTCTTAAAATGAAATATATTATGTGAAATATCAATAATTAAAAAAAAATTTATTCAATGGTTCAGATGATACTCTTTAAATTTTGCATGAACATACAGTACCTATATCAGACTTCATTCACAAAATGAATTCCACTCGAATCGGATATTTTGTTATGGAAATATAACGATTATTCTTTTCAATATTCCAATTGAATTTTCTATGGGTTTGTTAACACTATGACCACGAAATTTGCATGAGGCTCATTATAACCATTTTGCATGTGGACGCAAAATTTTAATTCGATTTTCGATTGGTTTCGTTTCGTCTGAGATACTTATTGAGGAAAAAAATTTGAATAGCCATTTTATATGGAACACCCCTTATCATTTAGTTGGTATGACTATTATATTCAAAATTTTTTCAATATAAATTGAATTAGTTTTCTATTGAGCTACAATTGTGATTTTGATATATTTATTCTGAATCCTTGGAAATAAATGAGTCGCTAATTATTTTCTATTTATTTCAGGTAAATTTCCGAACAGCGACATCTACGGAATTGAAAAGGTAACAACATTTCCAATCGTAGCACAAGCTATCGTTCCCAGTTTTAGATAGCAGATTTCAATATAATATAACTGAAGTATTGGATGATTTAAATCAATCAAGTTATACTTCTTACATTTGGTATTCATTAGAATAAACAAACTGTACCTGAATAAGAACGAGGTAACATTAGTCGCCTATAAAACTACACATTTCTGAATGTCAAGTCGAAAGTTATCGTGCTTACCGCCGGACGGCTGGACGGCCCAACGGAGAGAATTGAATAATCCACAGTTCGTCACGAGGGAGTCGATCGTTGGCGTTTGAGTCTATTTTCGGCTCAAAAATTCGAAAATTTTCCGTTTCTCAATGGAACACCCTGTAACTCAATGCAAAAGAAAGTCACGTGTGCCACAAATCATTCTGCTAGGAATCAAAACACAGAAGGAAAATTATGATTTTTATAAGGACCCGAATTTAAGACAGATCATAATTTACTTATCAAGACTCTGTGTATTCCTATAGAGTTTCTGTCGACCCCAAAATAAAAGATCATTTTTGAAAGTGCACAAAACTCACCAATAAAGATCCATTTCAATGTATGATTTTCTCTTTTTTTAATGTATGATTGTCATGGAAACTGAACATAAAGTATTCAAGATCAAAAAGCAGCAATGTTACAACTCTAGGTAGGTACTAAAAACATGAAAATTCATATTATGTCAAATGTATCTCTTGTGCAATCGGCCGCTAATTTTTATCGTAATATATTCAAATTCCAAAGTTCAAAAGAGAACATTTTGAAACTTACTCGAAAAGTTATAGGAAAACAGAGAAATTTTGAACCCGTAGGTATTACACAAAATATCAATTTCTCAACACTGGGTGTTTAAATATTACTGGCGTTAATGGTGCACGAACTCTTTAATCTGTATAAAACTTCACAAAATACACCGCAACTCTTAGACAAACGCATCGAAAACTAACAAAATTCCATCGAAGTTTAAAACCACTCTTGAACTAAAACTCATAACCTCAAATCAATAGCTTTGTCTGTTATCAGAATCGTTAAAACTTCCACTTCACAGCTCACTGAATTCATTAGATCTAAAATGTTAAATCCAATCCTGATTACCGGTTCGTGTTGAGCAAGTTCAACCCAAAACCATGCAAAATTAGTTTCGAACTGACTATAATCGATAGACTAACTACCGTGCAAAACTTGCATACTAATATAAACATAACTTCTCAAACACAATTGTAACCCTTCGGTTCTTAGTTTGCCAATGCAAAGCCCTGTATCCTTTACGGTTCGGTTACCTACTATATCTTAGCTTATATCACATGTACACAGACATTCTATATACCCTGCAAGCCTTTGACGGTTAGTTGGAAGGTTAAACTATCAGTGCGGAAATGGAGCAATAGTTTTATTGAAACTGTATTTGAGCTATGGCCATCTCGTTTGCTTCTTCTGTTTATCGATTTTTCTGCCAGCATCCGCCAGCTTCTTACAGAAGAGTAAACTGAATAATAACGAAAACCAATTCTTCAATAAAGTATGAAAGGAAATATTACAATACTGCCCATCTGATCATCCGATTAATTAATGACATACCAGTCATTTGGTCTACCGTTCAATTGGTTTCGTGCACTTTTGACAACTGACAGCACATCGGAGGTATAACAACCCCACTTTTCCTATGTAAATCATAGCAAAACAACGAGAGATTTTGGTTTTTCTCAAGTGCTTCAGTTGATTTATTTCTTCTTTGAACTGAAAAATCGTGAAAATGGACCTATCAAATTGTTTATTAAGTTCAGATCATATTCATCGAGGACGATATGTAGAAAAATATCAGTTTTCGGTATTCACCCTTGTCAACTGTAGAAGGAAGATATTTATCCATCTAACTTGGCTTATTTCAGAGATAAAATTTATCCTGATATGATCAGTTATTCAGTGGAAACAGAGAATGCTGCTGCAGTGAATCATATAATATTTATTCTTCAATATATGGAAAGAAGAAAAATTATCATATTTGTTTATTGAATGAAAGCCCATGAATTCCATGATGATTTTATTGAAAAAATGAAAGACTTTATGAAAATTAACAACTAAATTTCAATTATTCACAACGTAGAAAACGATTTCTATTAAATACAAATTAAAAAATAAATAAATATTTTGTCGAAAGTAAAGCATTCATCATTCAATACAAACCAACAAATTTTAGTCTCTTGTATAAACAAAAACTTAATTATCTAATAAGAAATTGTAATTAATTTTACAATACAGAGTTAGAAGTAAGTATGTTTATGCTATTTTCTATAAAATAGTGAATAGCGGAGATAGCAGTTACCTTTTACTTGTCTCATATAAAAAACAAAAGATATACTGCAAATTGAAAGAACATCCAGATGAGTTTTAGTCCAGTGATATGATTTCAGGGCATATATTTATAAAAACTCAAGTTATCACAACAATTTTGTCAATTAACGAGTACTCTTCATCTCTTTTCTTTAACGGGTGAATTGGAAATACATCCAATAATGTTCTATATTTCCTCCTTTAAGTCCAAATATGAATCCTGAAACTGGCTAATCTCTTTGTCTTCTTGATTTTGACTGCACTTTACGTCTCAAATGCTTCCTCTGGTGCAAACTGGTGATCAACTAATGAAATACTATTTTTTCATAACCACCATCCTATAAAATGGTGACCTGTGAAAGATTTTCATTGTTTACTTCACCTGAATGAAAATATCTGCAACATACTTCACCATACTTTGTTAATCCTTCTTTCCAGCCTTCTCGTCTAATGATCTTTTTTTTCCTTTCTATATATTGAAGAATAAATATTATAAATATCAATCCATTCGCTGTACCAGCACTCTTCGTTTCTACTAAATAATGGATAATAATATCAGGATACATTTTATCATCGGAATAAGACACATTAGATAGATAAATCTTCTGCAGTAGATAAGGGTGAATGCCCAAAACTGATATTTTTCTACATATCGTCCTCGATGAATATGATCTGAACTTAATAAACAATTTGATAGGTCCATTTTCACGATTTTTCAGTCCAAAGAAGAAATAAATCAACTGAAACACTTGAGAAAAACCAAAATCTCTCGTTGTTTTGCTATGATTTACATAGGACTGACTGAGAACCTCTGTTTTATATTGGGATAATGCATGGCACTTTTTACCCTCGTCCTGTATGTTTTCTTTCATGTTTTCTAATGTGGCGTTCTTCTTTGTGACGCTTCAAGACCCGGTTTCAAATCTGGCTACCAGTTGGGATAAGAGACATAGGAGAAGTGGGGTTGTTATACCTCCGATGTGCTGTCAGTTGTCAAACGTGCACGAAACCAATTGATCTACTGGTTTCATTGACCTACTAAGTATTCATCTGATTTACTTAAAAAGTAAAAAGTGAAAAAACGAATTTTAAAATCTAGGATAACGCAAGGGAATATTCAATGAAAAAAATCAATGAGTTGTCCTGGGTGTCAATTCTCGAGATCACTCGTTCGACGAACGATACGTTCGTGACATTTTGAGAGTAGATTTA
The DNA here is from genome assembly GCA_013421045.1 of Propylea japonica. Classification (NCBI taxonomy): domain Eukaryota; kingdom Metazoa; phylum Arthropoda; class Insecta; order Coleoptera; family Coccinellidae; genus Propylea; species Propylea japonica. The sequence continues at coordinate 37,846,060 of CM024247.1, forward strand.
TTAAAATTGTGATGATTTTATCCGTTCAAAATGAACGTACACTTTCGTCCGAACGATAAGTTGACGATATGCTCAGGAATTAACTTGTTTCGAACTAATTCTTCGATTTTACTCACTCACGAACGTATACGTTCGTGAGCGAGTGATCCCGAGAATTGACACCCTGATGCTATAGCTCCAATAATACCTCCAAATATGCGCAAAAAATACGCGAGACATAAAAAGAAATGAGCATCATGGAACAGTGATCCTTGTTCATCAAAAATCGACCTGGATAAAACCATTCTAGCGAGGAGGGAGACACAGCTAATTTATCTGTAGATAATAAGTTCTTTCGGTTTTTCGGCACAAGTAGGGCGAAAAGCTAATTGAAGCCGCATATTATATCGAAGTGGCAGCAAGAGGAGAATGTGTTGTTCTACACGATATTTCGAACAACACAAATACGCAATAAAATGATTCATGAAAAAAATCAATGAGTTTTCAAGGTGTTATCAGTCCAATCAAACCCTCAAATATGCGCAGAAAAACGCGAAACATAAAACGAAATGAGCATCATGGAACAGTACACCTTGTCTGTTAAAAGTCGACCTGGATAAAACTATTCCAGCGAGGAGGGAGACAGAAAGGAAGGTCGGATAAAGGAGACGTCAGGGACGAGAATGACACAGCTAATTTATCTGTAGACAATAAGTTCTTTCGGTGTTTCGACACAAGTAGGGCGAAAAGCTAATTGAAGCCGCACAATGATACCAAAGTGGCAGCTAGTGGAGAATGTGTTGTTCTACACGATTATTTCGAAATACAACTCAAAATATGCAATGGAATGATTTATGAAAAAAGCAATGAGTTTTCAAGGTGTTATCAGTCCAATCAAACCCTCAAATATGCGCAAAAAATGCGCGAAACATAAAACGAAATGAGCATCATGGAACAGTACACCTTGTCCATTAAAATTCGACCTGGATAAAACCATTCCAGCAAGGAGGGAGACAGAAAGGAAGATCGGATAAAGGAGACGTCAGGGACGAGAATGACACAGCTAATTTATCTGTAGACAATAAGTTCTTTCGGTGTTTCGGCAAAAGTAGGGCGGAAAGCTAATTGAAGCCGCATAATGATATCATAGTGGCAGCAAGAGGAGAACGTGTTGTTTTACACGATTATTTCGAAATACAACTCAATTTATGCAATGGAATGATTCATGAAAAAAGTCAATGAGTTTTGAACGTGTTATTAGTCCAATGAAATCCTCAAATATGCGCAAAAAATACGCGAAAACATAAAACCAAATGAGCATCATGAAACGGTACACCTTGTCCATTGAAAGTCGACCTGGATAAAACCATTCCAGCGAGGAGGAAGACAGAAAGGAAGGTCGCATAAAGGAGACGTCATTGATGAGAATGACACAGCTAATTTATCTGTAGATAATAAGTTCTTTCGGTGTTTCGACACAAGTAGGGCGAAAACCTAATTGAAGCCGCATAATGATATCAAAGTGGCAGCAAGAGGAAAATGTGTTGTTCTACACGAATATTTCGAAATACAACTCAATATATGCAATGAAATGATTCACGAAAAATCAATGAGTTTTCAAGGTGTTGTCAGTCCAATCAAATCTTCAAATATGCACAAAAAATACGCGAAACATAAAATGAAATAAGCATCATAGAACAGTGAACCTTGTCCATTAATAGTCGACCTGGATAAAACTATTCTAGCAGAGGGAGACAGAAAGGAAGGTCCGATAAAAGACGTCAGGGACGAGAATGACACAGCTCATTTTAAATAACTTATTTATCTGTTTGAAGACAATTAAGTTTTTTCGGTGTTTCGACACAAGTAGGACGAAAAGATAATTGAAGCCTCATAATGATATCAAGTTGGCGGCAATAAGGGAATGTGTTGTTCTACACGATCATTTCGAAATAGAACTCAAAATATGCAATGGAATGATTCATGAAAAAAATCAATGAGTTTCAAGGTGTTATCAGTCCAATCAAATCCTCAGATATGCCACAAAATACGCCAAACATAAAACGGAATGAGCATCTTGAACAGTACACCTTGTCCATTAAAAGTCGACCTGGATAAAACCATTCCAGCGAGGAGGGAGACAGAAAGGAAGGTCGGATAAAGGAGACGTCAGGGACGAGAATGACACAGCTAATTTATCTGTAGACAATAAGTTCTTTCGGTGTTTCGGCACAAGTAGGGCGAAAAGCTAATTGAAGCCGCACAATGATACCAAATTGCCGGCAAGTGGACAATGTGTTCTGGGGGCTTCCGGCGGATTTGCAGACCTTTGTTCGCGTCGTCAGGGATTACATGGTAACATTATTCCGAAAGGAGTTTTTTGCTCATTACTTTTCGAAGTTGACCCAATAGGCCTGTCGGATAATCGCTCTAGTCCGGAATTGTGAAATGGGCAACAGCAGGATTCGAAAGATGGTTTATTGGTTCAGTGGAATCCAGTGTTTTTTAGTATTCTTCTGAAATATGTCCAAAAAAATTGGAAAAAGTTTTAAAGCATATTCTGAAGCTTCTACGTCAATATTAAATGTCGGAGAATCATTAAAATTTTGATATCTTACCTTAAAGTTATTTTTTCTGTTGAAAATACAAATTCCCTATTTGAATCTTGAACTGATATTGAAAATTTTTTAGCTAAGACTTCGTTTCCTTTAAAATCAATGTTGCTTACTCGACGGTGGTAAGACTTCTTCAATTTTTCAAAATATACCTAAATTCGGGAAGAAATCAAACTAGAAATCATGCGAAAAAATATAAAAGCAAATAATATTACATTTAACGATTTGAATCAACCTATTAGTTGATATCTCAAAATCATATTGGATGATATAACCTGACAGGACTAGCTCCGAAGTATGGGGTTGATATTTCTTTCCTGCTTCATAGCTAGCACAATTTTTTTTAGATTTCGTAACTTTATTATTGGGGGTTGAAAATGAAAATCTTCTATGATTTCCATAAAAAATCTTTTATGTCTATGGCAGGAGATAAAGATCTATCCGAAGGTTTAATTACCAATTTTTATTAATTCTTTTTTCTCCAGAATCGGGCGGAAAACTATACTTAAGTAAGGGGTTTTTTAGTTTTAACGAATAATGAGATTTAAAAAATGCTGTGTGGGTAACATCTACACTTAGCTTAATGTTATGTAGGTATAGTTTCATGACTCAGTGATTCAGAACTTGTAAAAACATAACAACTGTCAACGCGTCAACGCCGTTCAAAGGCTGTATCTTGGAAGATAGATCGATTTCGAAAAAGATGTATATGAACAACCCCTTATTTTCATCGGAGAACCATTTTTCTGAGTCCTACGCATTTCTTCACAGACACCCGATACAGACAGAAAAACAGAGAAATATTCTTTCATGAATAGTTCCTATTTTCATATGTCAATAAAACCAATAGCGCTTATAATATTTTCAAATACGAATGATCGTTCTTCTGATATGAATAAGCGTGAAAAAGCTTCTGACTTTCCACTTTCTGAGTTTTTGTTGCATTGCTTTCTATCTGAACTTTTACATTAGTACATTTTCATCGATATAAATGTTGGCTTGAAGGTATTAGATTAGAGAGTTTATTGAAATGCAAATAAAGGTCCAACTCAAATAAAGTTTCTTTATTTTGACATCTGCTCATTCGCAACAAAGTAAGATTTTAAGGTGGCCTTTAATAAAATTTACGACTCCCCGTTCTTCATTTGAATAAAGGACGCCGTGTTCAAATAAAAGATCCCTTATTGTGGCAGTTCTCTCATCCCTTCAGTTTATTTTATTTTCAGTTACCAGGTATGTACCCTTGGTCAAAAAAATTCTTTTTCCGGATATTTCTATAAAGTATCTTCGGCGACACTTGAATTGTAAAAAGTGTCAAAATGAAGGAAATACCTCAATAAAGTTGATAGGAAATAAGTAGTTCCGATAGCTAAAAATATCAGACCAACGTTAAAGGATCTTTTGTTACAGGATCCTTCAATAAAGTTAGGCTCCTATTTGGGTTTCGATAACTCTCTGTATTGAATTTCTGAGAATTAATATGAATAAACACGATTTCCAGAGGTTGCTCATCCTTTCTCACAGATATACAGCGAAAAAAATTCGGACGACACTTAAGTGTCTCCTTTAAGTCCTTTCGAGATTTATGGGATAGCCATATATCAAGAATCCCGGATTATCCGTATCTTATTTGTTTCAGCTTTCAAAAGAATGTTCGGAAGTTTTCCGTGATTTATAATGCCGATATTTCATTCTGATATGAAAAAGTATTATTCAAAGATAGTTCTAAGAAGAGAACTCAAGATTACACTCACAGATTCAAAGAAAGGAAAATAATGGTTTGCTGTTATATTTTTCTTATAATTTTACTGCATGTCTGGTCTGATTTATACAGTTTTTTTATAACACACTTTGTACATTCGAATTTTTAAAAGGGAACTCATAAGATTTAGGTTTGAAACATTAAACCTTCGGTTCATATTTCTTCTTACCTCTTCTTTTTTCTTAATTGGCTCTACTTTGAATTGTATCTGTCAAACGGATCCAAGTACGAGTGCTCTAATAATAATTTCGGAGCTAATTGTTTAAAGAACATACGAGGGTCAGTTTTTTATGCACATTTACTAAGTTTATGTTTAAAATTCTGTAAAGAAGTGTCATAGGTGAACGTTTCGTTCGGCGTCTGCTGGTATATTACGAGTATTGAGCACTTCTTGGAAAGGCTGACTTTGTCTATTTTTTTTTCTTATTAATTTTTCAATAAACACACGAACAGTTGTTTCTAGATGCTCATCGACTGAGCTTATATCTCGAATTCTATATAAAATAGTCATAGGCCAACGTCTCGTTTGGTGACAGCTGGTATAAACGAATATTTAGAATCTTGAAAAGGGCTTGCTTCATTTGTAGTTAAATCATGTGTACCTCTAGAAGTAACAGATTTATCCATTATTCATATTAGCAATTAGATTTCTGTAAAAGAGCATAATATGTTGACCGCAGTGCAAACAAAAAAGTTACGTAATTACCGACGTTAGGCCTAAGAGGCCGCGTCAGAGTTTCAAATCAGCACCGATTACCAGAATCGTGATAACCATCACTTCTATTACACTCAAAAACATCTATGCACCTAAACTCGCAGCTACTGAAGAATGAAGAGCTGTCTCGTGCGAAAGTTCTAGAGTACGGGCCTAGCAAACCCGAGGTACCCGAAGCTAAACCTGGCAGTAGGTATAAAATGCAACCCATAATGATGGTGCAATTAAGGAATAGGCTCAAGTCGATAAAGTTTATTTAGGAAAAAAAACAAGTTACATCACAGAGGTATCTAATATAACATTAGGTACAACCTGTATGTGACATTAAATTGGAAGTTATTCCAAAACTAAACTATTCCACATAAATAAATCAATAACATGTAGATGAGCGAAGAACAGAAATAATAAATAAGAGCACTCAAGTTTAACTTTTCCACATTTATGCCTAATTCATTTTCGTTACTTACTTTTTTTTTTCTGAAGTGAAGTTTGATAATCGCGCCAGTAAATTGTGTACTAATAAGGTAGGTATTCGTCATAATCTATATATTATTACAAAAATGTAAAAAATGTTTCGTCAATTCCGGTAAGTTTTTGTCATAATTAGGTTTTGAAGCTAGTGATATTCTGTTAATCTTCAATCATACGCTGTGTTTCAAATGTTAATCACTAATTCATGGAATAGTGGTCTTGTATGGCAATTCATCTAGGTTTTTATCCGTTTTTAAAATATTTTGATGTTTTTTTATTTTTTTCAGATCTTCGGGAATTATGAAAAGTTAATTTACATTTTTCCGAAACAAGAATTACTTTTTGCGATGAACTCACAGTTAAAAACATCAATTAGATCGTGTACACTTTGTGCAGTTTCTCCCTTAACTGAAACTTAAAGCCTTTCGCAAAATCCCCGAACCACCCGCCAGTTCTTTCTTAGTGGATAACTCAAAGGCTCTCACCCCAAACTCCCCTCCCTTCACAGGGTTCCAAATGTGCGCGTTTGAGTATGTTTGTGGAGATGAGCGTAGCACTGAGGGCCTCTGAACCGAAACAGGGCGAACCGGCGCGGCGCTTTGCCCAGGGCAAATCAGCCCCAGATTGCATTACTCGACTACACGTTCTTCTCCTTCCTTTTAACGCTATCAAACATGACATTTCGAGGTTGGACTGCCAGACTTCGTGTTTATTCAATTTCTCCGACCGATTTCCGTGGCAGCGATCGAGATTTTGCATTTCGTTCGGAATGATCCGAGGGGTGTATTACCAGGATAATTGGTAATGAATATTCTGGCTGCGACATCGTCTTCGATATTGATGATTGTCAGATTCGATAACCAAAGTGAATCAATCTATCAGACAATCCGATGTGGCCTGTAGAGACAGTTGAACAGGATGAGCCTAATTGGTGATTTTTGAAGTATCTACATCTCTTCAAGCCTTAGAGATAGAGGAATATGACTGACACATCATGCGTAGAATGCCGTCAACTACATTGCTCTTATTTTTTTCTTGAGTTATTAGCCATAATTTTTATTTGGTGATTTCGACTACACGTTCTTATTTTTTCTTTCAACTCTATCAAACATGACAATTCGAGTTTGGTCTGCCAGACTTCGTGTTTATTCAATTTCTGCTACTGATTTCCGTGGCAGAGATCGAGATTTTGCAATTCGTTCGGAATGATCCGTGGGGTATATTGGGGAATATTGGCAATGTTTGAATTGGGCGAAAAGACAAAGAGACTGCCAGGATAATTGGTAATGAGTATTCTTGTTAAGACTTCATCTCGATATCGATATCGTCAGAGTCGACAGCCATAATTAATCAATCTATCAGACAATCCGATGTGGCGTGTATACAAATAATTGCGCAGTACGATAGTTCTCTTCGCAAAATTTATGACTCAACTACCATTCATCTAACTTCTTTTGTTTTCGGGTTACCTATACCTAATCCCAAATTGGCATTTCGTCTGCTCCTAGAGTGGTTTCTTATTGTGCTCAATTTCTGTTCCAAATTAATATATGATATGAATTTCCTGTACTCTCCTCCTTCCAGATATAACCCAATTCATTAAAAAATTATGATAACATTGTTACAACATGTGTTTTTTTTTTAAGTATTTCATGACTGGCTGGGAAACAGCAGAACGGCTCTGGTCTAATGAAAAGGGTTATACCTTTTCATTGAGTTGATGTACTCGGTTTTTCACTATAATTTGACCCCCTTTTTAACTTGTTACATAAAGACATACGAAAATGTTTCATACAGAAATTTCACGAGGTCGACTGAGGTTTTACAATATTAATTCACATAATGGAATATATACACAGTGGCCGGCATATTGATGGCAACTCCATTTTTTCAAATGGGACACCCTATATATTTTCCATATTTGGCTAGCTTTTTTCCCTGATTTCGAATATGTAACAAATGTTGGTTTATCTCTTTTATTCTGAGTACCACAGTTTTCTAATTTTAAGAACCACCTGGCAAGCTCTGTCATCATTTTGCAAGTGGCAGACTGCGTTTACTGAAAATGCCCATTTTTGGAGTTATGATAACGTCATTTGAATATATACAGGTGAACAACATACTGAATGCAACTGCATTTTTTCAAATGGGACACCCTGTCATGTATTTTCTTCCAAAAAACGGGCATTTGGAGTAATCGCAGCCTGCCACTTGAAAAGTGATTGCTGAGCTTGCCAGATGGTTCTTAAAATTTGAAACTCTGTGGTGCTCAGAATAAGAGAGATAGACCAACATATGTTACATATTCGAAATCAGGGGAAAAAGAGCTAGCCAAATATGGAAAAATATACAGGGTGTTCCATTTGAAAAAATGAAGTTGCCATCAATATGTTGGCCACCCTGTATAAATTCAGTTTGTGAAGTCATATTAAAAAACCTCAGTTGATTTCGTGAAACTTTTGTATGAAATTTTTTTTGTATTTTCCTTTAGTAACAAAGTTAAAAGGGGTCAAATTATAGTGATTATAGTGCACTAGGTACCCATACAAGATTGACCTGGTTGTTTAGCCCTTGGCTGGTGACTTCTCGGCAAAAGCATTATCGTAAAAGGTACAAAGGCCTGTTTTTGGCCATTATCTATTTGCCACGATCTAATTCTCCTCTTTCGTTTCAATATCTCGAATGTTATCGTTTTTTGACTGGCTAGAAAGCCGCAGAATGGCTCTGGTCCAATGAAAAGGATTTCATTTTCCATTTCTTGCCAGTTGATCTGTAATTTAATGGCCGTACACTCCTGTATGAATAAGTACCTAAACAAGGTTAACCTGGTTGTTTAGCCCTTGGTCTGTGGCTCCTTGTCAGCAGCAGAAATATCATCTGATAGCTTCATCATATTCCAGAAGTTTTAATTCACAGGATAATGTCCCTTAGACCCGTCATTTTCCTCAATTTCAACTTATTAAGTAGAGTAATGCTTTTGGTCCACCTCGTTGAATAACAGAGGAATGAATTGATCTCTGTTCTTTTGCTCTTTTGTTTCAATCCTTCGATGACTGACTGGAAAACCACAGAATGGCTCTGTTTCAATGAATGGGGTTTTATTTTCAACTCTTGACAGTGATCTATCATTTCTTTGAAGTGCACACCAGTATGACCAGATATCCATTCAAAGTTGACTTGATTGCTCAGCTGGAGTGCATTGAATGACAGTTTGCTTTCTATTTTTGACTGCAGTACCGGGGATTCAAGCGCTAGTAAGACAGTAAGATAATATAATATTCCTACTATGCTTTAGTGGCTCTAGTACATTCTGATGTACACACTTTTGGCGGATATTTCGTAAATATACCCCTGTACTTTCCATGTGAAATTTAACTGCTCTCAACGTAAAAAAAAACATTCTTATAGTTGATCTGATCATCAATTTAACCTTCGTAAACGATTTTAAATTGGAAACAGCTAAAATACCATAAACCCCTAAAACACCTGTATAGGACATTGAAATGTAGAACTAAACTCTAACACTTAAACAAATGTTTCCACTGATCACAAGACCACTCAGTCAACTACAGCCACGCTACACACGTCCATCCAATTACTGCAATTAAAGTTAACAGGGAATAATCTTCAAACTCTCACCTGGTCCCGTTTTCATGAAAAAACAAACTCGACTGTCGACTCGAACCGACAGCTCTCTTCAAACACTCGACATGTTTCCAGTATTTTTTTTAGTTTATCCTAGTGTTATTCTATAACATCAAAAGCGAGGGTGAAAAGTACAGCCAACGATGTGATAACATTCGTTCCTGTTATTTCCGCAGCTCGACCGACACATAATAGATGTCGCGACAGTCGTGCTCGCATTGTTTGCGGCCAATTCATACCCATCCGTGACGATACTAATTCAATTAAATTTCGCGCAGCATATGTCGGAGCGGAGGCCAAAAACAGAGTTAAAACACCATCTGAAAATAAAGCGAACGAAGCCGCTTGAATGGAACGCAAACCGATGAATTATTAAATATATACGTTCTATGGTAGGCGCTCGTGACACATAATAAGCATTCATCTTTTTTATCGGATTTTGTGCAGAAGAGGTCTCCTAAACTTTCATTATTTGTATTATGTATGACTTGGTTCAGGACGCATACCGGTTATTTTTCCTTACCATTACCTCGTTTCCGCTTTTCGGCTTTTATTACGCAGTTGTTGGTGACAACGGGCATACCACATGGCACCAGGTTCGTTCGAGAGCTGATTACATCTGGATTCTTTTCTTCTTTTTGGATCGATCTGTTAAGTTGAATCAGATTAGATTGGAAATGGGGTGGTTTGTTTGATAAACTTCGCTGTTTACACGATCTATTATGATTGCTCAGGCCTGTCAGCTTCTGCCAACGAACTACTCCCAACCTGGCAATTTGGTTTAGCCATCTAGGGGAAACACTGTATCTGCTGTCTGATACATTTTTATATGTCTTGTGTCAGGAAAAGTTTTGTTGGGAGGGAATAAGAAGGGCGTCATCAATGATAGAAGTTCAACCTTAAGGTGGATAGAATCAAACGAATGAAGATACAGTACCGGAATACTGAAAGACGAAAGCTTCTTGTCAACGTTTAGTTACATCTAGATATCAGCATAGGATACTTCTAAACGGAAATACATCAACGAGAGAATTCTCCAGCTATTTATGGATACAAAAAGGTTCGACAGAAGGACACTTGCTCATCTGATCGAAATCTTCAATAAAATAGTGTTCATAGAATATTTGAATTTAAACAGGATTTCCAGACTTTGCTTACATTGAGAACTGAATGCTTACCATTCCGTTACAAACTCTTTCGGAATTTCCTTCTCCTAGTCTGAAATCTGGATCTATAGTTTCGACTATATCCAGTATCATAATGCCTGAGATGCAATGGCCCACAAGAAATTCAATTCACCAGATAGAGGTTATCATGCGCATTTTGATTCAGTACCAAGATGACATTGATATTCCACTATTAAGGATTCTAAGTCGTTCTGCAGTTTTTCGAGGCCAAAGAAGCTCCTCTCTGCCACTTCCCCTCGCTAGATTCCCCTTGCAGCTGATCATTCATATAAAGGTGCAGTTCCCTAGAAAAAAATCAAATTCCAAGGGTACTACAAGATGACATCTCGTGATATGACATAATATCGAATTACTCATATGATTTACATTGAGATATTTTGGACACCTGTTTAGAACATTTCTACATTTGACCATTAATTCTCCGAATGAACAGTCTCCTTCAAACAATGTGATGATTCGAAGGTATTGTGTTGATTTTAACCTTGATTTTGTTGCTGCTACATATGTAATTTTTTTAAGGGAGCACTTTCATTATGGAGGTGAAGAGGTGCGATGCTCAATTCTTCAGACATAAGAGATGCTCGCACAGCGGAGTCTGATGTGAATAAGATCTGCGAAGAATATTGGGCTCAACTTGAATACATCACTTTCTTGGTTATGTCCAATCTCCGGTCAGCTGAGGTTTATATATCTTTATGTTCGGAATTCAACGAGAAAATTCAATACAATTTTGGATGAAATACAATAACGTGCCACTCAAACTAAGGATGGAAGTATCATATCATTTCTAAGGCTAAGAAATTCGATAACTTCCAAGAAAACTAACTTTCCACCCTTTCAATATCTGAATCCAAAGGCATACTTTGTATTGCATGACTACTACAAACTTTCTTCATTTTACAATGAATGTACTTTTTCGTTGTTAATTGAAGAACTAGGGCGTTATCGACTTCTAGCTTTACAAATAAAAAATATATTTGTTTTACACCTTTGATGAGCTTATATCAGAAGTGACATACTCATCTGCACCAACGCTAATAACCTCCCTACAAGAATATCTACTGATCATCGCCAATTCTCAAGAACTTCTACATCCCTTTCGTCTGTCACGTCTCACTTACCTATCCCACCCTAAGTAGCAGATTCACTCTCATATGCGTCATTTCGAACCGGCAATCCAAAACAGGGGGTTGCGAATCCTCAAGGGCGACCGAGGGTGGATGGAAAACGCTTATATTTGTTCCCTTATATTTCACCCTGCCGCAAAATGGTTGACTGGTGACACTGCCAAGACTCGAGACTATAGGGGTAGAGCTATCTGTCAATATGTGGGAATGCAATACATAACTTCCGTCTTATAACCTCGTTCAAGAGTTGAAGTCTTTCCTAGCTTTCGCTTCCATATTATTAACCTGTCGTTATGACTAGGTTAACCTTCTGGAAACTGCAGCCATGTAGATCTTTTGTTTTGGCCCTACGTATTCATGGAAAACCAAGGTCGTCAATGGCATTGATGAAACTGCCAGCCTCTTTAGAGCCT